>BMAW01117680.1:270022-483213 GCA_019974015.1 Nephila pilipes | reverse complement strand
TGTGTGTGTCCTATTAATTAAGATTTACTTAGAGCTGAATTTTTAAGTCGGCATTCATTATTTGTTTAATAATCAAAAACGCAAATTTGTTACGTAATATTAAAGATACGTGTTCAACAACAACAACAACAAAAAAATGAATTCATTTAAGGGGCTGCATTTAATAGCCTAGGGAAGACCGAAGTTCTCCCTCCCTACTAGGTTTATTACATCAGCCTCGTGCGAGATTTATTTTGATTAATTTCGGATTCAAAATTGATTATTTGGTATTTTTCAGTGAGATTCAAGAAATAATATCTCTATTGGTGAGTTAATCAGATCATTTACGAATTCTCTGGCTCGAGAGACAATATTAAAAAAGCAGTTTTTAATATAATATATATCCACAACTACTCGACTCAGACTCTCATCTAGATTATCATAAATTTTCTTCCGATTTATTTCAAATCGAAACATAAGGCAGTTTTTAAAATTTTTTAATCGTTCCCTTATAACATTTGCGTTTTTCCCTAACGTATAGTGGAAATTTTAACTAAACCAAATTTTAACTAGTTTTAAATATGCATAAATAAAAAAGAAAGAAAATATATATATACGAAGGCTGATGTCCTTGTTTTTGTAAAATAACCTTCGCAATGAATTAACGTATGTTTCGAAAAGAGAGTTGTTAAATGGACAAAAATGGCATTCGAACAGATGTGACCGCTTTTACACTCGAACCTTGCCTGAAACATTATGCAAATGACCCTGATATTTCATAACTCGCTGTGACATCTTTTTCTTTTCATCCCGAAAACGTTTTCGAATAATTTTTTTAAAATTTTTATTTCAGATTTAATTCGGCTATTATTTTTTTAATTTCATTACCAACTACGAAGTTATATTTCATTATAATTTCCTTATTGGAATATTCTTTGGGATACTTTTTCCTTTCATACGTACAATTGAGGGGCGGCCCCCCCGGGGGGGGGAACATTCCATATGCAAAGTTAAGTGACATTTTCGTTGGTTACAAATATATCTTAAAATGATAGTTTCGATGGTGGAGAAATCTAAATGAATATTGGAGGAAATAAGCATTTTAAGAAGAAATTTAAATAAATATAGCTCTCTTACATGCATTATACACGAGCGCATTCATGACGGAAATAATTGTTATGAGTAAAAGTTTTGAAATTAAGTTGACTGGACAAATGTCTAGAATTTCTATGAAACTACGTTGAGATAATTAACTTTTTACACTCTATCTGTAATAATGACGGAAATGTAAGAAGCTGTATCGCTATATCATTTTGACAGTTGGGAACTGATATTACATATTACACTCTCTTTTTGCTCTGTATATTCTCCAAGATATTTCTATTGTCTTTGAAGAAAACGTTCTGGATTTTGTCCATGTAACTATTATGTCTCAATAATCCGATAATTACCAGAGATATGTTAAACAAAAAAATTCTAATGAAGAAATTTAATATACGTATTCTTTAGTAGCTTTTGTCTTATTAAAAGCTGCTGTAATTTTTCCCCCATTTTTTTTCTCTCTTTTGTTTGATGTCTTTATCTTGTAAATGCTATTCTTGCGAATTGTATTTCGAAAAAACATGATTACAATTCACTCTTCACTATAATTTTAGAATATTAAAGGATTGTTCGCTCAAATACATTATATATATTTTTTTAATTTAACTTTTTTTTTTTTTTTTTTTTTTGTAAAAACTTGAAGAGAGTGAAATTCAAACGGTTCAGTCCAGTTCGAATATAAGGTTATACTGCAACTTTTTTCTTCTATTGAGAGCAAGGGCGCTCAGTTCCTATACTGTCATGAATTAGTGATATATTACTTTATATAAAATATTACACTGACCTGTTGATTACCATAGGAACCGCAAGGGTTCGCTAATCATAGTTATTAAATAACATGATTTTGAACTATAATCAAGAGACGAGGTCGACATTTGAGCTGGTACTCTAATCTTTACGCTGTGCCAACGGGAAAACCTTGAGCCTCAATAGACTTAACTTGCGTCAGCTCCACCACAAGATGGATCGTTAGCAGAACCGGAATCGAACGCACGACCGGCCACGAGCTCGATACCGTAGCCACTTGGCTACCTCAACCGAATTGGTATAATAACACTATTTTATAACCAATATTTCATAAATAAAGTTTCGTAACCTCAGTTAAGCTGGTATTTGTTACCAGTATATTTCGGATGTAGAATTTAAAGAATAAAAATTCGAATGTAAATACATTTTAAATTCACGTGGAGTTGTTATGTGACACTTTTTTTAATTATTCAGAGTCGGCAATTTTGGATTAGATTCCATAGCGAAGTTTTGAAACATTGAATTCATATTTGAATTTACCGACATTTACATTATTATGGAGAAATGAAATACATCATATTTCTACGAAGTTCGTTGAAAACGGTTACTCGCAGGAGAAGTAATTATCATTTCACGTTTGTAGTTTTACAGCAGGATTTTTTTTCCCAATTAAACTTCCGATTGGTTGTCTTGCTAGAAACTGAAATAACCGTTTACCTTGAAAAAAAAATGTCTGTTTTCAAAAGAAAGAATTCCGTAATAAATTAGAGAATTAAAAATCATGGAACTACTGTTTTGAAATAACGATTTAATAAACTTTTTTTTACCCCAACTTAATGCTTTTCTATGAAGTAATAAATGTGGGGAGTTGTACATTAATTCGAGAGTTATTAGTTCATATTGCAAAAACATCGGAGCATTTTATCATTACATATCAAATTCGAGTATTGGAATTGCACAATTTGTATTCGAATTTTACCATTTTCCCCCTGTCATGACATTTTGAATAAACATGACAAGGAATTTGCTGTATAAAGGAATTTGCTGTTGTTTTTATAGCTGCATATCTAAAAAAAGTATTGTACAAATGCAGTATTTGAGTATTTGTGTGAGTGTGCGAGAGAGAGAGAGAGAGAATACTACTGACACAGTCAGGTTTGGAGTAATTCAGCAAAAAATAATAATAATTGCAATAAAGAAACTGGAAAAATCCTGTTTAGAACTCAAAGAAAATTCTAAAAGGGAACTAAATAAGCGTGACAATTTTCTAAAATTCATTTTAAAAAACAAATAACAGACAGGTTTTCCACAAATCCAGTAATGTTAACGAACTGGCAGTAATTTGAAACTAAAAGATTCCAGATAAACTAATAAATAATTGATATATTCTGATTAGTAATACTTTTCATATTGTTCTAATATGCTTTGAAGGTTTTCTAATAAAAGTAATTATTGAAATTTTAAACATTCGTTTCATTATTATTTAATTATTTGACGTTTTAAGTCAAATATGTATTTTCACACAGATAGATTCAATTCATTATTTTTCTTCAGAAGGAATAAAAACGGAACTATTTCTATAAATATGTAAGATTCTAAGCTCGGAAGCTCTTTGTAAATCAACTAAAATTCTATGATATGCCATTGATACTAACTATTATGGATTAAAATAAATGCAGAATTAATTTTTTTTACAGAAAAAAATGTGAAATATCCTCGTTCTCTCTCTCTCTCTCTCCCCTCCTTTTTAGACGTTATTTACATCGTATTATAATTTCGAAATTTTTGATTTTCTTAATTCAAAATTTTAAAAAAAAATCAATCTTTTTTCACGAAAGTTTTGAATTGTTTAGAAAACGATAAGCTTTTCCCATTGCAACGAGCTTAGAAAACCAAGCTTCCTTAGTCTAACAGAGGCACAGCTAGACGGATTTCCATTTCTTCGTTTCCCTTGGAGCTCTAATATCGCATATTAAAAATATCTAATACGTTTTGACGTGGTGTCAATCACCCTTAGCGGATGCTGCATTATACCTTCCAATTCCAATATCAAAGAAGAGAGTACTAGGCTAGAGGAAAAGAGAAAAAAAATCATCCAGTTTTTCATCCCCCCCCCTCTTCCCCAGCGTATAAAGCCGCATCACCTGGCATTGTGTGACGTCACGCGAAATTTCTCTCCTGCCCCTCACCCCCGGCCAATCAAATCGGAGTCGTGTATACCTTGCCGCCTTTTTCTACTGCTCTTGCTCAGACGAATTTCGGCCGGAGACCGGTTTCACCACACACAAAAACATTCTCGAGCTGCTGCAGTCTGTGCTTTTCTCGCAGAAGTAAACAAGTCAACTGGATTATGTGCATGTTCCTTTAGCCACTAAATAACAAATGCTTTCTGTGGAAGATATATCCACGTGTTGCTGCGAGAGAACTGTTAGATAACTTTTTTTGACCTATCTTCCAACGGTCGCATTAGTGGAATATCAGGTTTATACTAATAGTTTGTTATACCTGTGGAATGTGTTAACAAAAATGCACTTTTTTGGAAATGTTTGCAAGAATTCTTTCTCTGGATATATGTTACTGAGATAAATGTCATGGCTGTGCAATCGTTTGTGTAAATATTCTCTGTCGTGCTTGAAAACCGCGTTTTGCATTAGTTGTTCTACTATTTCAGCTGACAGTTAATTAGAAAACTTGTTTAGAAATCATTTCATTTCATGTAGAAATTGCGATAGTATTTGCAAAATTTAACTTTTTGACTTTTTTTTTTTCTTCAAAGAAGTGACCTGTTGAATTTTAAATATTTAAATTTGGAAATTTTCGAAAACCTTGTTCCTGGTTCTACGACGTGCCCAGCATTCGAATCGCTGCGAAAGAAGCGTGTTTTATTTTCGTTGCCAAAATCGAAAGAATATATAAAACTTGTCTATTTTTAACACCAGACGATAAAGGAAATTTTCCTTTCCTCCAATAAAAAAAATCCATATTGGTTTGGAACATTTCGACTTCATTAGTTAGTCTCGGTTCCCGATCGAGTATCTATAATTACTCTCGATTTCGTCATTTATATATTCTTTTTAATCAATTTATCCATTTACGCTTTTTCTTTTCTAATGCAGATTTTTACCTTTTTATGAATTACAACTCTAGGAAAGTCTTATTCCAAATCTTTTTTTTTTTTTTGTGAATCACGAAACAACTTGTGATTCGCAATATACGTGAATATTTATGCTGGAGATCTCGCATGTCAGAACCAAAATTAGAAAATAGCATATTTTTCCTGGCACGCTTCACGTAGACAAGAAGATCACGTGCGTTTATGGGTGCTACTGCAATCGTCTAGCACTCGTCATTGGTCACGAAGTTTCGGTGACGAATATTTGCGTTCGATAAGCAGAATTTCATCCAGGGGTAGCGAAAACAAACATATTTGTTTGGTGCAAACCTAACGGTTGGGACATTTCGGCTTTTATCTCAACAGTCCCTCCGAAGAAAACAAGGGGAGGGACAGTCATCGTTTTCGAGAGGAAAGAAAACAAAACGACTCTCGCTATCGTCTTGGAACATCCGGCCATCTGCGTAATAGTTCGAAGACCGGATTTGAGTCGGATGGTATCGTTTGATATTCATGCTTTTGGAGAATTGGATGGGGATTACAGTCTCGTATCAACAGGTGCGGGAGTACTTAAAGAAATGTCCAGTGTGAGATTTTATTAGTGATAAATTTCGTTTCTTTTTTTTATAATTAATTCCCAAGATGGGAAATAGTGCCACCACCGTATCCCTGCAAGATAGCACTGAAAATGGACATGGACATAAAAAACGCGTCAAAGGAAAGGTAAGACCTTATTGCATATATATTTTTACTTTAAATTTAATTTGATGCATTAGTTGTTCTCGTATTTTAATTATTTTTTATGTTTATTTAATTAGGTATTTTGCCCATCGTAATTTGTCCTCTTAAGTTTTCTTTTTGGATTATATCGGGAAATGTATGCAAAAATCTGGGCTTTTTTTTTATTTTTTGAAGTCTTTAGTTAAATGCATTATTCTTTAAAAATTTATTCAATTCAATATTTTATTGGTTTGTAATTAATTAAAATGTATATTTAATCCATCGTAAAATTTGTTCTTGGAAATTTTTTTTGGGAAAATACAAATACTGAGGCATTTGTTTTGTTTTTTGAAACTTTTATAATATAATGTACACAACGCTTTCTAAAATCATGAAAATGAGCTTTAATAAAAATAAAAGATGCACGTTTGAGTGAAGCGGGTATATTGAGAAAACAAAGGAATGAAACTCGTGCTTTGATTCGTAAATTTATGAAGTGAAACTTCTAGATCGATTTTTCTATTTCTATGTTGTTATATAATTATATATTGTATAAAATATAATTCAGCTTAAAATGAAAATGAATCGCTTTCAAAAATCAAATTATTTCCATGCATTCAAAAGAAATTCAGAAATAAAAAGGTCTCTTAAAATACAATAACCTGTTTTCCACATTTGTCATCTAATATTTCGAAAGTTTCATTCGAAATAATTGAGATACGGTGATTTCATAACAAGGTTAATGTGTTTGCATTGGTTGCATATACTTCTATGAAATTTCAAAGTTTTTTTTCCCATACACCAATCTTTGCTCTTGTGAAATTAGACACACAAAATCTTAAAATATCCTAAAAATGCCGAGTCCCAATGAAAGTTGAAATTATACACCGATCATTCAATACTTTTACACTTGTATTCCAAAGAGCAATTTAAGAGGTGACGTTCATCACAGACACACATGTCATTTACTTATATTCGACCTTTGTACTAGGCGATGCAGTTAACCATTGTTTGTTGTATCATGACTTCAAGGTGAGAATATGTAAAAGACATTAAGAAATCCTTAAGTTCTAAATTATTCTGCTTACATACTATGTTTAAATTCGACTGAGCCATCGATTTCCATTTAATGAAGGGTAAGATTTGTTCTTTTTGTCGCCGTCGCAAATGCTTCAGTTTGTTTACAGTCTACACGCAATGCAACCTTGGCATTTCCCATTCTAATGTTCAGAGACGCAATATTGTCTGTTCGGAAGTTGGTGGTGACCTTGATTGCGTGTGGATACCATAATTGGTTCTTCTTGAAAGAATTGATTTCACGTGAGAAATGTATTGTAATAATACTTTAGCGAGGTGGCAAATTGTTTTTTGAAACAAAAAAAAAAAAATAAAAAATAAAAAATAAGCGCAGTGAGTAGGACCAAACTTATTCAAACTTAAATTTTTTTTTCCTCATTCGGGCGTTTTTTTTCCAACTGATTTTTTTATGATATAGTATTTTTCTGTCTTTTGAATAATTTTTAACACTCTGACATATTATTCATTCATTAAAAAAAAAAATTTTAATGTCGGTGAGCTAAATGAGTGACTTTAAATTAAGAAAAAGGTGCTGTAAAGTCTGGAAAAAAAAAAGAATTAATGAAATATGTGATTTGTATACCCAGTCACACATTTCTTTTCTGGTTTCCTAAATTTAGATAAGGCGCAACTACAATTTTGTAAAATTGCGAAAGCTGTTCGTAGATTTCTTATTCTGCCTTTAATCTTGATCTAATCAAATACTTTTTAATGTATTTTCGAATTCATTTCAATGTACTGGAGTTTGAAAAATAACATATAAATTTTAAAGCGCTGCTATCCGAAAGCTGAAGAAGTTGCAACCTTTTTGGACAAATTAAATTAAAAATAACAAATGTTAAAAAAAATCATAAACTGTTGATAGTGACCATCATCTGGAACATGAACTTTATCCTAGATCGGAAAGCAAAGACTTAACTCCTAGATTCTTTATTATTATTTTTTTCTCTTTCTGGCGGCTACTTAAAAGATAAAGCATTTTATTCCCTCATTACCTGGGAACATTGACGGAATGAAAGTGCGAATGGTTGCCGACATTCAAATTGTAACTTCGAACAGGCTGATAAAAGTATTGGAAATCGTGTTTCTGATGATGTGAATATTGATAAGTTTATAAGACTATGGCTTTAATTTTAATTTAATTAGTGTAAAACAGTGGTAACTTTGGTTTTGTAAGAGTAGCTTTTCAAAATTGGGATATTCTTTAGTAAACATACAGTGCATTAAGATATTAAAACGTTTTAAATAACTGAATGTGTACGCGTGGATTTGGTAATGATTTTAAATGCAATTGACTCAACTGTTTTTAAGATATGTTAGCACCAAAAATTTTCCCTACTTGTTATTCAGGCGGCAATCTTCATTCTTATTTGGCTTTTAAATTTATTCCTATCATTTTAAGACCGTCTTATCACTCATTTTATTCTTCCAGATTACATCTATCCTATTTTATCAATTTCATGAACTAACAGGTAAACATTTTTAGTGAATTCTAAGAATACGTGATAAATAGTTATTAATCCAAGAGCAATACGTATCCTATGACTATATTCCAAACCTGCCATCACTAAATAAAAAAAATCTAATAATTGTGATAATAGAATGTAATTTTTTCTATGTGATATATTTAATATCTTCATTGTATTTCATGTATTTTTAAAGTAATTTGTTTTGAACATCGCGCGCGCGTGGGAGTGTTTGTTGTCAACTTAAAACTGTTTGAACTCTCTTTAGTTTCGGAACTCGGCTTTTTTCATTTATTTGTAATTTTTCTAACATTTTTCCTTCTGACGCGTGCTTCCGTTTTATTTATTGTAATTTTTCAATACAGAATCACAAATTCTATTTTATTTTAATGATATTTTTTTGTGACGAACCAATAACTCTTCTTTTGCTTCCGAGTGCGATGTTGTTAAACAATCAACATCAGGTATGTGATAGAACACTTTAAACTGCTTTTTTACATTTAGCATTGTTCTGGTTTTATTATTTTTGGTGTGTGAAATAACTTAAACTTCTTGTTACTATTTTAGCTTAAAATGCTTAATTTCTGTATAGTAGAAATTTTAAATATTTCTAGTATAAAGTCATTTACATGCTTTTTTTTTTTATTCGAATGCTTTGAAATTCTCTTCCATTCAATACTATATCCAACCTTATAGACTAGTCGTTAAATATTGATCACTTAAAACTAAATGAAAGTTCTGATTATTCATTTGTATTCTTAATGATTTAATTTCGCCACAATGTACATTCCACATCGTGTGTCTAAGCTCTTCGTAGAACTGTGTCACTTACTTTCACGTCATAAATGATATAGAAACTCTATTACTAGTTCCTATATAAACCCTGACTCCCACTCTGACGTATATCTTAAAAGAAAGTGTGCCTTTCCTTTTGTGTGTGACATCTCGTCTATGACTCAGCGCAGTAATCCACTTTAACAAAGAAAGATTTCAAGCACTTCCCTCGGTATTAGGAATTAATCTCATTGGTACTTTTTTACAAGTGGAATGCATACACCATTTCTATACTTTCCTTAAAAGCACGTTTTATTTTAACTTATTTTTACGTCAGTTGTGTTTGCACACTGGATTTTTTTTTCTCTCCTTCCGTCCTTTTTAGTCCACTGAGCACAGTAAGATTTTCATTGTGAAACAACATTTCTGAGTAGAAAGACTCACTCAGACCTGGCTTAACGCCACGTTTTCCATCTAACTGGCGGTATTCCAGGGAAACTATGAGAAGACTATTTACGACGGGATATGTCTTTATTTTTGTACTATTATCCCTTCTACTGCAAACGACATTTTTTTTTTTTTTTTTTTTTTGTGAAGCTATATAATAAACATATTTTTTAAACTGTACGTTGTAGGAAAGCAATTGTCGTTAGTATCCATTATCCAAAAGTTTTATTGCATATTCGTCTTTTTTTAGTAAATGAAATTGATGGAATATCTAATCAAATTAGTGCTGTCATTTCTCAATGAACGGATTTTGATATAATAGCAAATTACAAAAAAAAAAAAAAAAAAAAAGGAAACTATGCTAGGCTTTTATTTATTTATTTTATCAATTTTATGCTATATTTTATACAACATGAAAAGCGTCGTAATTTGTTATGAAAATGTTAATGAAATTATGTAATAGTAATCGGTTTTTCGTGTTAGGATTTTATCAATGTTTTCAGTTATATTTTATTTTTGAGTGTTCTTTTTGATAAATGTTCTAGCAGAATAATAAAAACAAGTTTTAAAAAAACAAATTCAATTATTTTTATGAAGGAAATCTATTTTTTAACTCAATATCGAAAAAAAAAAAAAAAAAAATTGAACCATGCAAACATGTTATGTGTAAATGTTGAGTTGGTTTATTTCTTCAAGACTATTGACAAAAATGTTTCGTCATATTTTTATTGAAACCTCATGCACATATTACGTATGATTATTGGTATGTTTCAAAAGTCTATTGGGAATTAAAGCTTTTTTAAATTTCCTGTTTAGTTACTGCTGCATTAAAATTAGTATAAAAATTACTGATTATTAGAAAAACAGTACATTTGAAAAGAAAAAGCGAATACAAAAAAGCCTATACTTTTTACTTTTTAGATTGTCGAGTATGCTGCAATAGATAAATCGTTGAAGGACGCAATTAAACATCCACATATTATTAAACATGTTTCTGGGACCCTTCGCTTTACTTATCGAGATTTTGAAAAATTTCGTACTCCGAAAGGCTATAAAAATTTATTCTAAAAAACTACCGTATAGCAGTCGTTTTGATTTCATGAACATAATGTTAATTCTATGGAATTTCTACTACCGTCCTCAAATATTTACTATATTATGTATTTGAATGCAAAAGAAGTGCATCTAAAATCCAGATTCACAAGTATTTTTTTTGCTATGCATGTATTGTAACGATTTTACCATATTTCTATATCTGCTGGTACATAATAATCAATCTCGAGTGTTAAGGGTTAATATAAGCTCTGCTGGCTCCAAAACATACAACAATTTATCATACCGTGTCTTTAAAAATTAGAAACATGCAGTAAATATTAAAATTCTTCACTTCAAGAATGGAATTTCTCAAATTAAAACTCCATTCGATAATAACAATGTAAGAAATGGAAAAAAAAATGGATTTGTTTTAAATAGGTATAAGAGCAATTTTGTGAAACATTTGGTTTTATAAATGAAAATCAAAATAAGATATTAATAAATTTGTGAATTTTTTCTGTCTGGAGTAAAGGCTTCCAAATATGGCTTTTGTTCTTTCACTTTAGGTGAAGGTATTTTTGAATATTTTAATCCAAAAAAAAAAAAAAAAAGCTAATTAAATTTTTTTCGAAAAGTAGCACTTGTCTCTGTCGACGTTGCTGATTGAATACAAATGACATAAAAGGAAAAAATATCCTGCATCTGCAGTTCTATAATAATTCCGGGTTTCATATTAACCCATTTTTGTCTTAATTGCTTTCCTCGAAAAGATTCTTCCTCTTCCACTTTCTCTGTCGTCCTCGCTTGAAGCGATAATTCAATTTAGGAAATATTAAGAAAAGCACGTTTTAGTCTCGTCTTAACAGGTCTCTCCGGTTCTCTATTCAACTTGTCGGGTCTTTCTCCTCACTGAAGAGGAGGATTTATAACCGAATTTCTCGAGTGTCCTCTCTTTTAAAGCCGATGAGTCAACTAATTTTAACAAAGAAATCAAAAATTCTCTTGCTTGTTTATTCTTTTCACATGAATATACTGGTTGCAACTCGTTACATAAAGTAGGGAATGTTTTTTGATGGCTGAAGATTTATATTAAAGATTTTCTTGAAGTTCGTTTTTAAGATCAGTTTTGTTCAAGAATTGTTCATCTGTGATATTTCGCTGTTTTCTTATTGAAGAGGTATTCGTTCTTGAAAATGAAGAAGAGAATTATATTTTCTTATTTCACGTGTTTTCGTTATAGAATTCGTAATAATTCAACAAAATTAATTCACCTTCTCCAATCAAATATTAGAAGTTTTTCATTTTAAAACTGAAAAAGGATCCTTCTAAATGCTTGAAAATCTACTGGCACACGGAAAGAAATATTGTTCCGTTTTAATACTGGACATTTGTAGAAAATTCCTTCTCGTATTTTGTTGCAAATCGAAATCTTCATTATGTATGTGTTGCGTGTGTGTCCTCCATTTTTTTCCACAATGCCACACAATTTTTTGTATGTAAATATTCCTAATGCTTGTAAAAATATAAAACGTTATTAAGATTATTCTTTGACAGTTTTTCTTATTTTAAGCATTATGAGAGCGTAACTATAACTAATAAAAGAGCCAAAATGTTTCTTTTCAAGAAGAAAAATTGAACAAAAAAAATGTATAAACAAGCTTAAATTTCGGTTTAGATTGATATGATCTACATTAATTTATAAGAATTCTGAATTGATATATAATTCTACCTCTTGTTTTATCGTGAATGGTAGTCTATTTCCATGTTCCAGGTTTCACAGTTATTTACTATAAGAAGTTAATAGCATATAAGTGTTTTTATGAAACAATTCTATTCTTAAATCTGAATTTCTTTAGATATTATAATTTTTAAAATTATTTATTAAAAAACGAAAAGCTTGTAACTAAATCGAATTTTTAGTTACATATAAAAAAAACAGAGTTAAAAATCTTCAATAAATAAATGACTTCTGTACTTTAACTCTTAAAACTTCAAAAATTGGTTTCTATTTCGATATTAAATTAAACTGGATATAAAACAGCTAGATTTACGAAACGATTTTTACAAGGCATAGAATAATTTTCTAGTCTCCAAGTGAATGCACTCCATTTAAATACATTTTTATTAATTTGGTAATGAGGTAAACATTCTGATTTGTTTCTTATTCATAAAGTGGATGCATTGAATCTGGGAGTTTAAATTATAACAAATAAAAATATTTTTAACTGACCAGTTAAGTAAATCTTTTCCAAATTCGATACTTTTGCTGTGTTATTTAATTTTCCCGAATATGGGATGCCTGATTATAGTTATCTTATGATATTTTACAAATCAGATGAATAAATTTGTGATTTGATTTTGTCATTGCAAAAAAAAAAAAAAAAAAAAAAAAAAAGAAAAAGAGCTCAGAATATAGTGATAAGACTATTGTACTGATTCACGATTGCATTTTTGTAAAACGAAATTTTTTTCTTTTAATTTTAAAAACGCACGAATCGTCGATCATAAAAATACAACCGTTGCCTCCGAGTCCAAATGGTTTGCAAAATGAACACGTGCACGATCTCGTGATGCATCTATGATGTGCTGGTTTTTTTTCCGGGATTTCATTGACCACATTTTGTTAGAAATCGTAAACGGAATAAAAAGAACAAGTACTAAAATATTCTTTACCTTGTGCAGCTGTTCATCGTGTGACCTTTTTTTTTTTTTTTTTTTTTTTTGCTATTTAGAAAGACCACCAGAATGAAAGATCTACCGAAAATTTGAAATTCTTTTTTATTCAAGCGGAATAAATTCTTCCTATTGTGAAACTTAAACTAACAAATGGCTCTCCTTTTAAAAAAACGTGTCTGCAACATCTCATTTGGTATTCTTATGTTTGACTTGTGCTCGATACCTGTGTGTTAAATGCGATTATGTTCCACAAAACGAGAGAAAATTTGAAATTGTTCTCTCAGCTTATATTTGGGTGAAAGAACATGACACCTCCATTCTGGCGTTGAATTCTATCAATTTGTTATTTATTATTCATGATCTGACTCGGTTGCACTTTACTGCTTCAAGTTGATAAGCAATTCCACGGTAGCGTGACATTGTATAGAAAAGAATATATATTTAATTCACATCGATTTTTGAACTGGTGTTTCACCCACGTTTTTCAAATCGAGAGGGTAAAAAAAAAAAAAAAAAAAAAAAACAAGATATCTGACTCTGTATTCGACTAGTATAATTCATCCCGTCTTTTGTTGATGCTGTTTGTAATATAGAGATGTTTTTATCTTTGTCCTCCAGAAGATGGGATTTATAAGAAAATCGCATCTATATTTAGTTAATGGTTGATACTTTCAAGAGTGTTTTTCTACCTTCGTATTTCGATAAGTTTACATTTTTCTTTGGTTGTTTCTCATTTTACTGTAGTGATGTTTTTTTTTTTTTTTTTTTTAAATTTTGTAGTCATAACAAAAAATTTCGCGATTTTCGTTTACTTCCTTTTGCCTCTTTTCCCTATTTCTAACCCAACACAAGTTCGGCTAGCCACCGCTAATGGTAGTTGTAATTTTGATCCACGGTCAAGTGACGAGTTAAACAAGCTGTTTCCCCATCCACTCCTGTGCCATGGTAGTCTAGTTGTCATGGTCGCGGACTCGCGGCCGGCAGTTTTTGTCGAGTCGTTGTGGGTTCGAGCCTAAATATCACTGAAGACCTGCCGTGTAGCACGGGACTGATGCACGTTAAATCTGTCGAGATCCCAAATCTTCCCATTGGCGTGGCGTGGCGTGGAAGTTAGGAGAGGGGGGTGACAGCTCAGGTGTCGTCCTCGTCTGTTGGGGTCCAAAGTCCTCCCATTGGAGTGATGTGGAAGTTAGGAGAGAGTGCCACTTCGAGTGTCGTCCACATCACTTGACCGTGGTTCAAAATTAGGAGGTCCGTCGCCAATAGCCCTCGTGTTAATAAAACCAATCAACCAACTTGAGTACTTTGAGCCTCTAAACGTGTAATCAGCCTATCTACTCGACGAATCTTTAGAAGAAACAGGACTCGAACGCTCATTCAACTAAAACATCGACAATCATAAGTTCCACGCCCGGAAGACACGATTTGTCTGAGAATCGCATTTAATGTATGATTGATACTCTCAAAATTGTTTCTACGAATTATAAAAAGTCTGCAGTATTATTCTTTGGAAAATGTTTCTCATTTTTAACTTTATTTTGCTTTCAGTTTAGTGCATTTACCACAGTAGTAAGATTAAATTATTGAATCCGATCATTTTTATGATTTTAAATATAAAAATATTGCTTTGTTATTGAGAGGCTTGCAGAGTTAATTCTCTTGCAGTAAGCAACGCTTCTTCGATAATGCATATTATTCGCAAATATTGTTAGGATGACAAATTTGTTTGTTCGTCATTTAGAAAAATACGATATTAATGCGTTATTTTACACTTTTTTTTTTTGGCTTCTCCGTGTTTTTTTCATCTCGAGCTGTTCTTTGTATGGATAGATCGATTCTTTGATTGTACGTATACTAAGAAGCATACTTCTGATGGAGGAGGCAATTTGAAGCGAATCCAATTCTGTTCGCTTTATGTGATAAATAGCATAAAGAAGAGAAGCTGACCGCCCCCGAGAATTGTTTTCGGGGGCTAGACCGATCGATTAATCGTTGTCTGTCTGGCTCTTTGTATCGACCCCCTGTGGGTCCGTCTGTCGCCTTGCTCCTGTGTGGGGTACCAACTGTAAACAGAGGGTAAGATACCCTGTTAGCGAGGGCGTTGCTTTTCAATAGAAATCGAATGAAAGCGATATTGATCAACAATTTTCGGATTTCATATTTCGACAATAAAGGTACTGATACAAGTATATACGTTCTTCCCAAAGAATGGGTTTGATAGTTTGTGCATTCAACATTTTCGGCCTTTTTTATTTTTTTCTTCTTATATCTGCTTTAGATCTATAGTACTTAGCTAAAAATTTTTATCCTGTGGTACAAAATTTTATTTTGTGTTGGATACATTCTTTCTATTCTATAAAAGTAAAAAATTTGTATATTTATGCAAAATTTAACATTAATCCTTCCAATTTATGTAAATTTTTATTTTTATTGAAAAAGATTAAGTGATCCTTTTTATAAATGCAGGTTACAAAGAAATTTGAGTTTGAACTGATAAGCAAGATGAACTTTTATTTAGGAAACCCGAATTTATTTATAAGAAAAAAATTGTTAAAATGGATCATTTAACCCGCATGTTAAGTTTACAATTCAAATTGAAGACGAGTTCAAAAAATCTATGTATATCATCGAAATAAATTATTTCTATAATTTATGTAATCAATTATTTCTGTAACTTATGTAATTTTTTTGAATAGAGAATTTTAATGGAAAATTTGGTACATAATTTTATACTGGTATATAATAAGTCCTTTTTATATATTATATTACGTAAAAAGAAACAGAGGAAAAGCGAAACATTATTTAACTTTAAGAAAACTCTTTTTAAACAGAATTTTTATGGATTTCATAAATATTTTGAAAATGTATATGGCATGCTCCTCTCCGATTTTCTGTATCAGTTCCCTTTCTTTGGAAATTTGATTTTATCAATCGTCAATACTAGAAGCTGAGAGATAATTTGTGAAAATAACTGATACTTTGAAAAGTATGGAGCACCGTAATAGGCCTGTGTCATCTGCTCCATGACCAATGACATTAGAGACGAGCTTTAGACTCGACACCTATTTCCACTCAAGAACTTCGTGGGAGGGAGGGGGTCGAGTTCACGTTAAGTTTAGATTCAAATTCTACCATGGCATGGCCCTTCAGGAAATTAAGGTAAGGTCGAGTGGCCGCGGTAGCTTATTGGTTATGATCGCGAATTCTCTGCTAATGTTGTTTTAGCGAGGTGTGGAAATTAGGAGAGGTGGTGCCAGTTCAGGTGTCGTTCTTGTCATTTGACCGAGGTTCAAAATTACGAGGTCCGTCGCCAGTAGCCATCATGTTGTTTCTAGTGCAACGTTAATAAAACCAAACCAAAACCTACTGGTGGTGTTTCCGACGAGCCGTGGGTTTGAGTCCTGATGCCATTAAATACCCGTCTTGTCACGGGGTGGTGCACGTTTAATAATAATAATTAAAGTCTCGTGGGGCATGGTGAGGCGTGGTGTGGAAGTTTGGAGAGAGAGTCGTTCTTCAAGTGAGTACGGGCATCATTTTTCCTTTCCATGGGGTTTACTGTCTTTAATAAACACGGGGGATGCGCCTTCGAGATACCCTAGCGATCCTTCTGTATTCTCGCTTCTCCTCTTTGTCAACATGTTTAGTTTTTTTAATTTTATTTATTTAATTTTTTTTAAACGTGTAGATCACAGTTGCACCTTGTTAGGCTCAGCATAGCATTATCTGGCTTTAATGGCATTAAACTTCGCCATCACTCACTCACACACATTCGGGTGTCGTCCTCTTTATTTGACCGAGTTTAGAAATTGCGAGGTCTGCCGCCCAAAGCACTCGTTTGGCTTCTTGATGCAATGCTAATCAATCAATCGATAAATAAGGCGAGAACGGTATTTATCACTCCGTGAGCCGTATATTTTCCTTTTCCCATGGGCCTTACTGGTCTTTGGTAAGCGTGAGTGACGCACCCCAGGGATGCCCTAGCGATCTTTTTCTTTTTCCGGCTATTCTCCTATACAACAGATATACATTCAGAACAACTACATGCATGATTCACTTGATTACTAAAAAATCATTCAATGTTTGGCGCAGCTTGGTCGAATTTGGCCCTTGTGCCAGTAAAACCAACCTATTACGATATTTAATAGAAGAATAGAGAAACTCGGCTTAGCTCAATCATCATCTTCGTCGCATTAAAGCTCTAAATTAAAAGGTTTATCACCTATAACCCTCAGGTAGCTCTAATTTTAGATGCATTCTTTCTTAAGGTAAGAAAGAAAATCTTCACCTCCAGGTAAACGAAAAAGGGAAAATGGTGAAAATATGCAGAATAGTTTGTGTTTTCAATTTATTTTTATTCGGCGAATTTACTTAAAACCAGTATATATTATTAAATCCTATGCATTAAAGTACTATAAAAGAGTTCTTCATTCTATTACTCTTATATACACATTTAAACGCCCCAGTTCTAAATAACAAAATGGCTTACTACAAGTTAGTTTCTTTTTACCAATTATTTACAAAAGGAAGATTCAAATCTTCAAAAATTAGTTATGAAAACGATGCATTTGTATATATTTAAAGAAAAATTATTCATTGAGCATGCTGTATAACGGTTCTCCTCTGATAAATATTTGTAAATATGTATGGAGAGGGTCATATATCATGCATGAATGGAAATTTAACTTGCATTACACTATCACAGTATAATATTAGATGTAGACTTTTCCTTATGTTGCGTCTTTTGATACATTTTTATTGCTCTAAATCTATTTGATGTCGCGTATCTGATGCGAAATATTCTATAATGCTTTTTGATTTGATTATTTTATTGAGGAAGTGACTGCGATTATATGGAAGATGTGATGAAACGGGTGAAATTTGACCATCTTTTCGTGCATAATATGGATTTTTTTCTATTATTTTCGTCTCAATTCGAGAGGAGATGTATATCATATATACTAAAGTAGATTAGGACCGAAAAAAATTAATATTCTCTATTCTGTTTGTCGTTCTATTCAACATTTAGTTATATGATATATTGAAATGATAATGTTTGGTTAAAGTATATTTTGAACGGCATTTTAATTTTCTCGTTACCTACTTCAGTTTAAAGAACTATAAAGTCATAAATAATTTTTTTAAAAAAGGATTAAATTTAAGAAGTCATTGAAGTGTTTGAATTCAGATTTTATTTTAACGAACATTTAGAGCTGTGTGCATATAAATATAAGTGTTGTTATAGAGTTTCCTCAAGCTAATATCAAACAGTTTAATCAGCTTTTTTTTTTAAAATTAAGCTTAATTTTGAACATTTTTTCTATTATTGGGTCTAATATTTATTTGAATAGTTTTTATCATTAATTAATAAACGCAACAAATAAAATTTGTAACCAGATAACCATTCGGATTTAAAAATTATTTTCCTCGGAAAAAGAGGGAGAAAGTATATCCGGGATGAATTTCCCGTAATCTTTTGAAAATCCGTAATATCTGTGTTGAGAAACTACGTTCTGTTTTATTTTCTAAGATGCATGCTAAAAGATTTTGCGACTGAGACGCTCGCAGTGGTGCCACGCGCAGTTTTAACTTAGTGCGGCGTTTCTGTGCAATTTTATTTATTTATTTATTTATTTTTTGCACCATTTTCCTCCAGAGCACCGTTTACGCTAATGCGACTTTTTCCCGAAAATTATACTTATATTCTAAAATACTTTGATTGTGTGTATATGTACCTTTAAAGAACTAAATATGTCTCGTATATTCAAATAATTAGTCTTGACTGTGGGAGAAGAGTTGTATAAACTGTAAATTTGAAATGTATATTGGCAAATTTATATTATTAATTTATATATCCTGTGTTATCCTGTAAAAAAAGGATTTTTATTTAATCAATAAAAGCTGGGTGCGGGAGTGGTTGTTCCCCGGTTTCACCAGCCGTAGCTTTAAGCCTTTTTGGGTGAGGTTGGTCTCCCTGGGCATTTCGCCATCAGGCCTAGTGTTGTTTCTCAGTGCAACGTTACCTTTCAGGGGCGAACCTTCTTTAGAAAATCACGGGCATCACGATCCCGATGTATCCTGGGGATCTTTTCATTCCCATGGAATTTATTGTCTTTGATAAATTCAGGTGATGTGCCTCCGGGATGCTGTAACCATCTTTTTTTTTATTTTTGACCTTTCTTGCCATCTAAATTTTCTATTTTTTTTTCTATTTTTCAAGCGTCTGGGGACCACTTTTCTACATTAATAAGCAATAACAGTTATATTTTGTTTGATGCAACATAGTCATAACTAGCTTTTGCGTCATTAAACTCCACCATCTCTCACTCATTCACAAGTAAGACGTTAATAAATCAATCAACCTAGTCAAGTAATTCCGCTACCCCTGAACTATAGCTAAGGAGGATATGAAATGTTTTCAAAAGATTATTTTAATCTTTATGACACATAACCGAAATTTTATTTAGACTAACGTGTAATTAAACATCGAACCCTCCTTCCGATTGCTCTGTTGTCATTCACAAATAAGTAATAGTTATAATTTTAACTGTTGATGCTCTACAAATAAATAAGGATAACTGTAGAATTTGAAGATATACTAGACAAAAAAAAAAAAAAAACCTGGGTTCAATAATCTACACTAACCAGTTATTCTAAAAGTAGAATTCGTTGTTACCACCCGTAACGCTAAACGAATTAATCAGGTTGGAAATTAATAAATAACATCGACCTTAAAATGACATTTTGTATCATTTTTATTAATCTTTTGAGCGACTTGTAGTTTTTTTAAAATAATTGAACCACAGTCCAGCTGTTTAATCCATGTGAGGATGTAATTTTAACTCATGAATGCGCCCATCGTAGTTTAAACAAACCATAAATACGTCACGGTGTTCTTCACTGTTAAACAGTGCATGCATTTATTTTTCAATTTCTCGATGGAAGACGTTTTTTAATTGCCCGTAAACATCGTGCGATGATGTCACTAAATAAATGAAGTATTTTTGTCTTGAGCAGCTTCGTAATTGGTACGGTTTTTGCTATTAATTGTATTGCTTATTACATTGGAGGATAATTTTGAGATTCCTGGTTCTAATATTCAATAAATTTTTTTCCTTAATTTGTTGATTGTGCAACAGTTTTAAACGCTCAACAACTTCCTAATCATGTACCCCCCCCCCGTGTTAAAAATGTAATATTTTTTCCCTTTATGTTACCTAATAATTGCCTATCATGTCCTAAAGGTTTATTACTTCGTTTTTATGATTTACAAAAAGTCCTAAATGGATTTTTAAGCCTCGTTATGCCCGAAATGATGAACAGAATCCAGATTGTAATCACCTAAATATAACTTTTTATCTCTCTGAACAGTTTTATAAATTCTCTTACTTTCAATAAATTGTTTACGAAATTAATAATATTTTTCTGCGTCATTGTAATCAGTGTTCTCATAAAGTTTATCAAATCGAAACAATCAAAAAGGAAATTGAATTATTTTTTATTCCTATATTTATTATTCAAATATTTTTAAATATTAATTTATTAAGTCCAAAAGGGGGGGGGAGAGAATGCTCCAAATATAAAAATTGTTCTGAAATGACAACACTTTATCTTCTGAATAAAAAAATTATATAATGTAGGAGTCATCAAGACTTGTATACAACTTTATAATGCTTACAATCAGAAACTTGTATATAAAAGATTACTAGTTAAAAACGTATTCTATACTTGACTGATAAAGCATGTGTTAAGTGTATTTGCTTATAATACACACGTCTAATTAATTTATGTAATTCTATATTAAGTTATTTTAGAAATTTATTTTTTTCTGAACCTTTTTGTTATCTGCAAGGTTATTTGAACGAAGATTCCATTTGGAATTTAAATAATATGTTAATGAGAATCAACAGGGTCGAATTTTAATTTGTATTTTTATCATACGGTTATATTTATTGGGATTTTTATTAGAATCTTCATTTTTTTTTTTGGTTTTTATTTTTAAAATTCGAAGTTTTCCCGGAGCTGTATTGTTCAAATTAAACTGAATTCACGAAAATTTTAATTCCACATTTTTGCTAATGGAAGTGATTTTAAATAAAATTTGTAATATAGGCTGGCAATTCTTAATTCCACTACCCCTCAAAACTATAATTACAGTTGTTAGAAAATGAAATGAAAGGGCTGAAATCTTTACAAAAATTACCGAAATTTTATTTCGACGTTTGGGGAGAATATAAAGTTTTAATTATAAATGCACCATCTTAAAGATTTTTCTCTTCACGTGCAAATCTTCAATGGAAAAAAAAAAAACCGAGTTAAATCGTTGTTCGTTCGAATTTCGCCTGTCACGTTTCCAATTGTGCAAATTTCTTTCGTGGAAGATTTTGAAACTAGGAAACGAGACACAACAGGAATTGAATGAATCATTTACGGCTGAATTTCAAAAAGGTTCTCCGCCTATGGTATTCAATCCTTGTGTATATCATTATTCCAATCTTCATTTCAGAGAAAGGATTAAATCTCTTACATACGTTCAATGACCCGTGGAAGAGATCGTTAAGTCGGATTGTTACAGGATCGTTTAGTTCGGAAGATTAAAGCAACAACTTGATTCTTGCCACGACGCCCTTCACACAAAACTGTATTTGTCAAAATTATTCCGACTCACTTCGAAAGGTTTATAGTTTAGGAAGCGTTAAGTCGCTATTATGTATTTATGAAATAAGTAGAATGTTTACTCGACGAAGAGGTGAAGACTTGAAATCGTATATCAATCATTGCATAAGGAGTTTAGCTTAGTGAATTTCTTTCATAATATTGACGAAGATTATGGGACTGTTTTAATAGTAAATGTGGTACGCTTGCGCTAAAATAACGAGCCTTTGTTGCACACTAGTGTAAATATAGTTTTCAATCATTATATAAGGTTTTTGGCTGTGTGAAATTCTTTATGACATTGACGAAGATTATGTGACTATTTTTGCAGATAATATTTTGCATTTATTAAAATGACAAGTCTTAGTAGTACACTAGTGTAAATATAACGTTATTTAAATGCTTACAGTAAAAAAATTAGAGTAGTGGCGCGGTAGTCGAGTGATCATGGTCACGAGATCGCTGTGGGCTTTTGTTTTCGCTGAGTTGTGGGTTCGATTCTCGATGCCTCTAAACAACCTCCATGGAATGGGTCTGGCGTGCGTTAAATTCCAAGTCCTCCCGTTGACGTAGTATGGAAATTTGGAGAGGAGGGAACCAGCTCAGGAGTCGTCCTCATCTCTTGACCGAGGTTCAAAATCACAAGGTCCGTCACCAATAGTACTCTGAAATGCGACATTAATAAACAATAAAACAAACGATTTGACTAATTTAAGAGTAAGTAATTATTAAAAACGAGTAATAATATTTTAAATAATTAATGTTTAGTAATATAGTTACGAAATATTCGGCAAATGGTAAGCAATAAGACAACAAAAACCTTTCTTTGTTCAAAATGAGTAATATTTATAAGTAATGGACTATTTTAAGAGGAAAAAAAATCAATTATTGGAGAAAAAGTTATTAATCATATAAATTCTCAAAGAAAAATTGTATTACAGAAATTAATCATTTTTGCATGTTTGTGAAAATTTTATTAAAATTTATAAAACTTATAGAAATGGCTTTATTTAGTGTTTAATATTTTGCTAACTGGAGAAATCCGATTAATTTTTAAAGTTAAGGATTAGTATTGTTCAAATGCATTTTTATATTTTGACTTCATGTTTTTTTCAGTTGCAAAACAGGATGGTTAGTCGAATTTTTTTTTTCTCTCTTCGTAATTTATTTTTACATATTTCAGAACTAATGATCTTTCTTAGACGAATACAGGATTTTTGCTTTCATTAATTCATGTTTCACTTCTAATTATTGAAATTGGATATTTTATCTAACAAGAGAAAATCACCATCAATCGCATGCATAATTATGTCAGGAATGGTTCATTGAGCCGAAATCAATTTTTTTTCTCTATTCCATCTAAAATAATTGTACGAATTAATTATATGTTGCACTACATAAAAGCATGTAATTTTTCCATCAAAAGTAAAATTCAATAACCAGCAAAACATGTACATCAGGTTTTGAAAGCGACGAGCGATCAATCATTTTTTATTCCTTTTCTTCAGTAATGAACTAAATCTTCGAACCGATTCTCTGTAAAACGATTAATGTTTCAAATTGTCCTGCTAGCTCCGATTTACAACAATCGTTCCAAAATGCTTTTAACCATAAAAAAAATAAATAAATAACCATCAAAAGTAATTTATTACAGCTGCTTATTGCAGTGCTCTAAAATGGCGACGACCCCCAAACTTTCTTTCACAAGGGATTTTGGTTTCTTTAAAGAATTTTCCCATAGATTTTAGTGTATATGTTTGTGTATTAGTGTCATACTTAAAAATAACACGAAGTATATTGGCGACTGTTCCCTTAATTTTAAACTTTGGTCAAATGCTCCGTTGTTTTCGTCAAGTCGTAGGTTCGAGCCCTGATGCCACTAAAGACGGGCCGTGTAAAGGAGCTGATGTACATTAAATATTGAGGTTCTAAGTTCTCCCATTGGTGGGGTATGGGAAGTGCCAGCTTGGATATATATAGTCCTTGTCACTCGACCGAAGTTCACAATTACGAAGTCCATAGCTAATAGCCCTCATGTTGCTTCTTGGTGCAACAATAATGCATTATCCCGACATCTAAGTTGCTCCCCCTTCAAACTTTCACAACAAGTCAACGGAAGGACTTGGAACTTCGACAGATTTAACTCTGATTGATTATCTCGCGATTTCCACGTGCATTTAAAATTGAATTTTTACAACTAAAAAAAAAAAAAATTGAATTATATCTATTCTCATGATCTAAATCAACATTTAAAAATCTTTAAAACAAATATATGGTATACATTTAAACTCCCAAATATATGCAGATTTCACATACGTATTGAAAAGCACGCAGTCTTGAAGCGATTATATTAAAAAATTAGGGTTTACGTATACCAGCTATGGTGTCCAGCGGATCCCCGAGCAGCGGCAGGACGAAGACCCACGAACAGTCGCGAGTTCGCGACCATGACCGTTCTCGGCTACCGTGGTAGCCAAATCGGTGTGCAATAGAATCGGAAGGAAAATTTTTTTTAAAAATATTTCTTGTATTTCATCACAGAATGAAAGAATCTGGAAACACATTTGCAACTAGGAATTCGACCAATTTTCAAAAATGCCATGGCCTGTTAATCGAAATTCTTTTATTCAAATTCCTAATTACAAAAATATCATGAGTTAAAAACTCATTCTTTTAATAATTTACAGAAAAACAGAAAGGTATTCCCACAAGTCATTATAAAGAATGTGTTAAGCATCTTGGGTTATATTCATGTCATTACCACTAACAGAAAACGTCCTTTGTTCTGAAAGATCAATTATTTGTGGGGCTCTTCCGTTCTGAAAGATCATATGAATAATTTAAATATACAGTCGATACTTCTTAAATAAATGATGACATATTTTTACTGGATCTTTTACACGAGATGACATCTATGCAATATCAGGTTTTTACCAGTATATGAATGTTTATTTTTCCAGAAAAAAAAATTCCCAAAATCTTTATTTCTCGCTATTTTACGTTTAACACTAAGACTGTATTCTTTTTAATGTTAAATAAATAAATTAACTCAGAGTTTTTTTTTTTCAAAGTAGAAAAATTCCCTAACATTAATATTATATTATGACCTCGTAATCTTACAGAGACAGCAATATATTTTATTCCGAGAGTGATTCGAAAAGTACCCGGTTTTGACGGTATATTGCTTTGCTAAGGCAAAATGGTGTCATAGTGGGCTGTCATCTATTAAACAATAACTAAACAAATGTGACACTATTAGGTTAGTTTGATAGCTGCCGCGTCGAGTGGTTGACAGGACCTAAATTCACCATTATGCAACCAAAGCCAAACAACTATCAAAACGATGGTTTGCTTCAGGTGAATGTGCTTCAAAGCCGGCGAAAGTAGTTCATCAGCTAAAAAGGTGATGACGATGAATTTTTGGGATGCAAAGAGCGTCAAAAAACAAGGTACTTGTGTAAAATCCCGTCGACCAAATATCCCGCCAAACGATGCGATATTCTGCCAACAATGGCCATCGCCATGACGACTAGATAACAAACACATAGGTTTATAAAACATTGTTAACAAGAAGCATAATGAAGTTAAAATAAAGGATTGAATCAACTATTATCGTTAGCATTATTGTCATAACCACTTACATTCTTGTATGGATTAATTAATGTGGCGTCAGATTCATGATGAAGAGGACTCATTCGTTCTCTATTTTGGATAGAATTAAGTTTCCTTTCTGGGATTTGCCACCAAAATGACCACTGTAAGTTCACTTGGAATTGCACTAACTTTCATGGCCGACCAGAAATCGCGCCAACTATTATATCGACGGAATTTTACACTAATACCAAAAACAAGCAGTGGAAAATTCGTATTGTGGAAATTTTTTGAATCCCTTCGTATGAACCATATTTCGTGTTCTGCTTTGTAATACTAAACGAAATTTATATATATTGAAGTGAATAATTAGACATTCACACTTTTTGAGGACTCTGTACAGAGTGTCCGAATCAAATGTCACTAATTTGAAGAGATCGCTATACTTAACAGAAAAGTAATCTTAAGAAATATGTAAAATTACATAATAGTATAAACAAAATTTTTATTAAAAAATCTGTGCACTTCCACGTGGGCAGCCTTAGTATCCTTGAGTATAATTTGTCGGTTGTCGAATTCCATGCATGTCCGCTGTATCATTTCCACAGTCGTAGTAGGAATAGCAGCAGTTATTGAGGCGCGAAGATCTTAAACTTCACTGATCTCCCTTGAGTGTAGAGCTTCTCTTTGACGCAGCTCCAAAAGAGAAATTTAGTGAAGTGACATTTGGAGATATTGCTGGCCAGGCAATTTGGCCACCGCGTCCTATCCATCAGTTAGGGGAAGCTGCACCCGAAAATATTCGAGCATCCATGCCTCATTGAGGAAGAGCCCTATTTTGTTTGTGGGTTGTAAATGTGCTGCATTTAGGGTATTGTATAAATTTTCAACATGTTCAGATGAATATTTGCCGTCATAGAAGTCTCAGCAAAGAAAAATGATCCCACGACTGTATCGTGTAAAAGAGCACAACCACGCATTAATTTTTGAATGTTTTTCCATCACTTCATGTACTGTATTGGAATTTTGAGCCCCAAATTCTGCAATTCAGCTTATTCTCTTTGTTCCTCACCTGAAATGTTGCTTCATCTGAAAAAATGATGTGGTTTAGAAAATCGTGTTCATTTTCGATGCGAAATAACATCTCCACAGCAAATACAATACGTAGTTGCCCATCATTTGGTTGGAACTTTTGCACAATTTGCATCTTATACGCATATAGTCTCAGTTTTCGATGAAGTTTCGTTTAGTTTTTCGTTGCTTAGATAATTCAGAAGCTGTATATCTAATCGACTCGCGTGGGCTCCGAACGAATGCTTGTCGAACATCTTACACTCGTGCATCGGAAAATGAACACCGATTACCTTGCTTCTAGTTTCGAGAAATGTTTTTTTCACTTTTTAATGATCTTTGCATCGGGTGGACCCAAGACCCGCTGTGTAGCGGGATCTTTACACGTTAAATGGGGTTGATGTTCCAAGTCCTTCCAGTGGCGTAGTGTGGAAGTTTGGAGAACGAGGTGCCAGCTCAGGTGTCGTCTTCGTCAGTTGACCGCGGTTCAAAATTACGAAATCCGTAACCAGTAGTCAGAAGTTCTCGTGTTGCTTCTCAATGCGACGTTAATGAACAATCAATAGTATCGGATGGATATCTTTTATAAAGTGTTCGAAACATTTTTTGCACTGTTCTTACGGATTTGAGTTCTGCATACCAGATAACAATTTGTGTCTTTTCTCCTTGTAACGTCATTTTTCCGTTTGACGGTTCACAGAAAGAGCTCGGTCGTCATACGCGATAAATATTTGCCACAAAAATCTAAGAATTCGGCAGCTAATTTTGCCTAATATAGCCAACGTATCGCTTATAGATCTTCTAATCGACTGCGCAAATAGCGACATTTGATTCGAACACCCTGTATTTTAGCTACATATATGTGGTAAAATGCTAAGTCTCGAATTTATATTAATTTTAGTGCCTTTTTCTTTCTTAAAATGCGCTCCGCTTTTGAATCTTACAAAAGTAACACTAGAAAGAGGAGCACTTTTCTCAAACTTTAACATTAAAAATGGTGTTAAATTCTTGTTTACCGACGATTTTGATTCAATGAACGTTTTCCTGATCCTATGGAATTTCTACTACCGTCCTTAAATCTTTACTATGTTATCTATTTCAATGCACAAAAGTACATCCGAAAGAGCAAATAATAAATAAGATTTTAGCGGAATGATTTTTGAAAATATTTTAGAATATTTTTAGAGACTGGAAAACCAACAAACGAATAATTAAAACAGATGTAAAAATATTTTCAAAATTCGGGGTGAAAAATGTGATTCCGCAGAAACCTTCGTTATTTTAGCTCTTTCGGATGCACTTTTTTTGCATTCAAATAGTAAAGATTTGAGGAGAGTAGTAGAAATTCCATAGGATTAACATTAAACTGACGAAATGATCGGTAGACGAGAGTCTTTTGCGAAGTCAGTCTTAAATACAAGCAAGCTCATATTTTTGCACGTTTTTTTTTATAACCACAGAACAAAGTTATTTTCTCGCAATGCATCTATATTTTTCCTCCATTAAGAGGCCTACTCGGTGGGACTCCAACTTTGAGCGACCGGCATTTTTGTGGAATGAGGAAGAAATATAGAGAACACCTTATCATTAAAGAGAGAATTTTGTCAAGGACTTGTTTTAGTTATAAGGAGTGAGAAAAGATGAGTTATATCTTAGTACATTCTCAGTAACTTGGAAGTGAGGGAAAGAATGTGGATCATGATTTTTTTTTTTTGAACAACTGTTTCTGCTTTTTCTAAAATGTCCATTAATTTCAGCTTAAATTAAAAAGAACTTTCCAAAATTTCAGTTTACTGTTTTTTAGTTGCAACAGGGAAGAGGATTTTCCACATTTTTCGCGTGTTATGTGAGGAAGGGTAATCGTACGTTTGTTGAAAGGCTGCTTTTTGTTTTCAAAAAATTCTTTCGTTGTTGACTTTTTTTCTGTAGTGCTTAAAACGAAAGGTTTGTGTACTTTCTTTTATCCATGCATCCAATTATTCCTCTTTCTAAGCTATGTACATGGAAAACTCATAAAGCAGGGATCCTATCTCAAAGGTGAATTTATTTTTCTTACAGTATGTATAAACTAAAATATTACGAAATAAAACCAGTTAACATAATGAAAAACATTTGTATACTAATGTGTGCTTATATTTTTAACTCGTTAAGGAATAAAATTCTTTTTTGGATCCTGAATAACAAAGCATTTAATTTGTAAGGAATTTTGAATAGATTTTTTTTGTATTGAATATGTTTGTAAGACAGCAGTTTGCCTTGAACAAGTGCATTAAATTACCGTGCAGCATTTTTAATGAATAATATAACTAAAAAGTACTACAATCATTCGTTGTATATTTATATTAGAAGTCAGAGCACTAAATATATAATGGGTTGTCTCTGAGCATAGTTTTTTCCTTCACCCAAGCTTCCCTCAAGAAAGTTTTCATCGGGCACCTTGTTATAGGAGATATCAAAAAATTGAATTTACCGTAGCAATCAATACTTTTAGTGTAATACATGTACTCTCATTTTTATATTTTATGTAATAACTCGCTTTTCATAGTAGCAAGCAATTGAAATATTTTCTCCGGTTTTCTTGTAATTTCTAATTTGCAAAGATAATTCTTATCTTTAAATAAGCATGAGATTTACAACTTGAATTGCCAAAGGATCTTTCCTTTCTCCTGCCGGATTTATTGTCTTCGGTAAAGACGTTTGAAACGTTCCCCGCAGATTCTACGTATGTCTTTTTTTACCCTCTCTCTTAATCAACCAATACTTATTTTTCTCTTTCTTTCGCCTAACGTTTGGATTACCGATACTCATGTATAACAATTATTTACATGTTATAATAGTTTCCAGTGACTTACGAATGTTTGGGGCGGCTTGGCGCAATATTGCCCTTTCGCCAATAAATCCAATCACAGTTATAAGTAATTTTCAAGAGTCACTAATTTAAAGAGGATAATATAATTTTAAGGAGTCTCTGTAACTTGATACCAGAGTCGCGTAATTAAAAGTATTAGGCATTCGAATTTCGATTCTCAAAAGATATCATGTAGTGTAAAGGAATTTTTGCATGTTAAATTTAAGTAATCTAAAAATCTACATTCATCTTTATATAAAGTATTTACAGAGGGAAACTGCGAAATTCCTATTCCAATTTGATTTGTGTTTTGAAATTACGATTCCTGTTGGCAACTCGTGCTTCCTCTATTAAAACTAGTGTTTAATGTGGAAAATGTGAATTACGAAGTATCATAGAGTTAATATTTCCTGATTTTATTTTCTTAATATGTTTTTTTTCACTTGAATGTTTTTATGGAGTTTTTGTGAAAATTTCAATTGATTTTGATGAATTGTTTTTAAACATTTTTCTTGAAAATTATCTATATTATTATCCATTTCACTAAACTGCTTTTTATGTATTGGTTGCTCTTCATTCTTTTCTTATAAAAAAACCCCGCTTACCTGAGAAGCAGAGACAGTCACACTTCTGTTTGCGTTAGCTATTGGCTTATGAAAAACGTGCTTTAAAAATGTAGGAAAACGCTTTGTTGTAGATTATCTGTTGAGATAGAAAGTTTGCCTCTATTCTCCAGTAATTACGTCGCAACACTACTACTACAAGACAGAACTCAAACAACAAAATTACAATTTTACATCAGCTCTTTTCAAATTACAGTACGGAAACGGCTATCATTAACAGGAAACGATTTTGTTCGAACAAATATAATGTGTCACACCATCAAACGATTTTTCAAAGAAAGTAATAATAAATCGGAATTTGGTATAAAGTACAGTACTCTCTTTGAACCGGCATTCGGTGGTATGGCTCATTCTGTAACACGGAAGTAGTCGAAAGGTACGCTTTCAGATTTTTGTGTGTGCGGATTCGGGTGTTTGCTCGCCTCGATCGCCAGATCGTGACACAGCGCTGCTCGCATTTTCTCCTAGTGGATTTCGTACTTGTCCGTTTTCATTTCAGTACAGTGTTTATTTTCTAGCGGGTTACAAAAAATTGTTTTCTCCATATGGCAACTGTGTAGGCACAGTGTCTTGAACAAGAAAATATTCTCGCAGCCCAGCTGGCGTCCTTCAAGTGCTAATAAAACTAATAAGCATAAACGTGTGACTCGAGTACCTCATCACTACTTGTCTCGACTGTCATTGTACTCATCTTTTCATCATTCATCTCATTTTCATCATCTTTTGTGCTGTTTTTGATCAATACAAGAATATTTAATTAAATAAATGTTCATTGTTTGATTTTAATTTTGTAGTTGCTAGAACAATAATATTCTTTGAAGGATATTTATATCCTCTGCATGGATTTAGAATGTACGTAAATTCATTAAATGCAAATTTTAATCATTTAAATTTATTTCTAGAATGTTTTATCTTTAGTCTGGCCGTTAAAATTGACGCTCGATAATCCGCCACGGCTGGGGTTTAGAAAGAAACGGTTTAATAAGAACTTTACTGTATATGGAACAAATATAATAATTTTTGAGTTTTAATACTCTTTGGTTTTGGTTCTTTGGTCTTTTAACTTCGTGCGGACAGGATAGTTTTTTAAGAAATGTAAAGCATGTTCAGTCTAACAGACTCGTAACAAAATAGAGAATGACTATTAAAAAAGCAATTTTATTGTATCCAATATATCCCTGAAATAAACATTGCTCCTTATCTGTTTTGTTTCAAAATCCTTTTATACAGGTGGCGACTCCGAAAGGTTTTGCTAACATAAGATGACTCGTGTAAACATCATCGAAATAGGGAAAAGACAATGTTTCTTTCAGCTGCTGTAGCGCGAGACATGAATCGAGCAATTTTTATTTTTCAGGTACTCCATTGTGTGGTGTAAGGACAGCTGTTACGCCAAGGAAATGACTTGCTTCTTTTCTGCACTTAATTGTCTTGATTTTGCTACCGCGGACGTTGGATCACCTGTTTTTTAAGGTTTCGGTGATATTCCCGATTTATATGTTACAGCTGGATCCTGTATTTGAAATAACACTGACAAAAAAAATAGAAGTAAATCCTTTCGTAAAAAAAATAACCGTATTTCTAAGAAAAGAAAACGTCACACGGGATTTAAGTAGAAATTACAGTGTGCACTGAGATTTTGTTCGTAATGAAAAAGTATAGTAACTTTCAAAATAATTTGAATTCAAAGAAATGGAATTGTATAGTAACTATCAAAACGATTCGAATGCATAATAATTTTTATTAAAATAACAGTACTTAATGTTTCCTTTATTCTGTATTGTAGCTCTAACCACGAAAACAACAAACATCATGGTTAGTGCGCATGCATCTGTTGAACACTAGATGATAAATAGGGTATTAAGGTAGGGAATCTCGGAGAAGATATTTGTTTCATAATCGAATCAAGGCAACTTTTTTTCTTCAAGAAATAATGCGGTGTATATAAAAGCAATCACTAATATAACTCAAAGCAATTTAAAATGTCTGGAAGTTAATTTTTAAAAATGTAGATCCGTGCACTTCTCAGATTTCCTTTTGCTGTTAGATTATTAACCTAATCATTGCAGAGTTGTGATTCAGTCATTTCTTGTTAATTTTATTTTTGTGATATTAAGAACTACCTATATTCTATAAATAGGGATTATAAAATACATTCTTTTTCTTTTTAATTCCTGTAATCTAATCCATATTAGACACATTCCACAAATTTTTTCCCCATGAATGTTTCTTGTACTTTTTGGTAATTTGTCATCAAAGTCTTCCATGGTTTTGGTAATTGCGTACTTTAATTTAGACAATTTCATCAATTTTTAATGAATTTATTTGTTGTATAGGCAAATGAAAATTGATCAGCCTTTACAATTTTCGGTCATTGGATATCTTTCGTAGCCGAAAGTACTGCAATATTCAAATTTAGTTTCAATACTGTGATTTGTTATAACATCAAATGTTTCTGTATATAATCTATGTAAATTTATAATTTTTATCGTTGCAAAAAAAAAGCTGTGAAATGTAAATTGTTTTTTTATGGAGAAATATTTGATTTTTTTAAAAATTGGTGTCTTCATTCAGAAAAATATGTATAACATACAAATTGCACATTTTAATTTAATAAAAATAAATTACTTTTTATGAATGTTTCGGCATTTGATATTGCACACTTAAAAAATATACTTTACAATATTAATCAAAATTTGCAAAATATTACGTAATAGTATCAAGGTTACAAGGCATAAATATTTTTCCACCTTACTCATGGAACTGATCATAGATGTACTTTATTCATCGCGATTATAAGTTATTTTGCCTCAACTGCCTAATCAAAGTTATAAAGATTCAGAAAAGTAATATGGGTTTTTTTGATTGTGGATTTTATTAGATAATTAGAAGTTAACATTGTCCAGAATATCTTCATGAAATAAAACACAAGGGTAATAAAATCCATTGAGGCATCTATCTTGTGGAATGTATTAAGTAATTCCAATCTAATCTTAAAAGCACTCATAAAATTTACTACTTTTTCAAATATCATTTGGATAAATTTTTCTTATAGACATACATTTATTAATGAACTAGCCTTGTGCAGCCACTTATCTCGACCTCAAAATCTCTTCGAAAATGGAATTTACTATCAAAGATTTTTAGTTCTGATAAACCCAAGCTCGTTAACAAACGATCTACATTTTGCGCGCCTGTGTATAATTACTATCCGATCTCATTTCTCCACCCTCCCGAAGAAAGTGTAATGCTTGGCCGATCATTAACATTTCCATTTCATTTAAGTGGGACAAAGTAATTATTCCATAACAGGCACCGCAGTTATCCCCCAAACTTGGCAAATATCCCTAAACTTGCAACTTCTTATTGACAAAATATCTAAATATATGCATTGAATGCTCCAGAATTTCAAAACAATCACCTTGAAGTTTCTCTTCCAATGCTAGAAAACCTACTAAATGGAAGTTTTATATAAGTATGGCAAGTAGCTAACCCCTGGCGAGCCAGTGTTTTCTCTCTGCTCTAGTGCTCCATTAAACAGTCTGCATGAATCAAAAGTAAACAAACAATCATGACCATAATTCGGCCGCGTTCGTTTTTAATCAATCCATTTGGTACCGACTTCCTTCTTTCTTTGAATCGCCCTTTGGTGTTCTTTTTATTTCGATCTTGATCTACTTTAATGGAACTGCTCCCTTTTAACAAGGATAGCCGTGGGATATTGCTTCATTGTATGATCTAATCGTTAGAACAGACGGTGTTCCTTGTACACCTCGATGATTTACGGGGATAGGGACTTAACTTTCCAGAAAAAGTGCGATCGAAACACTATTTGTCGTTTTAACAATGATAGGTTTCGTGTTATCTGAGTTACGTAAGTGGCAACTTCGTGAACTAGATTTTGATTGGCTCGATTGTTGTTAGAACAGTTTCTGATTGTGGCATTACGAGGTTAGCGGATATTAGTTTCTGAATTTAATAAAAATTTGCGTAATGGCTGACCGGGGAGATTCGTCGCCATAGGGTTGTGGGACCAAATTCAGATTCCACCCAAAACAGTCGTGAGGATTATGGTAACTGCCTCGTTAACTTTTTTCGTTTTCGCTTTTCTAGTGTAGAACCTCGGATGCTGGTTCTCAGCGGCTTACCTTCTTTAAATAGGTACGTAAATCCTGTCCCCAAATTATCCTAATGATCTTTTTCTTTACTGTAGTTAGTGAAAACGGATGATGCGTCACCGGGGATACCCTAGCGATTCTTCCCTATTTTCGAGCCACCTGCTTGTCAACCAATTTTTACCTTGTCATATCTGGATATTGCACCATTAAACTCCGTCACCACTTACTCACTGAATTAGCTCACTTGTCGACTGTGATGAATCACAATCCCATACACAATTACGTGGCCTGCTGCCAATGGTCTAGAAAAGGGGTCGGTAAATATTTTTTTGGGGAAGGGCTGTATCATATGAGGCTTATAGGTTTGGCGGGATGTAGCACATTTTTGATATTTACGCGGACAACTCTGCTCATTGAGCAACATAAAAAAAACCAATTAAAAGTCCCTTTTTAATTTCAATTTTTTTTTAAATTAGGAAGTGACATTTAACATAATATTTATATTCACATGCTGACACAAAAATATTTCGATTTATTAATAAACGTATTATAGAATTCGTTAAATTTTGGGCTAATGCGATGAAGGAAATTGTTTTTTTTCCCCCGAAATAAGATGTTTCATCATATTGAATTTTTAACTGGCCTGTTAATATTAATCTATATCAAAATTTTACATCATTTTCAAAAATATCATTTTACATTAGCTAGTATTCTCAAATACAGATCAAAATATCTGTGTATATGATTTAATATAGACTCTATTTACTTTTCAAAAACATTTATAGAAATATATTAGATTAATTTCTTGAAACGTCATTTTTATCATCGTTTTGCATATCAATCACTTCATTTTAAAAGTCGGAGGGTGGCTTTTTAATTGCACATTTCAAAAGGATTTTGAAATATAGAATATCTTTGCTTTTATGGGATACATCAAGATCCGAAAAATGCTTTTGTAGCTTGATTATATATCTCGGTGGTTACACTGCGTAGTTTGATTCATTTTCAGTTCTGTCATAAAAACTATTTTAACTACTGGAACTATTATTAACATATTCAACTATAAATATTCAATATAAAATATTCAACTAACTATTATAGAAAATATTCATATTGACGAGTTTGCTTGTATGTAAAGTATTGAATCTATGATGAATGTATTGTTGAACGAAGAGTTTTTGCAACATTTTGCAGTTTGATATGTTATTGTTTTTATATTAATATGATACTTGAAATGAACATGGAGAGAATTGAGGACGGATCTCGCAATTTTAAGCCACGGTCAAGTGACGAGGACTACACCCGACCTAGTTTCCCTCCTCTTTTAACTTCTACACCAATGCGAGACCTTTGAACTTTGACAGATTTAATGTGTATCATTCCCACTATCTGACAGGTAGTAAGTGGAATCAGAATATTGTATACGTGGTTCGATTGAAACATCACCGACCCCCCGAGCCATGACCATTTAATTATCTCAGCTGGAATAGGAATCTTATTTCTAGTTATTGTGTATTTAGGAATTCAGATTTGAGATTTATCCCCAAATTAAGTTATGAGACTCCAAAACGGGATCAGGATCACACTATGCGAAATCCTGGTCTATAACAGGAATGTATAGTTTACGAGTTGCATATGTACTTTACTTTTCCGGTGAATTTCTTCATCCTTAATCGCAATTTAGAATTTTCATGCTAGTTAGTTTTATTTCAATTTCATCAAAGTAGGGAAATTGCGACAATTTTTCTAATTTTTAGAAGAATGAAGAAAAGGCCATTTTAAAATTGTATGTGTTAAAAAATTTTGATATCAACATACGAGTATGAAGATGTTTTTCGATTTTTAAAAGAAAAAATTGTTTGATATCTTAAATTTCCCTTTTTCGTTATTGAGCTCAAAAATACCTTTTCAAGTAACTTGAATTCATTGAAACAAAATGAGAAATAGATTTAATGGCTGTAATATTGATAAATAATAAATTGTAAATCATTCCTAAGTAATGCAATGCTAGCTTCTTTAGGTCGACAAGCATGCGTGAACAAATCCATTAAGTCATTTGAATTGAAGCAATCAAACAATAGAGATAGTTTATCTGATTAAAATTTAAATTCATTGCGCTTAACTACTACAAAGTTAAACCAAATTTTGTTTAGTTTAAAGGAAAAAATGCCATTAATTTCTTTATCTATTACCTTTTTGTTTTGTTACAATTGATAAACTTGATTAGAACAACTTATAAAAGAATATAGCTTATATTTGGACAATCCTTTTATTTTGGCAGTTTTATTTTAAAAGTCACAGAAAATTAATGTGTCTTTTTTGTCTCATACCAAAAATCTATGCATATCTGATCTGAGAGTTTTGTTAATTTAAGAAATCGGTATTTATCGATGAAGATTTTTCTGATCTGTTTCCAAATTTAAATTTTTACCCATAGAATTATACGAGATTGATTCCAAAGTATCTGGATGTGGGAATGAAATAGTTTTTCCTTTTCTGAAGAAGTCTATGGGTATGACGCCCTTCGGATCCCAAAAAATGTCACCATAACTTTTCCAGCCTATGAAACCACCTTCTTCGGAGCAGATTCACCCGAAGCAACCCATTGTTTTGATTATTGCTTGGTTTCTTGAGTATAATGATGTCACGATCGATCAGTCCTTGGTTTAACTCATCGCAAAATAATTACTCGACGCGACAGCAAAAGTTTATTTCATTAGTAAATGGCTGCCAAATCGAAACTAGCCAATGAATCAATGTCGAATTGGGTTTATAAAGCCGTGTGACAAATAGCAGCACACAACAACAACAACTCGCCTTAGCAACGCCATCTGTCTTCAAACACAGGTATCTTTTGAATCACTCTCGTATATTAATAGCGAACCTGAATTGAAACGATTTGCATTACTTATCAGTTAAATTTACTTCTCAAATTCTTCGCGTGGAGTTTGAAGATAGTACTTCTTGTACGATACTAAGCAAAATCCAAACATCAAAAATAATAAAGAGTATTCGAATATAAAATGGTATTCTACATCCTACTTGGGTGGCAGTAAACATTAAGAAGAGAACGAGTCATGCATATATATTAGATTTCTTAAGCTCAGGCTTTCCGAAATCGCCGATGCGTACTGGAACAGTCTTTCCAATTTTCGATGCATGTTATTTATTTTATGGACATTTATTCTGAAATGGTAACAGAGATTTAAACATTTTGTCCTGACCTGAAATGGAACTACTTGGTTTCTGTTTTACTGGGTTATGCGTACCATTTCTTTGTATTTAACGGATGGCATTTTCTTTCTTATGACTATTGTGGCTGGAATAAATTAACTTTTGCAAAAAAATGATATCTGTATCTTAAATTTCTTGTAAACATAAAATATTCAAATATATTTTTTTCATGGTTCTATATATGGAAGCAAAATCTGTTTATTGATAAAATTGATCAGTTTTTTTTAAAAGCCAATGAACCTGGAAGCTTTATATGTGTTCTATGCAAGAACTCGCTTGTGAGCGAATTTTAAAAGGTTGAAGAAGTCTTCAAACAGTTCCAATGCTTTTTTTATTTAACACATTCATGGAAGTGAAGGATTAGCATTTATTTTAATTGTAATGTAAAATGACACAATGCTATAAATTTCAAGTTGATCAAAACAATTGATTTCTCAAACCAAGCAAGATTTCCATTTCAATTTTATGTAGAGATAATTTTTTGTCATTTTGCACTTTAATGTCCTATATATTTATCGATAAATGAATCATTTTTGTAATGTAAATTATAGGCACGCAAGTTTACAACCCTATATTCTAATGCACATGATTGTTGCGAACTGTCGCCTAAACAGTCTTTTGGGGGTTTGAAGTTTGTGGAGTTAATGCTAATATTCTGTACTGAAAAATATGCAAATTATTCATGAAACTCCCTTAAATCAATTAAAATTTGAAAAGTGGTTGTTTTCCCATTTGATAGATTTTCGAATGAAAAGGAAACCATAGTCAGCGAAGCACGTTTGAAAAAGAAAAACGATTTGACGGTATATCAAATATTATGTTCTAAAAATGTAAAAGATTTTCGCGAATATCTTTCAACGAACACATTTTTGGCGTATGCAAACATGCATATTGTTCAACATGTCTTAAGTAACCTTCACTACACTTTGATTGTTTTTTAATTGAGGAGCAACACGTGGGCTTTTGGTGACTGACCTCGTAATTTTGAGCAACGGTCAAGTGACGAGGACGATTCGCTACAGTTATGAGATTGCTTTGAAAATGTTCATGCTATGAAAGATTATAAAAAAGAAAATTATGTAATAAAAGTTTATATCTCCCATTTTCATGTATCTTTTCTTAATTTTCATTCGACTCATCCTTGTTCTCACTCGTTTTTTGTTTTGTTTTATAATTATCCACTCACTGTGATGATTTAACCTTACTCTTCGATCTAATGGGTACCTATATCAAGGATGGGTAATTATAGCTCTGAAATTTGATTGCGGCTGTTAAATGCAACTCATATTGAAAATTTAAATCACTTTATTATCATTTCAGAATTCTTTTCACTGAATAAGATTATATTTTTTTAAAAAAAAGATGCTTGCCGTGAAACTCTAATTTTTGATATAACGCATTATTGTGAAACTTTGTAGTCCACAATAAAGTTCGTAAAGTCGAAATATCGATCACAGTTGACCAATCAACATCCCAAATTTACCGCCAACGTCTTTATCAAATTTTATGTCAAATTTGAAAAACTTAACTACAGATATCCGCAAAATTTTATACTTTTTATTGACGCATTTATATATATATAATTTCATTTTGATTATTAAATTTGGAAATATTTGTTTTCTTTCACTTAAATACATATTCTTATGCATGCATACTTAGAATTTTTATTCTTGCGTAGATTACGTAACCATGTTTATTAAATTTGTATTTAATATTATAACCTTAAAGTATCTTTCTATAATATATAAAGAACCGGAATACGGCACTCATTAACCTCATGCGTGGCCACCTCTGGTATATATTATGGTCTTTCTCAAGTGTTGATGGTTAATCTATGGTTTAGTAAGCAAGATTTTTCTGTAAATGAAGTTTAACGTATTATCGGATTTCACAAACATATGAACTAAAAGATAATATTTCAATAATTAGAGATTTTATTAATAAGATTTGTCATTTAACTGATGCACAAAACCTTAAATGTGAAATGATAGTTTTGAAATCGTATCATACATATTTTGCGATTTCTTGGAATTCGAACGTATTGTAGAGAAAAGTGGCTCATAAGTTTTTATATACTGCCATGCAACTGGTATTACCGGTCCTAATAAAAACTTGAAATTGAAGAAGTTATTTTCCAAAAAGTGGGGTTGGATATAATAGCTGGCAGTACGAAATTTGAGAAGTTCAAACCTTGAATCGTCGTTTTTTAGTACTTGAAAACCAAAACGATATTAACAGCAGTCGTATCATTTTAAATATTACGGAGAAGCTTTTTAATAACGTCTGATTTGTTGGCTTTAGGAATTACGATCGTAATGAATAGTATTATTCTCTAAAGTTTATTTGAATTAATTCAAAATACTGTACGTTTGATATTGCACTTATAAATAATATGCGTTAAATTTCGATGAAATTCGTCTTCAGTTATTACATCTATTGTAAAAATGGAATATACATTTGCCAGAGACTTCTGTTGTTCTGTATCTTTCTAGCTCTTATCCACCGTCACTCAGGGCATACCATTTTTAGTTAAGTACGGGAATTATGAGATACTATAGTGATCTTTTTCTCTCTCTCTCTCATGAACTTTTCTGCCTTTAGTAAACACGGGTGACATGCTTCCGGTATATCCTAGAGATCATTCTCTATGTTCTTGTCAACCATATTTTGTCTTTTTCTATTTTTTAAAACGCCTGCATCACAGATATTCATTGTTTGGAGCAGCATAGACAGATTTGGGTTTTGCGCTATTATCCTCAGGTTTCACTCACTTATCCACTCCTTTTTTTTCTGTCTAGATTACACTTTAAACAAGTGTTGGGCCCAGCTTTGGCCAAATTTGGTTCTTCGCTATAAAACCCATACTGTAAGTTCAAAGCTATACAGCACGATTCGATGTACGTAGGCGACAAACAAAACAGCTTTGCTGAAGTTAATCGTCCAAATATTTGGATGTTTATGCAAAAGCTTTGAAGTAGGAAAGCTGAGTCACAGACATAAAATTAGAACCGCGACTACTTAGTCAATCCCAACAAAAAAAAGTGAAGGAAGATTACTGAAGTGAAAATTCAAATTAAATGTATCGCTGAAGATTACCAAAATCGCTTAATCGCTCAAAATTTTCTACTCCAAATGTAGTAAGTCAGGTTGCTCTGATAATATATACATTCTGAAATTATTCTTGCTGCCATAATATGCTAAACAATAACAATTTCATTTCTCGCATCTCATCGCGCTTTGTCGCGGTAGCCTAGTGGCCTGATTTCTTTCCGTCGAGTCATGGGTTTGAGTTCTGATGCCATAAAAGACCCACCGGGCAGCAGGCTGATGTACATTAAATCTGTTGATATCCCAAGCGTGGTGAGGAAATTTGGAGAGGAAGGTGCGAGATCATTACTTGACCGAAGTACAAAATTCTGAAGTCTGTCTCCAATAGCCCTGTGTTGCTTTCGAGTGCGACGTTTTGGATTAACCAACCAAGCATCGCGCTGTGTTATGCGCTAAATTGTACCATGCTGGGTTTGTTCTGCGCCGAATTGTCTTCGCTGAAATGTCCGTATACCTGTAAATATTAATGTGAGATACATTTTAAGACTCTTTTGAGTTAGATTTTACAAAATAATTTAGTATTTCTATCCGTTTGCTTTCAATTGATGCTTTAGTAGTTCACAATGGTACTTATTTAATTTTTAGAAAGAGAATACTAGGTGTGTAAGTATGAAACCGGAATTTTTGTACAGAAAAAACACGTTTATTGTAATGGTATGATCCGAACCGAAGGGAGATGGCTTCTCGGGTCACTTTTAACTGATCCGCCAGTTGTTGTTCTGTTTGAGCGCGTCTTCGTCCAAGGCTTGCAGGTCGGCGTCTTCAAACTTTTTCGGTGGTCTTCCACGTTCTTCGTTCCTCACGTCAAAATCGCCACTTTTGAACCGTTTGAACCACTCGAAACGCTGTGTTTTACCGAGAGCATGCTCACCAAATGCCTCCAGAAGCATTCGATGCGATTCGGCTGCGGTTTTCTTCAGATGAAAACAGAAAAGTAGTGCTGTCCGCAAATCGTAATTTGTTGGCACAAAACTCGACATGTTTATCTCTAATAAATTAATGCTACTGAATGAAACTCGTTTTATTGTGAGTTGGAAATCTTTGTCGGATATCAATACAATAACAAGACACCGCTGACGTAATGTGTCGGTAACTGCATCGACATCTAGCGCCACCTATGGGCAAATTCCGGTTTCATACTTGCATACCTGGTAGTTTTGTTCCGAAAGCATTCACTTATCAGTTAACATTGACGATTCTTTAAGTTTGAATGATTTCGGTGTAAAACAAGCGCCGTAATACTAATTCTGTATAATATACAGATTATATATATATATATATATATATATATAAGTGTATCTTTGATAAATTATATCTGTTTTGGATTTCCAGAATCACGAGATCTTCTGTTCATATCCATATATTTCATTTCTGTACAAATTCATTAATAAGACATTCGCGATTAACTCAAAGTTTCCCAAAGTGACGCCGTTTACAACACTCTACTTCCGAACCGCTATATGTTCATTACATTCTTTTTTTCATTGAAGATTTATATATGTTGACGAAATGATTAACTAATTTTAATCATTGTCTCGAAAGTGTATCATACCTTAGCGAGATTTTGTTTTAATAGCGGTAGATAATAGTTATATATTTTGCCTCAGCAATCATAAGTTATTTAAAGCTTAAATAATCGTTTGATATCATTTTATTATTATTATTATTTGTATGTTCCTTTTATCAGTCGGTATGCCCCTGAAACAAAATGGTATTGTGAGGAATGATGCACCCAAAATGAAACTGCTCCAAGTGAAAAACAAATATTAGATTATCTACTAGAAAAGTTTCTCCTTCTATTTTTTTTTTTTTGGGGGGGGGGGATTTAAAAGATAATATATACGTCAATTTTCTTCATCCCTGATGTATAACCAACACCTAACTGCAAGAAGTTTGTGAAGAAGGTTGGAGCACTTCGTATCTGTCCAAAAGGCGTTCAACTGAGATGTGAAATGTTCTCCTTCTTCAGGACAATGCAAGCTGATGTGTAACACAGCTAAAAATTTAAATTTCACTAAACAACTTCCTATATTCCGGACTTAAATTCGAACAACTATTTGTTTCAAGATCTCAAAGATGCGTTCCCCTCAAGGGATTACCTTTTTTAGGTAAGTATGGACATCAAGACCCCGAGGCACCCTGGTGATCTTTTTCTTCTCCAAGGGGCTTAATGTTTTTGATAAATACGAGTAACGCGCCCCGAGTTATCTCGGCTATCTTTGTTTACTAACCTCTTGTCTCCTTTTTTCTCCAAATGCTTTAATCGTAATTATACATTATTTGGCGTATTATGGCCACATCTGCCTCTTTTGCCGTTAAACTCCACCATCACTCACTGGCGTGGTGTGGAAGTTTGTAGAGAGATATGCTTGCTCAGGTGTCGTCCTCGTCACGACCGAGGTTCAAAATTAGGATGACTGTTGCCAGATGTTCCCGTGTTGCTTCTAATTGCGGCGTTATTGATTAATCAATCAGTCCATCAAAAATGACTTGTCAGAAAATATTAGATAATGCACTCTAATTATTTTTTTTTTATTTATGTAAAATAGCTATCTTGAATATTCCTCGAAGCATTGCAAAAACTTGCGTGTCTTACTCAACAGTTAGAATTAATGTCATCAGAGGGAAATCGTAACTACTCATCCTTGTCGTGTAATTACAATCGGATGAAAAAAGGAATTAAGGATAATTATCTGTCTAATTGCCTATACTGTCGATGCCCTTTTTATCAAAGGCTGACTCACAGTTAAACTTTCTTCACAAATCATTTTAATTTTTCTCGGAATACCCGCACTTAATCAATTAAGAAGAGGACATTATCGACGATTACGTCGTCCGTTAATCGTAATTTTTATGTCATTGGTAACGAATCACCAATTCTTGTTCCGGCGTCTTCCTGGTTTTAAATTTAGATGATGACTGCCCACTAGACTGGAACTGCATTGAACTGCTATAATTTGCGATTGCTCTCTCGTTATCTGGAAGAAAAACCGTTGAAACACACAATAGTTTCGATTCATATCGAATGGCAACGCAGCGGAACGTCGCAAACTGTTTGAAAATTGTAGAGATTTTGATTCATTGCTGGGAACCACCGTCGACTGAACCGTGGAGGCTTCGTTGTGCAAGCCTCTCTCGTCTGTGATTTTAAACTCCGGTGACTTTTTCTTGCATTTTGCTGCAGGAGTATAAATTATCCGGCCCCCCCCCCCCTTGGTTTTGTGAAAGATTTGATAAGTTTCGTATTCCCCTAGGGTCTAACGGAATCGTTTTTGTTACTCCGAAAGTTATGATTATAGTTTTGGAGGAGGGACACTGAGAAATGTATCTTGTATTTTACCAATTGGGACTTTTGTTGCCGTGAATTGTTTTGTAAAAAGAATGTTTCTCGCATTCGAGAATTCATTCGTTTGTTCTCTGTAGGAACTGTAGCTTTCGCTTAAAAGCTATTCGAAGAAGTAGTGGTAAGCACTTAATGTGTAAAATTTTAATGTCCATGCCCCATTAATATATGAATTATTTTTTTTAAAAAAAAAATCATATGATTTTTCTATTCTGTGAAATGTATAATTTTTTTTAAAAAAATTAACCATTAAATATAATCTCACAATTAAAGTAGTCATATAAAAATTATTTCTTTGATCACTTAATGTCTCTCTCCACATGATGCATCGATACCATGTCCTTAATTTTCTTGTCCTGAATAAAATGTTCGATTAAGAAGATTGAAAGTAAAAATTTCAGAGAGAGCATTCATTAAATGTTCATTAAGTCAATTTAGTTATGGTATGCTTTAAAATTAGAGCACAGTTTTATTTTCCAATTTATATTTCATAATTTACAAAACGAGTATATTATAAGATTTTAATTAAATATTCTTAATTCCTTAAAAAATCCTTCTTAATTAGTTTAAATTAAGTATATAATTGTGAGTCAATTTAACTAATGAAAAGGATTAAGTTATATTACATGACATTGCATAACAAAATCCCTTTCATAATATTTTCAATGCTAACCACTTCTGAGCTGCTTGTATGATAATTAGAAAGCTATTAAGGGCATTCCGTTTTCTTTTTACTGACCTCTGCAGTCGTAAAACTTAATTATGCGCCACTTCATGGACATTCTCACGATTCTTGTTCTGAAATAATTTTGCGAAACAGTTTTGACCGTCTGAGACACGTTAAGAATTCACTCATCTTCATTTGCCTCCTCGGTGAATACCTGCTGTTGAACACAGCAATTAAAAAAAAAAAAAAATGAAAAGAAAAACTAGTTTGGTGACGTCAAAAAATGGTTTATTGTAGAGGAAAATTCAAAGTTTGCCATTCTATGGAACGAAAAGTATTTTCCCTTGCATTATGAATTACGTAGAAATTTTTATATTCAGTAATAAATGCAGAAAATAAAATGAGCTCACTAAAAACGAGATATCAGGGTAATTGTGGAAACTCTCTTAAAATTGTGTAACTATTATTCTTGCATCTGTATGCGGAGATAAAGGGCGCTATGTTTATTTTTTTTAAAACTTTACTGTAAAGCAGCTTATATGTGTATGTCATGTTTGATTTCTGTGTAATTAAATGAACCTCGCTCATTTTAAGAGAAAAAATAGCTTATTAATTAATGGAAAATTAAAAAGACGGACGCGCATTTCTGCATGCTTACACCTCGTGATATTGCATACTATCTACGTTTGTAGTGGCGCTGCTGTAGTGCCAGCTGGACAATTCTCATATATATAGTTAATTTATTCAATGATTGCTTGTTGATGAATATTTTTCAATAAATCTTTGTACATTTTATTTAGATTGTTGGCTTTTAAATTATAGTTCCATTTTTTTTAAAGTACTTCATTACTGTTAAAATTTTACTGATTATAATTCTTAAGAAATGGGCATAGTGTCCCTTACCTTCCACTTACAAATATATTTTCATTGTAGACACTAGCTTAGAATCTCGATCAAGTCTGAACTTTACATAATCTAGAGCCACGTAGCTATGTTGAATAATGGGAGAGGTGGCAATTATGTACGTTAAATGGAACGGTGCCTCAAAGTTTTCCCATGGTGTCGTATGGAAGTCGTGAGAAACAAGTACAGATTCAGGTGTCCTCATCACTTGGGCGGGGCTAAAAATTATACGACCCGTCACCAATTAGCCTTCGAGTAGCTTCTAATGCATCTTTGCGCCATTTACAAGCATGTACATCCAATAATACATTAATGCATCATTTATGTACATTCAAAACAACTAACCTTTTCAAAATTTAATATTTAAATAATGCTATGTGTGCAGACAACATATCGATGTAATTGACATGATAACTGAAATATGAGCGAAATTCTTCAACTTTCTGTTCCATTTTAATAAAAGCATTGAAGGATAAAAAAAAAATAAACGTTTTTACGATACATTTATTGTCCTTTTATATCTCCGTCTCTTCTTTTTAATTACTTTAATACTATTATGAGATCATTTTATGAGATTTTTGCTATCAGGAAAATGTGTTATTCGCTAATTTTAATTGAATTTTGGATAAATTTTCTCATTACTAATAAAATGAAATAAAATTAATAATAAAAATCTGAGAATTGCGTTGACTTGAATGTATTGGAAAGTGCATTGCTATTCTAAGTTATTTTCCAGGAAGCAAGTACTTAGTGGCCATCAAGCTACGGCGCAATTTGATAAACTATTCATGTCTCTTAGATATATGCAATAATAACTTTTCATTGAAATTCGAATGTTTTCTTCCGCATGTCGTTAAGGATAACAAAAATAGCACTATACTGTGATTTTAAAAGATGGAGGAATTTTATTAATGCTTTGGAATTTCCTTTTTGATTGTCCGCTATTCCATATCAGGATATCGTAAAATACATTAAATCAACTATAAATGACCTTTGGCAAGAAGAATGAAACCTTGAAACTCATAATAATCTGAATTGTGTGAAACACGTCGTTTCTTACTGGAATATACTAGCATATAGAAGATGTCATTTTAACACGTTTACAGTTTGAACACATGAAACTTGAACATAAACATCTTTTTGCCGAAGAAAGTCTTCCTCTGTGTAACCACTGTGTTTAGTCTCTGACTGTGAAATGCATCTTTACCGAATTTTTCTACTTTTAAATCTGCCCGTTTAAAACATTTTTAATCCTGCAAATTATAGTTAATTAGCTTGATTGGGAAAAATTCCCAACCACAAATATTTCATTTTTTTTTTCTTTTTGCATAATATTGGTTTTGTTCCATACATTTATATTTTTAGCAAAAAGCTATTTTTATTCTGTTTTATTCAAATAATTTTGTTTTATTTGAGTGGAAATCCTTTGCCTTGTATTTGGCACAATATGTTCCATGAAAACTCTGTGCCTGAAATTAATCAACCAACATTTTTTAATGTTTTAGCACTCATACTTTCCATATTCCACTAACTTTAAACTTGTTTTTTGAGTATTCTTTCAAATTGGTAATTTAATTGAAACTTTACTCATGTGGATCTATTATAATTTGTGTATACATTTCTATTTTACTTTTTTCTCGTCATTTATTCTTTTCAAAAAATTCATTTAATTCTATGTTATAGGAAAAAATAATAAGCGCGTTATTCTTTATTCTCTCTGACTCTCGAGAAATCTCATTCTTTAACAAAAACTTTTCATAACATCTAATCCTAATTAGTGAGAAATATTTTCGCTGACTGTTTCCGGAACAAATTTCAATGGCTTCAGAAAATAACCTTTTCGCAAAAACCTTATTCCTTTTCCCAAGCAAACCTTCTTTTCCTTTTACCGGAAGGCATTTTTCGCTTAATCCAATTAAAAATCCGCATATATCTCCATCGTTCAAACAATGCCCTTGATTGGTCAGCATATATCCTCAGATGTTTATCTGTCAACGAGAGTAATTGGGGCGTGTGGGCATGCCGTGAAACCCAACGATCGCAGATTTATTTCATGTCTTTATTTCCACAACACTCGAATCCTGACATTAAGAACTTCACCGCACAATGAACAATAAAAACGCTTCGTGATTTCCAGAACAGGGACCCGCCTGTATTCATGCGAGGGAGGGGAAAATATGGTGTTCTGAAACAAAGGCTGTAATTGAAAACTCTCAATCTGAAGACTCTTGTTCGAAATGAGAAAATAACTCTTATTACATTTTTTATCGTTATAATTGTTGGCTTCTTTATTTAAGATCGGTCGAGTTCGGGTTTCAAGTCTTATTTTCAGAAGTCTTTGTTCGAGTGTGGATGTTTTTATTTCTGTTTTCTATTACTGCCACGTGCGATATGAAGGAAATTATACTTCTATAAGAAATCAATCTTGTGGGTGTTGTAAAGGTTTCTAATTTCATCGTTGACTGAAATAGAAAATTACGCTGCTGGTTTTAAATGAGATTTAGATTTAAATCTGAAGCAATGGAGTTTGATGGCATGAATTATTTTACCGATATGAAAATGAAGTTATATTCAATTCATAAAATTAAAAAAAGTTTTATCTTGGTTTTGAAATGTCAATGTTTTATTTTTAATCAAATATTGGAACTTGAATTAGTGTGTTATAGTTCCCAAAAAGAATAAAAAGTTAGTTAAACCAGTCATTAATCCCCTGAAACAAAGCGGTCTAGTATAGGAGGGTAGCAAAAAAAAAGTAAAACTGCTCCACTAAAATCAAAAACTCTATCTGCTGGAAAAGTTATCACTATTATTTTAGCGATTCGCAAGTGTACGTCATTTTTCTTCGTCATCGACGTACAATTATTGCAATATGCTACTGTAAATTCTTGGCGATGGCTGAAGCTGCATATCTGTACAAAAGACTTCCTATTACAATCCGCAATGCTTTCCTTCTCCAGGACAATGCAAGACCCGCACAGCTAGCGTAGCACGAGAAAAATTAAAGTAACTTGACTGTACAGCCCTCGAACATCTTCCCTGTAGTCCTGACCTTCGGACTACTATTTTGTTGGACTTCTCAAGGAAGCGATAGGATGAAAGATTTTCATCGTATGAAAATGTAGAAGAATTTGTGTACGCAATTGGCTCCGCATATGTCTTTTTATCATATAGGAAGATAAAAATTCACAATATGTTGCAATAAATTTGTAGATCTCATAAGAATATATATAGAAAAATAACACATTGGTGTAATTAAGGCAAGTGTAGAATATTTCGGTAAATAATTTATATTTAATCTATCCTAGTACATCTAAGGATTTATTCTTCGATTAATGCTATTTATTTATTTCTTTAACTATTCACTTATCCTTCTTGGAAAACCTTCGTGTACCCCCGTAGGTATGCATACTACAGTTTGAAAACCACTAATCTAAAAAAATCATGTCAACTTTAAAGATTAAAGGTCAAATAAACAGCTTTAAATATAACTAAAAGTGCCATTAAAAATAATAGTATAAAAAACTACTATTGTTCAGTCGCTGATTTACGTTACGATTTTAAAAAAAATACTATGTGCTTTTCAAAAACGTTAAAATTAATGATGAAGAGTCTTTACCAAAACTTTTCTCATATATCGTTTTCATTTCTGTACCCCATTTGTTACAATTATATAGGGTGATCAATTTTAAAAAAGTACCCGTTGGTTTTCTTATTACCCTTAAATTTGATAGATGTGGCACCTATTTTAATGCTGAAGTATAATTGTTTGAACCTTGTTTAAGTGTGGGAGACAATTTCCAACACTGCTGGACTGTTATAACTTTATTTGTGAGATAAAAAAGAAATGGAGACGCACAATATTACTTAATCCTATGATAATTTGTTTTTTTGAAAAACATAATTTAACTCAATTTTTTTACATTATCATTTCTTACAGCAAATGTTAAAAATGTTCGCCACCATTTTGAATGGAAACATGAACACGTCGAACCAAGTTTTTTGACACACTTCGCAATATTGTTGGTGTTATTGACGAGAATTCTTCATTTAGGATTTGTTTTCATTCATCGATATTTGCAGGACTTCTCTGGAAAACTCTATCTTTTAGATAAACCGACAAAAAAATCTAACTGAGTGAAGTCTGGTGAACTTGGTGGTTAAAGGTTTATTGAAATTAAATGGTCATCAAAGAATTTCATAAGCACTTTCATTGTTAGGTTTGACATGTGTGGCGTGGCTCCGTCTAGCTGAAACCAGTAGTTTCTGCCTTGTATCTCAAGTGAAGCAATAAAAGTTTGAATTAAGTGTAGGTACACTTCGGAATTCATTAAAATCAAAGAATTAGTTCATGCAGACGATTTTTGTTTCCATTCAGATTCTTACGAAAAATAAGCTTTAAAAAATAAAAGTAATAATAATAACTTTGAGAGAAGCAGACGATTTACTCAAATCATTTGCGCAGAATCGAATTAAAAATTATTAATGATATTCACGCGAATTTGTGTTGAAAAAATGAGTTTTCGCATTAAGAAAGTGAAAAAAACGACACCCACACATTAAATATAGACATATTAAATAAGTAGTGATGTTGAAAATCTTGCTACGTATATTATAGATGCGGATAATACAAAAAACAAACGAGTACTCTTTTAAATTGATCAGCCTGTAATAGCGGGGCCTCAGAAACATTCGTTGTGGGTCACGACTTGGTACAGATCAGTCGAAGGAAATGTGCTCTTGTCAGATGTCGGATGCCTCATTCATCTAAATGAATTCCAGTTTTACAGAAGGAATAATTTTTTTTTTTTTCATCAATACGCTTCTCTGTTCATTTTTGATTTTTCAACAAAATATTTCCCAATAATCCGCAATGACACTTGCATTTTGATATAAAAAGGTAAACGCTTACATTTTAATGATCACTAGATGCGCGCTATACTTTTAAGCATATGTTATATATACGATAGCTCTTTAACTCGATTTGAGCATGAATTAATTTTTCTTGACTGGGACTGCCATCTTAAAATTTATTTGCCTTTTCAGGATATAATTAAATTCGATCGGCCTTGTTAGATCACAAATCAATTAATACGGTCATCCATTAAAAAAATGAATAATAGTGACTTCTGCGCGTTTAATTAATCAACCTTCTGGCATGGCTTTGGAAGTTTAAACAGCGAAGTACTGAAATGTGCTATGTCATCATTTTTTTTAATTATTTTTTATTTCTTTTTGCGCTTGGATCGAAATTGCATGGCCTGTCGTTGATATCCATTACGCTCATTAATTTAGACTAAACTCTTAACTTTCGTTTCCGAAAAATCCCAAGTAATCTACTTAAATGTATTCTTCAGCTTGTAAAGTTTATTCAAGTTTTTAGTATCGGAAAAAGTTCTCTTATCTTGGTATAAATCTGATTTCAAAGCTATTAACGAAAGTTTTAAAATTTAACTGAAGAATTTAATGTGAAATGTTTGAGAATAATTCATTTTGCAGTATGCTGTTTCAAATTTCTGGTAAAGGCTTTCGTCTAACTGCAATTTGATTTCATGAACATTATGAAAATCCTATGGAATTTCTGCTTTCCTCCTCAAAACAAATATATTGTATTTATTCGAATGCAATGAAATGTGTTTGAAAGGAACTGAATTTTTCCTCTACTTTTTAAAATTTTTATCACTGTTTTAACGATTCGTTTGTGGGTTTTCCTGTTTTTAAAAATTTTGAAATATTTCAAAAATCGGACAGAAATTGTGATTCCGCAGAAACCGTCATTATCTTTTGCTCTTTCGTATTCACTTTATTGCATTCAAATTAATACAATAATCTAGGTTTGAGGAGGAAATTCCATGATTACCTTCTCGAAATCCAAATGACTGGTAGACATTAACCTTAAGATCCCTTTTGAAATTAATTAGGATTTAGCTTATATTTATGAAGAGAGTATTAAATTTTCAAAATCTCGGCTATTATATACAATGAAAAATGAGTGGGAACATTCAGTGTGGAAAATTTTAAAATTCATACTTGTGAATTTAAATTAGCTTGACAAATGTAAAGAATAAAGCAAATTAATTCAATTCAGATTTTCCGTAATAAACGTCTGATCCTTATATGCATTTTACTTCTGAAGCAAACTGATTAATATCTTGATGACATTTTCATTAACTTTTACTTTTTGATAACTTAAACCGTTTTCTATTCTTATTTCGGATATTTAAACTTATTCATATTCAGGGAATAATACTCACATAATATCTGATTATGTATCAAAAAACATTATTCTTAAACTGAATTATCTAAAAGAATCACTTCTTTTCGAAAGAATTTATAGTCTGCAACACTTTTCTTTAATGTGATTTTCGTTAATATATTTGCAGTTGTGAGAAACTTAAATTTTATTCCCTTTCAGTGGTTTAGCAGATTACTTACTGTACAAGAGAGGCAGATTTTTTTTCTTTCATGTATTCATCTTATATTGGTAATTTTTTCTTAATTTTTATATTTCTCGTTGAGAGATCGGAGAAAATATTTTATTGCGCGAAAGAATATATGCAACTGCCATCTCGTGGAAGGAATAGTATTTATCTGTTTCCCCTCGTGATACATTTCTACTATTTCAGTTGCTATAGTGCGCTTTTCGAAATGCATTTCTTGTGAAAAACAAAATTATCAATATGTAAATGTAATAAAAGGTATTCATTCAAAATAAATTATTCGTTTAGATATTTTATGAATAATTTTATAATGTTCTTAATATTATTTACAAATGAGTGAATAGAAAAATAAATAGATTTTAGGAAATTCGATACAAAAGAAATTCTCCTCTGTACTGTTTGGGAAAAAGGAATTTATTATCGTTAAAGGAATTTTTTTTTTTAAAAAAAATTCTATTTTATTTTTAAAATGTTTAATTTTTGAGGTTCTGACTGTTGTCAAACTAAAACTTTTCAAAATTCTTCTCAATACTTTTATCGGAAACTGCTGACGCTAACTCAACACTTCCTATTGTATTCTTTTAGCACAACTACTCCTCATTAACTCTAGAGTTGACCGTTTCGTGTCATTATTATGTCTTCACGCATGATTTAATGTATTTAATAAACGAAGGGATTCAAAACTATAACATAAGCGACTTTCACTCAACAGTTAACTATACGTGACTTGAACTAATAAATAGATGAAAAGTTTGAAATAACACACGGATCCGAACTTTCGTTAACAAACGTACATAAATAACATTCAAATGCAGCAATTTTTTCCCCCTCTTTTTTTTTTATCTTGTCTGACGCACATGTTATGTATTTTTAGCTCATTTTCAATTTAGAACATTAAATGGTTCATTTTAAATTTTTCAATCCGTAAAATATTCATAAAAAATATAGTTATTATACAAGTACATACTTAGTTGTAATATTTATGATATAATTTAAGTATTTTATATTTGAAATGAATCTTAATGCACATATAGCATTTTATTTTTAGAGATACTTTATATAGTTTTTGTATTGTGTATTATTCTCATATTTAGTGTAATGTTTTATTTTTCATGTGTTATATTTTAAATTGATTTTTTTTTTGTTTGGAAAAAATCAGTTTGATTAACCCCAAATTTTTCAATTCCTCTAACTGTATGTAATTATTTTATGTTCAAACTTGAAAGAGAAAAACTTCTTTTTTCACGAAATTTTATTGTCAGTTTAAGCTATATTTTCCAACAATTTGTTTGTGCCAGTGATCAAATTCGATATTTTTGTTCAATTGTTGTTCTGCTAGTTACATGTTAAAAACCCATTCTTCCCCCCCCCCGTCAGTTTTATAAAAGGTTTCCTTTTTTTTTTTTTTTTTTTTTAAATTAGGTTGTAAATGTGGTGATAAGTAAGACATATCTTAACACTGAAAACATATTTAATTTCCGATATTAAAATAAGTCTAGAAATTTGTGTCCAATTATGATACGATATCATTATATAAATTTCATAAATGTTATGAATTTAGTGAAATATTTTATACGCGTTAAAATTGTTTTATGAACATTGGATGGCGTGCTTAAAAAACTAATTTTAAGTCAATGGACTGATTTTCTATCTCTTGACTATTTATTCTTAAATCATAAAAAATATTTTATTACAAAGGTAAGAATTTGATTATATACGAATATTTTGTCATCTTGTACAGTTTCACTAATTTTTTTTATTTGAGTAAAATTTTAACTTATCAATAAATTGTTAAGTTGAAAAAAAACTTGTAGAGAGGATGAAAGAGAAAACTGATCGAAAATAATTGTCTTAACACAAAATGGGCTTCTTTAAATTTTAAGTATAATTTTTAAAGTTTTTAATTAATATTTAGTGCAATATCAAAACCATTGACGGATGCCAGCCTATCGTATCAAAACTTCACTGTCTGTTTCTCTTAAAGCCAAACATCTGTTTCATTTTTCTTCAACCCCTCTCAACCAGCTGGCTCCCTTTTGAAAGAAAAAAAAATCCCTTCCTTCCACCCCCCTCGCTTGGGTCGCAATGAAAGCGTCCATCCAAGATGGCTGACCCAAGCATCGTAGAGTAGAGTGAGTAGTATAGTAAACGTGACATTTTGTTTTTTTCCGTTGCAGACGAAGTGCGATCTCCTCACGCATGGTGCCCTCGATCAGCAGAAAAAGAAAGGAGCCAAAAAAACGGGTGAGTTTTAATTCATTCATTCACTCTCCTGAGCATTGTGTGCCTTTTTTTTTGTTTTTGTTTCTCTGCCTAGAATAATTTACTTCCGTTTCGGAAGTTTATGAATTGTTATTGACGTTTCCTTTCAAGTTTCGCCGGTAAATTACAGTTTTCTTATTTCGAACTTTTAGATAACCATTTTTATTTCAAAAACAAAACAAAAAAGTTTTTGACGAATTTCTTTAAAAAACAGAAGCTATTCTAAAATAAACAATTTTAAAATTTTCGCGTTTTAAGAGAAATATTTTTTTTTCTGAACTTCTTTGACCAGCAAATTCTCAATATGCTTTGTGTCGCTATTAATTTAACTGTGTTTTTTATTGTATATTTTGCTGTAGTGTTTAATGGCCCCCAAACGGCTGTTTGTCACTGTGCTTATTTAATATTTTAATATTTATTGAACTTGTGCAAATAGAAAGTAACTCTTAAAAATTGATGCATTGCTATTAATATTTTTTGTGTGAATTATAATAATTGCAAAGCGCTAATTAATGCTGAAATTTTTTACCAAGAGTCAAAATTTTATCAAAGCAAATACGTGCAGGTAAATATTTTGCTCGAGTAGGAATCTGCAAACAGTAAAGCATTAATTAGTTGCCTAAATTTTATTTTTCAACTGGCATTACTGTGTTTAATATTTTAAAATGAAAACGGTTGTATGAAATAATTTAAAATTAATTTTGTCGGAGGCAGTTAAAGAACCAGAATTCAACCGCAACATTTTTTTAAAAGTTAAAATCAATTGTTCTACTGAGAAACTTTTTTTCGATTTGAATGAAATAGTAAGTAAAACATTTTGCATATTTCAATTTTAGATGTGAGCATTCGCAAAATATTGTTTTAATTTTGATTTAAATGATAGTCGTAAAATGAAATACTCTCATTTTTTTCCCCATTGTTCACATAATTGTTTTCGACTTATTCTCTGGCTTCTAATTAATTGGAAAATTTCCCCCAATTTTTTTATTCGTACACTGAAATATTTTTAAATTTCGTGGTCTGTTTTACTTCTTTTATCTCTTAGTTGAATACGAAATGTATTACGAAATTTTCCAATTAAAAAATGCTGGAATTCTGTTCTATTGTGGAATTTCTATGGCTTCATTGTATTAAGATATTACTGTAAATTGTAGAATTAAAATTAAATATTAAATTGATATGATTACATATTAATTTATTAATGTGTTGTTTTACTTCCTTTTATTTATTTTTTATAGAAGTTGTAATATAGCTTCATTGTAGTGAATAAAATTAAAATATATACAAGTATATAGAAATTCTATTTTTTTATGTGCGATAAAGGAAATCACGCGATAATTTGAGAAATTTTTTTTTAAACATTTATTGCAAATGTGACATTATTCTAATTCATAAATACAAATTATTTTTAACTAGACTCATACATTGATTGTTTAATTAAAGAATTTTTTCCCTTTTTCGTTGCTATCTTATCTTTTTTTCACTCCTTCTGTAATTTAGACTTAAAACATCTATTTTAATGGAAATTTGATTACTGAATTATCTCGCTTATAAAGATTTTTAAAAAAAATAGTATTTTACTCGTTCTCTTGTTCCATTAATGAGAGAAGATCGTTACTGTTTTTTTTTTTTTTTTTTTTTATCGGAATTAGAAAATGGGACTTCTGACCTCAATCCCTGGGAAAATCGATTTTCATAAAGATAGGAATGCAGCTATCACAGGAAAAAGTTTTGTCCTGGTATTTTAATTTTTATTATTAATACGAACTCCTTTTCAAATAAAAGTAATGCCAAGCTCTCATATTTCCCAAGAGGTCATAGCAATTGATAATGCACCACTGAGTGGTTCTCGAAATGCTTTAAATAAAAACTTTTTCAGAATTTTTCACATGTATTAAATTTTGGAGAAATTTTGTTTATGTTATACATTTAGTATTACATTTTGGGTTTATTTTGTAAGCTTTATAGAAATACTACTGGATTCGTATATTCTAGTTTATGTGTGTAATTCATTATTCTTTGTTACATACTATAGCATTTATTGTTTATGAAATCATTCAATGATTATTAATTATACATATTTACGTCATAAAAAGTGAGTACTATTTGCTAAAGAACATAAGTTATACAGATTATTCTTTATTTCTTACTTATTAAATTGGAAGATAATATTTTTAACTTCTAATTTCCTTTTACGTTTGGTTCTTTTATCGGTTGGTGATTTATTTTTACATTATATTTTTAATTCCAGAAGTCGTTAACTTTTTCTTTGTTTGATTTGTATATTGTTACAATGTTTTGTTTCAGAATAATTTTAGTATTCAGAAATTGAAAACTTACATTTAAATGTAGTTAAGGCATTTTTCCCCCCTTGCTTTGACAAAATATTTTATGAGCTCGTTAATCCAACTTATATAACGTCTATTTCGATTTTTATTTATTTTTTTGAGAAAAGTTTGAAATTAATGACCTTTCTGATGTTTTTAAATGCTTATATGTACTTGAATCAATATAAAATTGTTATCAAATTTTATGAATAATCATTGTGTATTGAATGATTAAAAAAAGATCATAAAAAAAACAGTCTTCTTGTTTCAATATTCATTTATTTTGTTATAGAAACAAATTTCTAAGTTACATTGAATAATTCTTTTCTACATATGTTCGGTTGTAAGTTACTGCAATATTTTTTTTTTGTTTTGTTTACATCTGTACATGTAATGCTTGTTTTCACATGACATTCTCTCCTCTATTTGGATATGCGCATTGCGTCTGGGGTTAATATTTTACTACTGCATTCATTATTTGTGAGGAAATAAATAAAATTTACGTTTTCTGAATGTCATCTGTTCCTTCATGTTTTTGGTAACGCTTTAATTTATTGGTCCATTACTCATGAGCGCCATTTCATCTACTAAAAGAGGGAGAAGGAAAAAAATGTGGCTCCCTATCTATTATTTATGAAATCAATATCTTATTTATATTGGATTACAAGTTCGCCACGTGGCTTTCTTTATCATGCTTTTCTCTCTCCGAGAAGGCCTCTTATCTGAAGTATTGCCCGAGAGGAATAAATCCTCTCGAAAAATTCTAAAAACAACTAACTATTGTTTTTAGAGGAGGCAGGCAGTTTTTTGTTGCCGTATTATGCCTCGAAATTTCAACAGTGGGCTTATGTAGTCACCATGAGATTTCTTGTGTTTTTGCTCGCCTGTCATCTGCCCCCCCTCCCGTTTTTTGCCCTCATTGCCATCTGTTTCTTGTAAACTTGGTTATGTTAAATTTCCTTTGATATTAAATAAGTTATATAATCTTAAACGTTTATTTAAACAAAAAAATAGGCAATAGTAACAAAAGTTTATTGAATGTTTTTTTATAAAATATTTAGAACTATTTTTATATAGTTTTCTCTAGAACAAGAACGCCAATGAAGTTGATAATGCAAAATCTTATTAAAAAAATACACAATACCCAGAATGAAGAAGCTTTATCCCTTCGAAAGTAGCAATAAGTTATAATGTGAAAAATCATATTAAATAAATTTTTATTATTCGTTCAAAGTTAACCCATATTATCACCATCTAGCTTCGGAAAGTAGGTAGTGTAAATGAGGTTAGTTAACATAAATTTTAAATCCATTAGATGAAATAATTTTAAACTAAACTATATACCACAAACATGTCTTAATTCTTTGAAAATTTTTCAATTGTAGGTTTAAGTCTACAAGCTATATTACTCTGTACTTTTATTGTATATTGTTATGACATGCATATTTTTTAAGGCAAGTTAAAATTTAGCGTATGAGTAAGATTTACTTAGCATTTTTATAGGATAATATTCTTTTCAACATTGTGTATCCATTTAAAAGACAGCAATCGCTAAATATTTTATTGATAAAATTTATGAAATAATTATTAGTTTTTCATAAAAATTCTTGTAAATTCTGTAATATGCATTTTGTTAACCTTTAAATAAAGTGAATTAATATGTCATGAGTTTCACTGTTGTCTGCAGTATTTTAAGATTTATCTATCAAACATTTTAGAGAACGTTTTTGTCAGACATTGAGAAACAGATTAATTTTTTGAATGTTCCGATAGAAGCATTTATTATACTGACGAATTATATTTATTACGAGAACTTTGGTTATTTTAAAACTGCCATTGAACGTTTCATATTGTGTGACGCAATCTCTTGCTTAAGATCTCCATCAGAAATGCATGTTACAACTGAATATATAATCTATTTTTATATTTAGATTACATGCAGATGGCATAGATGGAAAATTGAATGTCATTTCTGACATTGAATGGCAGTGCACGATTTCTTATCTTCGAAATTGAATGGTACAAATCTCGAACCACATTTGATTGCTCTTTTTCGTATACGTCTAATTTCCGACACAGTTTTGTCTGTAATCTGTTCTAAACCGCTAATCCTCTTTTTTTTTCTTTCGGGTCGAATAAAGTCTTCCAAACGACAAAGAATAATGCGATTTGTATTATACTCTTTGGAAATGTTTCAAACCTATTAAATCGCGGCACTTAAATATCTTGTATCTAGTAAATTTTGAGGATGGAAGTTTGCTTAGATTATCTGTAATATTTTTATTTTCTTTCGAATATCATTGATAAGTAAGTCGTTTGTGCGTTGAAAAAAACATTGCTCCGATGATGAAATACGAAATTTTGATAGGTTTTTTTTTCATGGGCCATGTATTGATAAAACAATTGTGTTGTAATAGAAGTGCAAGGTTTTTAAGATAGGAACTGAAAAAGATGCAATTAAATTAAAACTTTAGCAAAGAAAAATTTCAAAACCCCTGCATATAACAAAATGGTTATGCTTAATTTTTATCAAAATACTCGCGATTCTGTGACACTTGCTTTTTTCAAGTTGGGCTGTGTTCTAATGATAAAGTATTTGTCAAATGGTTGTAGGTTGCAAGTTCAAGGCTGTATTCTGTCAAATCTCCCTGTCTTTTAAAGTAAAGTGAAGATTTTATACATCGCAGCTTTCTGCTACTAGTGTAAAGGACGTAGTAGCCTTAGAGCAAAATTCTCGGATAAAGATGTCTCAATATTATTAATTATTTCATTTATTAAACGACCTTTTAAAAATTAAAAAATAAATAAGCTATTTTTCGCCGATTTATGTAAAAATTAGTTGGTATTTATTTGCAGGAGAGATAAAATACTGATCTTATTTTACTGAAGAGATAGAACGAATTACAATTCTAACGACAATGAGTAGTGTCAAAATAGGCAGCACTCTACTCTTTAGACCATATTAATTTTGGAGGATTTCTATCATATTTGAAGTAATTTCTTTGGTTTGGATTCCGTTCTGTAAAATTAGACAAAAAGCCTTAAATCTTAGAACTTTAAATTATATTTCAAACCTTTGTATAAATAGCCCCATGTTAACTTTTAGGAGTATGAGATATTTTCTACGGCAGTTGACTATGATTCCAAATTTTGAGATGTTATTTGTGTAAATCATTTTTAGCTGTAGTTAACTCAGTTTTATTTGAACTGAATTTATTCGCTAGACGCTTTAATAAGATGTTTAGAAACAATCGCTACTATATAAACATTTATTTCTACGTATTTTATTTTTCGGAAAGGAAAATAATGCATTCATTCATCTTTTCGTATCAAAAATAGAACGTGTTTCCTTTTTACACTTGTAGTAACTATTAACAACAAATCTTCAATCCATCATTTTGAAGTTTTGGGATTAAGAAACTTTATGAGAACGAAACTCGTCAAAAACGGAGACATTATAATGTGATAAATGCTTTCCCTGCGACTGCTATTATCTAGATGTAAAAATAGATTTACAGGACCGCTAGGTCTACATATGGTGAAGGGAGGAAAAAGTGATGACGCACTTAAATCCCATTAAATTCTCTATCGATCAATTTCTTTTAACCCCCAACTCCTTTATTGACCGCAAGTTACCGTGAAAATATACGGATGGATCCATCTACTGTGTATGTGAATGGGTACGGATAAATCTCTCTATACAATTAGTATTTTTTTATTATTTCATAGCAGGTGTGCTACTAGTAAAAACGTTTTCGTATATAATTTGAATTGGACAAGGAGAGCACTGAAAAGTGATCATATACACTGCATCTGTTTTAAGTTTCATTCTAATCCGTTGTTCACAGCGGTTAGCAATCTATGGCATGCTTACCAACAGTTGGTACGCCAAGAAAATGATTAAATATATGTCCTAAATTAAATACGTATATTAAACAAAACTTATTATTAAAACTTTTGTTTATACAGATTATCACTCTAAATCTTATTTATATATATTAAATATAATCTTATATATATTAAATACAATTTTATTTATTTACATTAAATAGAATTATTTTTAAAAAATGTTATGTTTATACAGATTATCACTTCCTGAATCGCAGTTTATTAATAATTGAAAATCGGATGGACTTTTTTTTTTTTCTGCTCTTCCGTTTTATGTGATGATTCATCCGTGTAAATTAGAGTTTAAAAACAATGAATAATCTTTTTGATTTATTTCATGGCTTATTGTTTTTGAACAATTTTTAGCATAAAATTGTCTTCCATTCCGAAACCAATTGAGTGTCGGTTTCCTCCAATTGTTAAAATAAATAAATAAAAAGAACTTGAGGTTTATTTTATTTCACTGTGGAATGCTATATTTAAACGGCTCTGACGGTATGGATTTTGGGGGAAAAAATTAAAATTATGAAATTAAAAGATATTTTCAGTTCTATAAATCAGCATCGCTCGTGTTCAATGGTGGTAATTTCTATTCATAGAATTTAATGAAAATGTATTTGAAGTAGCTAAAAAAACTAACAATTAGGAGTGACACGCGCTCGTACTTGAAAAGAAAATATTTTGAGTAAAATGTGGCACACTCGCATATAGTGGCCGCGGTAGACTAGTAGTCATAGTTGCGGACTCTCGGCCGGAGTTGTTTTTGTCGAGTCGTAAATGCGGATCGTGATGAAAAGATCCGCCGTGTAGCGAGGCTGCTGCTCGTTAAATCTGGTCTAGGTCCAAATCCTCCCGTTGGCGTGATATAGAAGTTTGGAGTAGGAGGTATCAGTTCAAATGTCCTCGTCACTTGACCGAGACTCAAAATTACAAGGCATTGTTTTCCTTCTCAGTATGACGCTAATAAACAATCATATCATACTCACACACCGGTTGTTGAGCATAAGAGGGAAAACAGCATACGTGTATATAAGCAAACCGTTCACTTTTTTTTAATTGCAGAACGATAGCAAACATCAAGCCACTAACAGAACTTTTTATAATTAACAGATAAAAAATAATAATAAAGTGCATTATTTCTCTCACTTCTGTTGCATAATACAAAGTGAAAGTGTTGTCCAACAAGGAGTCAGGAAAACTGGTTGAGACGTACAGAACAAAAAGGTGCGAGTACTTAGCTTCCTTGTGTAGTCTTAAAGTATTCTAGATTGAACGAAGTAAAAATACAATAATATCATGTGTATTATATGATTCAAAATCAGTGTAATTACACTTTTCTCTGAACTGCATCATTCTTTCTGTGAAAAAGAAGAAATAGAAATTTTTTGTTTAATATTCATATTACAAATGTAAATAACACAGCTCTTAATTATCAACATAAAGTAACTTCCCTTTCCTCCGGAAAGCCAGGTCACGACACGAATTTTCTCCGTAATTTATCGTAACCATCCGTTTTCATTTCAGTTCAGTATTTTCTATGGTTTTATATCATGTTTGGTTACACACAGTGTACTGTGCAGTAAAATGCTCTCGAAGCGCATCAGGTTTCTTCTACTACTAATAAAACTAACGTAAGCTTGTGACTAGAGTGGCTCGTCACATCTTGTTTCGACTGTCATTATTACTACATTAATTTTCTGTTGTGCTGTATTTTTGATCAATGCAAGAATATTAATGTTCAATGTTTGAATTCAATTTTGTAGTTGCTGGAATGACGATATACTTATTCGGATATTTAAATCGTTTACTCGGGATCAGAATGTACATAAACACATCAAATGCATGTTTTAACTTTTTTTTATCGAATATTTATCTTTGATATCCTCTTTAAAACTGGATCGGCGCTCTGTTAAACCATCGCTCGTCTGGGACGGCAGTGGTCTCCGAATGTGCTGGATCAAAGAGAGAGCTTACTCTGTTTCGGGGATATATTCTCACAACAGAAGTCCTCTTCAAAATTGGATAATTTTAAGTAGAGTCGGATGTCGTATTTGGATACTTCTTGTTTTCTATATGTGCAAAATGTGTATACAATGAAGATAAATGGATCGTGTTGAAAATCTAATCATTGTAAATGTTACCTTGTTTAGACTGGCTAGAACTTTAATTATGTAGTATATGATCATTTATCCATTGTAAAAGAAATTACTGTGTATATATCCTTTCTGATTTGCTTAAAGCCTTTTTGTTTAGTATTCTAGACTTTTGTTTTGTACATATGATGAAAAAAATCAAGTATAAAATCTCGTGGTTTCACTGACACTCTTTTTACTTCTTAGCGCCGTACGTTGCGTTTAAAATTATGTAACAACAAAATGATCGTTCCAAATAAATAAATTTTTCCAATTGCAAATGGACTTCTTGCATATCGGCTAGATCAAGATCAAAGTTGTTATGTGTAAATTCACAGGACTGTCATACTCTCCTATATAATTATGTAATATATTAAGATGTTTAAATAAGTTCTTTTTGAAGTGAAACCTGCCAAAATAATTATTATTAAATGTAGGGGGGAATTTCAGTTTAAAATCATTAGTGTTCCGTTTGAATAATTCCATTTCTTAATTTGCTAAGAATTTCCAATTATTACTATAAAATAATTTTAAGTAATAAAACTGCATCGGAGAAGTTATGGAAGTATCACATTCGCGAATTTACTTTCGATGAATTTAATACAAATAAGCCAGAAATATATTTCAGACAGATTTCAGTAATATTTATGTATACATATATATCATTAATGAAAATTTGCAAAGTTTTGTATTTTTTTTCTATTCTGCAGAAAAATAATTATCGTATTAACATATATCTGTTATGGATGTTTTCTCAGATTATTTATCGTCCTCTTGCTTTATTTCTCTAAACTGTGGTTCAATCGTTTAGTTTCATTATCAAATTCTTTATCACCTTTGGAATGATATCAAAATTCGATTCACTGGAATGTTCGCTTCTCTCATTGTGTTTGTTTCCTGCGAAACTGATGATCACAAAGAATTTTTCCGACGAAGTGTAACGTTCGTTAAATTGTTAGGGAAAGTGTGATTTTACCGAATATGACATGGAAACGGGGAAGTTTCAACCGGAGTAATATTGCTGCGTATGAAAAATATTTTGAATATTTTTTTTCGCTGTCGAAGCATCGATCGATCGATCCTGTTTTGCATTGTTATTAGTTTCTTGCTCTACACTAATTGATGGAACTTTGAAATTTCGGTGAAAATATTGAAGCAGATATTTGTGACTCATGTTGCGAATTCATTGACTTAATATTGTTGGATTTTTCTTTGAGGTTTCAACACTTTTGTTACTTTCTTCACTTGTAAAATATCAAGAAAATGCTACAGGTATATGACCGTAGCTATGTTAGAAATGTAACACTTCTCATTTTGTACCTGTGTCTGTTATTTCTTCTGCTCTTTGAATTAAAAGCAAGCACACTTTTTATGTATGAACTATGCATGAAAGTTTTTATTAGCTTCCCCTCTCCACCAGTTCTCCTTGTTTAAAAAATATTTTGTATTTTAAAACAGACCCACCTTAGTGATCTTTTTCTTTCCCATGGGGTTTACTGTCTTTGGTAAACACGGGTGACGCACTCCCGAGATACCCTAGCGATCCTTCTCTATTTTCGACCCTCCTTCTTGTCAACCATTTTTACCTTTTTTTCAACTTCACGTCTAGACCAGTTTAATCTTGTTTGGCGCAGCATAGCCATATCTGGCTTTTGCGCCAATAAACTTTACGTTCACTCACATTCACTCTTTAAAACAGACCCCCCCCCCTTCCCTTCCTAAACTTTGCTTTCTTTCTTTTCGAAGCCAAAATAGCTCGTGAATGGCGTTCTTTCCGTCATGTCCTGATTCCACTACAGACCCTTTTCTCGGGCAGAAACGTAGCATTCAGGGTGTAATCAAAGCATCTAAGTTTCGAATGTTTTATTTTTGCCTACTAATTTACATATCTTGATATTCGGGTAGTTATAAAAAATTCCTTATCCAACCAAATTATACCAACCTAAAAATTATAAACTTTTAAGATATTATGTATTTATTAATTTTTTTGCATAATTTAACACCGATATTTTTATTCGAAACTTATAAAATGAATAACACTGCAGTGTATATGTGTGTGTGTGTGTGTGTTTATATACGTGTGTATATATATATATACACATCGGTGGAAAAATTTGGCGTCACATAAAATTCTTAGTTGTTAAAGGAGATATTGCACTATTTCAGACAATATCCTTCTTGTTTGAGCAGGTAATCCTTAAGTATACTTAAACTCCTTATCATGCCATAAGCGCTTCTTGGCTGCACCTTAATTTAGCCGTGCTGGGGCAGAATTGCGATAAGGTTGGCGGGTTTTTTCTTATCACAATTAAGCCACCTCCTACTGTAAATAGTTTAGCTGACTTTATCATTGTACAGTGCAAAAAATCAAATGTTCCTCTGCCTAAATTTTAAAAAGAAATTATACAGTTATCCCAGCTTCTGACAGTTACTTTTCGTGTTTTATAGAACCCATTAATCATAAGATTCATCTGTTTAGTTTGTAATTACTTCAGTGCTTACGGTATCAACATTTTAAACTTAACAAAGTATAATTAAATTATAAGATATCTTTTTAATTACATTTCCTTGCTCATATGCGTGCCCGACCTTAGTCTTGTTATCACAAAGTAACTTTTTGCCGCTCCTTCCATTATCTCCCAACTTATTAAGAAGTTACTCATTATAACTCCTTGCGCGCACGCACACAATGCCAAGACCCGTTATAATAAGGAACAGATTGAAAAAATAATCCTTCGTCTATTGTTATGCGCAATCCTTCGTCGCCAATTTTATTTCGCTCTCCCGGGAATCAACGCCAAAGCCGTTCTGCATTTAAATCTCTCCCCCCCTACGTGCGCCGGAGAAAGAAAAAAAATTAAACTGAATCCTCTGGATACAATATTAATAAATGCCAAATGGCGAAGGGGTTTGGCTCAGACTTTCCACCCCGTGGCGTCTCGCCGTCCGGTATGTTTGTCTCCGGGAAAAATAACGTTGCCGGATCGCATAGAAAAAGAGGGGGGAGGAGAGAGTCGGAAGGAAGGAGGGGCATAAAAAAGGTCGCTTTTAGATTAAATAATACGAGGTCTTCTGGACTAGAGTGCAGTCGGTGGCGACGTAATTACGTTCAGAGTAATGTTATGGTGGTCACGCACTTTTCGCCAACTCGTTCGGGCAGTGTTGAGTGGTGGGAGTGACATGTCTGCTCCGTTTTATGAAAGGAGTCAATAAAGAGGAACAATAAGAACCGAGACCCGCATGGTTGTCTTACTGATCTTGGTGCAATCGATTATTATAGGGTTGAACCACCTGGTGTGTTTATTAGTTGTACATGCTGTGTGCGCGCGCTTGTGTTGCGGAGGATATTCAGAAAATAAAGAATATTAGGAGTGACTACAACATGTCATGAGAGACAAAGTGCACCCAAGTTTCTAATTAATAAATTAATCTTTTTTGGAAGATGTGTCATTTCAGCACACAATTAGAAATTTTATTTTTCCAAAGTATTGTAGAACTCGCAACCTCCGGAGGATAAGACGGATCGGTCTGCTCAAGGATTTTTTTTTTTTTTAAATTTGAGAAGCAATCTGCTAATTTTCGTTATAACTATTTGTCTCATCCACGTATTTTGAAAAATTGTTTTCTGTACCGAGAACAGCTACGAATGCTTGAAAAAAAAAAGGGGGGGGGGACTTTAAAAATATTCTGTGCAAAGTCTGCAAAACCTTAATAACACTTCTTATCACCTGTGACATATGGCATCTGGTGCTCCTTTGTCTGAATGCAATATGCAATAAAACTTTAAACTCACTTCTGTTTTCACAAAATAAACATCTTTATCTTTTGGAAGTATGATGTCATACTGAATAAATTGAGTATGAGATTTTTTGTACTTGTATTTTATTTTTCCCTGCTATTATCCGGCTAACCCAAATTTTCGATATCTTAGAACTGCTCTGGTTCCAATTAATCTGACATAACAACAAATTTATTGACGATTAGTTAATATATGAATTAACATAAGCACATCCAAGTTCAGTTAACTACTATAGTTTCACATAAGTCGCGAGTTTGCTCTTTGGGGAACAAAGTCGTGGAAGAGATCGATAATTCTATTCTTTATCCCTCTTTCCTCTGGCTTATATCCCATGGGTGATACTTGTTGCCTAACGGCTTGGGAAACGAACGGAATGAAATTGTAAAACATGTATGTAAGAGTAGGATTTTCCGTAAAACTTCCCAAAACAGAAACCTACTCTCATAATTTATATATTCTGCTTCCGACCATCATTTTATTTTATGCCTAGTTTTTTTTAGAATCAACATATTTCTTTTTTAGCATCCTTCACTACCAATAAAAAAAGTTTTTTTTTAATTGAAAAGAAATTCTGTTTATTAAAGGCTTATAATCTGTATTACTAGAAAAACGCTCTTTATATAATTAAGGAGCGGATGTGAAATTTAATGAAGGTTCCCCTCTACTTGCCATTTCGATTTCGAGAACGTAATGTTAACACTATGGAATTCCTACAAACATCCTCAAATCTATACTATTTTGTCTATTTGGAAGCAATAAAAGTGCATCCGAAAGAGCAAAATATAATGAAGGCTTCTGCGGAATTACATTTTCTTCCAATTTTTAAAAATATTTTTACGATTATTTTAATAATTCGTTTGTGGTTTTTCGAGACTTTAAAAATATTGTAAAATATTTTTGAAATTCGGAACAATAGTGTAATTCTGCAAAAGTCCTCATTATTTTTTGCTATTACGGATGCACTTTTTTGCATTCATATTGATTAAATAGTGTAGGTTTCAGGACGATTATAGAAATTCTATAGGATTAACATTACGTTCTCGAAATCAAAATCGGCGGTAAGAGGGAAGCCTTATTGTATAATTTAATCTTCTGTTGCTTCCCCCCCATATACCAATAAAGTATAATATGAGGATATCAACCAATTTCTAGTCTTATCTCAGACATATAGCTCTTGATATACGAATTAAATACGTTATAATGATTATTGATTTTGATGACTACTTTAAACGAAGTAATCGTCGCTCCTTTTAACGATGACATTTATTTAAGAGGGCTCTTAGCATTCAAAATTGCCCCTCTTTATGGGCTTTCATCTCTGCTCCACCCACACTTAATCAGCCATCCCGTTACGCAGTAAAAAATATCTTCCGTGCCTTGTGGGCTGATAATTGCTTTCGTCCGGTCATCTTTCTACCATTAAAACCCTCTTAATGCCCCTCCGCCTTTTAGGGAGACAATTTATTAAGATCTTTTAGAACGCATTTTGTTACTCTTGGGTGACTTCAATTGTTACTTAAATGCATCTCCCGCCGTGACTCAAGTTTTGGTGACTAGGAACAAATTCTATTCGTCATTTCGTCTTCATTTGTCAATGGTATGATTATCTTTCTTTGACAGCGAAGGCCGAGAGTGTGTATTGAATCTCAATTGCTTCTCTTTTGAATATTTATTGTAGATGGGCTAAAAGCTCTCGAGAATGCAGATATTCTTTTATTGGAAAATGAGTCGTGTTTTGAACTGATTTTCGTATGTATAACAATTAAAAGTAATATATATATTTCTTAAGTATTTATTGCTCATTTTGCTTGAAATTCGTTTAGAGTTTTTCCTTTCAATTTCTTAACAGTAAATAAAATTCTGAATTCTGTCTAGTAAAAGTGTTTAATTAAGTAGTTAAATTTTCTATATTGTTTTAGCTTTCTATTTTAGTTTTTATTTTAAAAATTTTTGAAATAGTATTTTTTTATGACAGAAAAAATACACACAGATATATATCATTTTATTTTCATCTGCCGCTACAATTTTTATATGCAAATTAATTGTTTCAACTGAACTTAAGTGAAAATTTATTTCTTTAAATTAAGTTGTAAAAATACGTAAATAAACTGTGTGTTTTCGAATGTATAAAGGAATTTGAATTCAACGATTGTTATACTTTTATGACATGTTTCCTGTATTTCCAAAAATATTCTGCCCATACAGTTCACCATACTTGTTTACTTGAAATATATATATATATATATATATATATATATATATATATATATATATATATATATATATATATATATATATATATATATATATATATATATATATATATATATATATATATATATATATATATATATATATATATAGTTTTTCACTTTCGGTATTGATCCTTCTGAAATTACATTCGACTTTTTGACATTTCCTCCTACATTGTACCATTCTGTTCCTGTTGTTAAGCGCACATGCTTAATTTTCTGACAAATGCTGACGTCCATCACTCAAGTAAACTCACGTGGGTTACTCTTGTTCAAGTTGAATAGGAGCAGAGGGGAAAAAATGGTGAATATTCACCGTCGAATGGAACGATTAGTCATTCGGTCTGGATCGTTTGTAGTTAACTTCTATTTATTCTTCTATCAAGGACGGATTCGTTGTTAGAAAAGAGAAAGTCATATCTTGTGAATTTGAATGCCTATTGTGTTTAAATCAAGTCAAATGGAGTTGAATAATCATAAGTACTTATAATTTTTTACACAATGTACAGTGAATATATATCTGATTTTAAAATTCTTACTAATACTTTCATTTCAAAAATGAAATAGCAAAATTCATGTCAAACCAAATACACTTGAGTGATATATTATACTTCAAGTTTTGTTTAAATATATGTAAAGTTTTGCTTCCAAATAACTTATACCATGTGCTATTAGGCAGGGGGGAATTATGTGCATCATGTTATCGTAAGACTTGTCGATTTTGATTTCACTTCAGTAGAATTGTCTTGAAATTTCAACTTAATTCAGAATATTATTCTAGTATTCGTTTTCCAACGAAGTACTGATAAATTTCCTGATTTTTATAATTTCTTATTATAAAATTTAATCGAATAATAAACTAAAATTTTGGTAAACAGATTATTTATGTAATAGAAAAATTTACGTTACAAATTTTGTTGCATTAAATAGCTGTATATTTTTTTTTATTTGGATTAATAAAGACTATCAGCATATTTGCCACTTAAAACTTTCGCACGAAGTGAAGAAATTATGAGAGAATTTTTTAAACGAACATTAACTGTAACATGAATGCAGTGAAAAAGAAACAAAATTTTCGTTTTGAATGTAAAAGGTATACAATACTACTATAATCGAAAAAGAACTATTTTCTTTTATCGTGCAATAAGATGAATATTCCATAAACTGTTATTATACCATTCCTAAAATGTAATTTTCTTCATTGGAACGACTTCTTCAAAACTAGGCCACTTGATACTATGGAATTCACCAGAACGTCCCAGTTTGTCTTTTGGGGTTGTAAACCATGGAAACCAGAATTCATTTATCTGTTACCATTTAGTACTTACTGCAATCCATCCAAATTTAGTTAACATCAAAGTGATCATAGTAAAAATAATATCGAATGTTTCTCTACAAATATATTTATTTGCTTTAAAATATATAAAAAAAAAACACCTATTGCATCGGTCATGCGAGATTTCTTTACAAATTAAAGGATTAATCATATTACTATGTTTATTATAATAAGGTATTAAAAAAATCATAACATTTGATCAAATTTTTCAAAATTTAAGTTGCTGCATTGCTTAATTATGAGTATTTTAATTCTTCGAATAATATTGGACATTATTTTTGTTTTGTAGTCTAAACTGTTTTTATATGTTGAGGATTATTTGTTTATGATAAAATTATGTATTAATTAAAGTTGAATAGTTATACAGAAAATAAATTTATGCTTTTGGATCTATTGCGAATGTTTTTATTGTAAATAGAAAAACAATAATAAATATATATATATATATATATATATATATATATATATATATATATATATATAGTTCATTGCAACTTTGAAGGATTTTAAATAAATGTTCTGAAAAAAGTGACTTTATGGTGACATATAAAGTGATATAAGAGCAATAAGTGTAAATAGTTAGTACATCGCGTGTTTTTAGGTTCTTCACAGAGAAAAAGGCCCTAGTTTCTAGTGATGTTCAACCTTGACTCAATTTACTCAAACGAAAAACACCTTTCTCAGTAATGTCCTTCGGCAATCGTATTTCTCGGGAAATAAGACGTCGAAGCTTTTACCAAAATAACCAAAAAATCACTCTCGAGGAATATAAAAAAAAAAAGTGTTTTTTCAGTTCTTGGTACTGTACAGAAGGGAAGGAAGAAAACACTGCCGTTCAGAGTAAATGTTTATCCAAGTGGAGAGGAAATGCCCAGACGGAGTCTAAACAGATTCCGATGAGATCCGCTATTCCTCCAAGTGAGCACTTATATTTTCAAGTGATAGGTCTTTACTGGTTTTTTAAATTTTATTTCTACAGTAATAGATTGTTTACTAACAAGTAAAGATGGCTACTGTATTATAACTTTATAGTTTATAGATTTGGGATATAATATGAAGTGTTTTTGTGTTCTGGTGTATTCATGTTCATATTCAAAAAAGTGAATGTGTGTATGAGTGCTCCGTGTCACGTTTTTAATGGAAAATACAGATGCAAGTAAGAAATTTTTAAAATTTTAGTGTTATAAGACATATTGTATACAATTAATTTTTAAATATGATTTTATTAATTAGTATTTTGTATAGTTTATTTATATGTATATTATAGCTGATAAGTTGTTATCGCGTGTTGTGATTTACAAACAAACTGTATGGTGTTTGACTTCTTGTTAATCAATGAATTTTTATGACCTTGCTTACATATTTTTTTCAAAGAAAAAAAAGGGGGGGGAGGGGAGCTCTAAAAGCATTTTTATTTTTATGGTTTGTATTTCAATGGGAAAAATTCATAAATAAATGTTACGTAATCGTTGTTAAATTTTTAGGCTGTCAACTATTTTCAATCCACCAGTAGCATCGGAAAATTAGAATACTAAAAGTTTCTATGATCAGATAAAAATGAAAAAAAAAAAAAAGTTATTTATGTTGTTTTTAAATTCGTTTCTTTACGAAAATATTGAGAGGTCTGAAATTAAAATATTTATCAACTCATTGCTTTCTCAACAGAATGAAAATTATCCATCAAACTTTCCCAGGGAAACAATCTGAAATGAAATTTTTTAAAACCGCATGAAAAACAGAAATAAACATGAAGTTAACATCACAACTTTTTCTATGCGGATAATGCACCGTTTTCTTATTATCACGTGATCTGTGGAGTTAACTCGACATCAGCTTCCTTCCGATCGAATTGTCTGGTTTTTCATGCCATGTATGGCAACGTTTGTGGTCTGAATGAAACTTTTATGTAAATGCCTGCTACGGGTTTGGCCCGCGAGATGAATCATTTTGCCTCGCTTTTATTGTTGACTGCGTGCGGCGTGACAGTTACCGAGAAGCCATTGTTAGGTGGGAAAGATTTTCGTTGCTCATGTGGCAACAGTAATCATTATCTAATTGCATATGGGGTAAAGCAATTTTTATAAATGTTCTTAGCGTTGCAAGATTAAACAGTATTTTCTTGATATGATAGAAAAATAGTTATATGTATTATTACATTTTAAGTGTAAGAATTTTACTATCAGTGCTTCATATTTTGCGGATTGAACTCAAATTTTAAAACGGATGTATCGAATATTCTGAAATTTCTATTATACAATTATTTTATGTTTCGACTGAAATTTAAATTATGTTTTTGGCGAAAAACTTGCTCCTGTATTCATGTACGTTTAAACGAAAGAATTTTTTTTTCAAGCATTGTTTTTAGTTGTGTTTATTTTATGGAGAGGGAGATGGCAAAGTTTTCATTTCGTTTATAAAACAAAGAAAAATTGATGTACAATGATTAATAAAATCCACCAGATTAGTTTTCTGCAGATTTCAAAATTTAATATTATTTGCCAAGACTTAAAAATTAAGGAATGTCGGAACTCATGAGAAATTTTTTTTCCATCCTTTTAAGTAAGGAAATATTTCATCACCTCAACAATAATCTTTTCATGTTATGTTCAGAATGCATTCCAAATATGTAGATGTAGAATGGTTCCCTGAAAAAGTAACAGGCTCTATCGTGATTTTCTCTTCGACTAATTTTGTTTCTTTCTGATAGTGTTTGAATTCAAAATTTCTCCCAATAAAATTAAACGTGCTCTATTTAGATTTAATTTAGAATATGCTGTGCATGTAAGTTGGATAAATTGTATTTATAAACAGCCATAAAATAAACTATAAGAGAGTTAGGATTCACAATCACTGGGTTTATCACTATGTGAGACGTCAGAATTGGTCGTTCGTAATCTAAGGAATGAAAAAAGATTCTGAAAAGGGTTCAGGACTCGAATCCTTGATTATTATAACCCTTTAGTTAAGGACTCGAACCTAATGGGTTCGATCTCATAAGTAAAATGAGCTTTTAGTTAATGTTAACTCTGAAGTGTTGAGAAAAAGTAATATTTGCTATAACCGCAGAGAAAAAGTAATAACCATTGAATTTTTATGCTTCGGAAAATGAATAAAAATAATTGATTAATAGGATGCTATTCTTCTTTCAGTTGATTGTGCATTTTTACGATTAACTGATTAATGGAAAGTGAAGTAAATAATGGAGGGGTGTTACAAAAGTTTTACCAAAAAGCTCAAAAATACTCTCTGATCGGTATTGAGAAAGTTATTTGTGCCATCACAATAAATTCGTTCTCGATATCAAATTTCCACGGAGGTTAACTTTCATCAACACCAAACCTTTTTTTTTATAACATTTACTATAAGGCGATTACTTTTTACAGACACCCCCTTCTTGTCCCTCTCAATGACCATAAAGCTATCTTTATAGTGTTTTTTTTTTTTTCCTTTACTCTCTTGGATGGGGGGGGGGGGGCAGTCATTCGCAACTTCCAAATGAGACTTCTTGAACGAGAATGGGAATTTCCTGCCCTTGTAACTTCCGGGGCGCCTGTCGCTACATTCCCCCCTTTTCACTTAGACATATGTCCTCCTCCTTGGCGCTACTGTGTCATATCTGTGGATGTACCGTTTCCTTTTCCTTTATGAAATGTGAGGTAGGTGCTGTTCCTCGTGGTTATCTTGACACCGATCACAAGTTGGTCTCGATTTTTATTTTGCTGTTGTAATTCGCGGTTTATGCTTGTGTAATGAATAGTAAATAAAAACTGACTTGATTCGTAAATTTCCAAGAAATATAATGTATTTTCAGGATTTCTTAAAGCGTTCAGTGCTGAGGATAATCTTTTGAATTCTGAAGTGTGTAATAACGCAAATTTTATAACAGGTTGATGATGACTGTAAAATCAAAAGAATTTTCAACAATGAATTCATATTCATAACTTTTTTATCCCCCTCAATTTGTATTTATTATAGAACATGTTGTGTAAAACAGGCACTATTGAGAATTTGTCTAAAATATTATTTACTAGAAATTATATACGTTGTAAATCCTGAATTGCGCAGAATAATTGCCGTTATATATTTCTAAAAGGGACTTATAAATATTGTGAAATGATTGTTGTGAAATAGTTAGGAGATAAACATTCGATACCATCAGTGAATCTTAATCGCGACCAAGTAAAACTAAGTAAATGCAAGCTAGAATTCAATTGCCAATCCTTCTTTCTCTATAATTTAATATTGGAATCTAATCGGTTTCTTATTACTGAAACGGTTTAATTTTTTACGTGTTTGAGATTCTAATTTCAAGCAAAAATGTTTCGGATTGAAATAGCAACCGTCATTGTCTCGAATTTATATGCATCTCTTCATATTAATTCTATTTGCCTCTTAATGTACACATCATCATAACCTTAATATTATTCATTAAATTGCTATTTTTGTTTGTTTCCCAATCATTATTTACTTTAAAATATAAAGTGAAGAGTTGCCAATTCGAAGACAAAGGGTTCATAACTATGGATCGATTAAGAGATCTGGGTAAAACAATAGTGTACTAAATGGACGGAAGGCGTTATTTTTCAAGGTTGCTTCGTGTGTGGTTGGACCGAAGGATATCTTTTCCGTAATCTGTCATTTATTGCTGTACGATACGTGACATGGGTATCTTCGTCTCTTAACAGACTTCTATATTTTATTGTAAGCAAAAAATAAAGATTAAAAAGGTATTCTTCTGATGTTGCTTACGTTATACATCATTCGTTTTCTTGCCTCCTTTGTTTTAAATCATAGGCCTTCGCCCCATCCCGAAAAAAAAAATTACGCCCCTTTTTCGGGAAAAACCCTCTCTTTTTTGAAATCATTTATGTAGCCCCAGTTTTCCAACTTTATTTGAAAAAAGTAGGCTATGACATAACGACTCGATGGTGCCCCTCTTACATGAAGAAAATACTGTGCTATATATTGACAATGACTTTTTTTTAAAATTCTTTTATTAACAGATATGAACAATATTGATCTAAGTTTGATTGGCAAGAATATATTATTAATAAATAATAACATATTTGTGAGAGGATTGAGCTTGTTACAGTGACATCTATTTTTCGATATTTGGTGCCATATTTGTCATCAGCAACCTTAAATCACTGCTTTCCACTAGTGATATTCTTTTCGAGCCGGAATATAAACACACATACTGTGGTGGGTAACAAATCTATAATGTACTATATCTAAGAGTTGAACTTGCTTAAGTCATTCAGATATATTTGTTGCGAGAAACAGGCATTCGATAGGTTTTTAAATCAATCGAGTTTTTTAAAGCATTCTTCTGAGGAGAGACAACAATTGGTCCTCAATGCCCCCTAAATTTCCCTTGGTCCAAAAATATCCTCTTAGTTCTCACCAACGTCTACCAGGGGGTGGTACCGACCCCCGTTGAGAACCACTACTCTAAACTATCCAAAACTTAATTTATTTTTGAAACCAGTGTTGAGGGTGATATATCGAATGTATAATATACAGTTGTGCATATATATGAAATTATAAATTGTAATTCGGTGTGTTGTTTAGTATATATTGTTTAATAGTATCTTAAAATAGTATATTATTTACTATTTTATTTGCAAGTCAAATCATGAGCTAACCCATAAATGTTGAATTTAATTACTCATTATAATATTTTTAGATGCGATCGCGGTACTGAGTAGTCATAGTTGCAAGCTTTTAGCCGGCCTTGTTTTAGTCGAATTGTGGGTTCAAGTCCCGGTGTCATTAAAGACCCGTCGTGTAGCGGGCTGGTGCACATTAAATCTGTAGGGACTGAAAGTCTTAAATTGAGGATAGTGTGTGTAGTAGAAATTTCTTTTTCTACTCTTGCTTCTCTTCTGAGATGTTAACTTACTTTAACTTTCTTTTTATATACTTTTAATGATAACTTTCCCTCATTTAACTTTTCCTTAACTTTTGTCTTTAAACTTCAGACAAAGAATAGACTTGGTTGTACAACAGTACCAACTTTATACTTTTGTATCCTTATTGAGTCATCTTAGGATCTTTACATGGATCTTCTTCACTCCAGAGCAAGGGTATTCAATCTTTTACATTTTGGGGAGTCTTTTGAACTGAACGTTTTCTTGATGGAACTCTTGATCAAAGAGCAGGAAAAATAGGATATCAAAGCTTTATTCTACTCAGATTCACAAAGTTATTATTGCATCTTTATTTTATTCCAATACAAACATTTTAAGGAGATAATGAATGAAAAGGTAGCTATAATGGCGTTTTTTAGAGTTCTTCAATATAAAATCTGTGAGTTGTAAAGAAAAGCAACAATATTTTAAATTATAACAAATTAATAAAAAGAGAATTTATCAATGACATGCTGTGATTGGTTTTTGCTACAAAGTATTTTTATGTCTGTAATAGTGGTTGAAATCTGCAACCTGATGTCTTCTTCAATATCCAATCTTTTTCTATATTTTATTTTTGTCGCAGCATACAAAAAGAAAGATTTTTCGCATACATAGATTGAAACAAATGACATCAGATGTTTCACAGCTCTTTTGGCAAATTCCGGATATTCTTTTCTAATGTCAATCCAAAAATGCATAATATCAACTTGACTAAATTTTAGTTTCAACTGAGTGTCGGTCGATATATAAATTTTAGATATATCGATTGAGCCAAAGAACGGAGACTAATATGTGACTTAACGTGTCTTAAGCACGTGACTTTAACGAAATTTAAGATTTTATTTTGTCTATAAAATATTTATTTTTATGAGCAAACAGCTTTTAAGAATTCTATCTTTTATAAAAATTAAAATTTTACTAAAATTTTGGCATTTTGATAAAGCAAATAATGATCACTTGCAGAACCCCTATTTAAGTTCCAGGGAACCCAAGTTAAAGACCTCTGCCCTAGAGTGTTGCACTTACATTGAGGTGTTGTGTAAGCAAACATTTTACACTCCCCCCTTACTTACAAGGCACCCTCTATGGTTGGGAGATAACATGCGGAAGTTAGGAGGTTGGAGGGCCAGCTTAGGTGTCGTCCTCGTCATATGGGGGATGATCAGAAATACAAGCCAAATCCCTTGTGGTTTGCTTCGAAGTGCGATGTTAAAAAATCAGCTAATTTGTAATGAGTTAATTTCCCAAATTGATAAATTGAGTATAATATTTGGATGTCCTTGAATAATTTAATTAGCTAAATTAATGTACGTTAAATATGTTTGTGTAAACTCGTCTTTCTGACTATTCAAGATGCCGTGATTGAAAATTCTGATAAAACAATGCAAAACCAATGAGTAATGTTTCAATTCCTTATTTTAAATCTGTAAGACGTGAAATTTCCTGAAATTATGTAAAATTTAATGAGCATCAAAAATATTAATTTATAATTTTATTCATATTAAAACTACTAATTACGTGGTAACGCAAGTAATTTTTTAAACAAAATCTATTTTAAACTTCTGATAATTTATTGAAATCCTGCATAGCCATTATTTCCTGTTGACTCGAGACATATTTTTATTTCGAAAGATAACACTGTTAGAGAACTTTCGTTTGATAAACACCTCGTCTGTGTAAATCTACTTCTAGCCTGTAATTTACACCGAAAAATTCTGCCTTCCTGTTAATTTTGTTTACGCGAGTAACCGTCCGGCTTCTAACTCTGATTTATAGTGCACGGTTAAAATTCCATTCGACTGGCAGAATTCTTTCCAAACATGGCGGAAACCGAGACGACGCAGTAATTTTAACTACTTCTTGAAATTAAACCATTTTATTAACGAGTAAAGAAATATTTGTAGATTCTAATTGCTGCTTTACGTATTTCTTACAGTCTGCTGTAATTTTAGAGGAATAAATTGTTATTTGTGGATGTGTTGGTGTCCGAGCTCTTCCGGTGAGTTTTGGATTTTATGGTTCAAGTGACATCTTAAAGTAAAATTTATACTGAATAATTTGTAGAAAAGTTTGAATGATATTACTAATCGCATGTGTGGTTTTTCCTTTGGAAGTAATTTTACTTTAGATTTTTAATGAAATAATTTTGTCTTGAAAACATTTTTAATGTTTGTTCCGTAAACTAATTCAAATTATATTCTTGTGCTTATAAAAATGCAACTTTTCACCTTCATTTAATTTAATCACGCATCACTAATTGCTTCAAGGAATCTAAACTTTTTTGTAAATTATAAGTTTCTTTATAAGAATCCCTCAGGGGCTTACCTTATTCCCGTAAGTACGGGAACTTGAGTGATCTTTTCTTCCCACGGGGCTTATTTATTTATTTTGGTAAACACGGATGACGTGCCTCCGGGATACACTTCGGGGCCGCGGTAGCCTAGTGGTCAAGGTCGTGGATAGCGGCTGGCGGTTTTCGTTCAGTCGCGGGTTCGATCCTTGGCCACCAAAGACCCGCCGTGTAGCCGGGGCTGATGCACGTTAAATCTGTTCGGGGCCCAAAGTCCTCCCGTTGGCGTGGTGTGGATGTTAGGAGAGGGGGTGCCAGCTCAGGTGTCGTCCTCGTCACTTGACCGTGGTTCAAAATTACGAGGTCCGTCGCCAATAGCCCTCGTGTTGCTTCTAGTGCGACGTTAATAAAAACTAAACTAAACTAAAACCGGGATACACTTCCATTCTTTTCAATGATCGACCCACTTCTTGTCCTTCCATCTTTCTTGCTTCTATATCGCAGTTACACTTTTTTTTTTTTTTTTGCGCTGCTTAGCCACATCTGACTTTTGCGTCATTAAACTCCATCACTCACTTTATAAAATAGTATAATTGTATTTTGCATATAGCTTGGAATTTCCTCACCCCTCCTCAATCCCGGTAAAGTTTAAATATTTGATTTTTATTAAATTTCGGTGTTTAAGTAAAACAATCTTTATGTATTTAAATTACAATATCGTTTGACTTTGACTGCAAATTTTTCATATTTATTTGTAATTTTTTGAATTCTAATGGTTGTTAGCAGTCAAGTTATAAGGCAGCATTCTTCACACTCATAATCACATTGCGAGTAGGTTATAAGTTCCGAGTCCCAATTTCACCCAAGACCGTTGAAGGAATAATGGGAAGTTGTTGCGCGGTTAGTCCACGAATGTGGAAGCTTGGAGGATGGAGCACTTAGAAAAGGAGTTGTTTTTAGAGGTTGTCATCTTCACCAGATCGCCCCTGAAACTATTGAAGGTTGTTGTCTATACTGTCGTTTCAGCACGAATAATTAAACAGAAATAAAGGATAAAAAGGAATATGTTCCTCTACTTTCTAAAGAATGAAATAATTTCAAACAATACCTTGGATCCAAATTCAGGTGAAGACTTTATCCACATAGAAAATATGGTGGCCATAGCCTTTGATCGTGGACTCGTGATCGGCATTGTTTCCGTCGAGTCGTGGGTTCGAGCCCATATGCCACTATAGACTCGCTGTGTAGAAGAGCTGATGCACGTTCAAACTGGTCGAGGTTCTTAGTCCTCCCGTTGGCGTGGTGTGGAAGTTTGGAGAAGGAATTACCAGCTCGAGTATCGTCCTTGTCACTTGACTGAGGTTTAAAATTGTGAGATCCGTCGCCAATATCCCACGTGTTGCTTTTCAATCAAAAATTAAACATTTAAACTCTTAAAAATGGTGTAAAGGTATAACACTTGAGTGTTTTCTTAATTGATTCACTGCATAGCTCTAATGATATTTTAAAAAGAAAACAAAATCAAAAGTGCGATATGACTTTAAAAAAATCTTCTGAAACTAATGTGAATTCAGGTTTGAAAAAAAAAAAAATCCGTTTAGTTTTGGTATGAAGTTATTAATTTTCTCTCCATATATTGACGTTTTTCCGCGGAAGACACTAAGAAATACATTTCAAATATCTTTGGATGGTGTTCTCCTATGGGATGTATTGATAAACATGGATAACACGCCTCAAAGATGTATCGATCTTTCTCTATTTTTGATGCTTTTTTTCATTTTGTCCTCCCTTTTTCTTGCATTTACTGAGTTTTTTCAAGGTCACAGATTAACGTTTTTTCTTTAATTAACGATTGCTTGGCGCGTAATATGACTCTTACGCAAAAAAAAAAAAATCATATTATCAATGACTGTTAAATGTTAAAGTTTGTTGTGCAATGTGTATGTGATTGACGAGTTCTAAATAGTGATATATTTCTGTGTCTATTCCAAAGAAACTGCTTTTTCTCCCAACATCTCGTGTCTTAAAAACTCCGTTTCATACAGTTCTAATGATATCAAATGGTGCCTCAAAAATCTATCTACTTAAAATTCCACTCTTGTTTTTAACTTAAAACAACGTCATACCATTGCACCTATTTGGAACGAGAGATATTTATTTCCGAAACATATTTCTTCATCCACCAATCGAACACGACTGACGTGCGTTCGAAAACCGACGTCCACGATAAAACATCCCCTGATGGAAGTGAAATCTCAAGGTGCGGATGTGACGTGTGTTGAAGCGAAACGTGGGATATCCTCTTCGTTCGTCCTCACGTGACGAGCCCTCCTGACCTTTTTAGCCATCTCTGCCCGCTTCATTGTTTTTAGCATCTTCGGAGCTACTGACCCGTCCCCTAGTCGCTCTCTCTGTTATACCTCAAGAAAATAAAAATAAAAAAAATCTGTCTTTGGTGCTGCTGTGCTTGGATGGAAAAAGGAGCTTTAGGGTGAGTTTCGGTTTATCTCCCCCCTTCCCCTCTTTTCTCCTCCCTTCATTTAAATCGATTCGTTTTTGCCTGAAAGTTGTCATGGGGTTTTCTTTTGGAAATGAGTGTGGCTGTTTTGTGTAATGTTTGCTATTGTGTCCAGATTGATGTAGATTTCGGTTGATTGTGTTTTAAATACGGGGGTGTCGTGTTTGTTGATTTTTTTTGCATGACTGGAAAAAAAATCTGATAATTTCAAAAAACTAAGCATTAAGTAGTATTTTTCATATATTTCCCCTCCGAAAGAAAAAAAAAATGCTAATGGATCTTGGCAGATGTTTATGTAAGTGTCAAAATTTTATATTAATGATTATATTTTGATTTGTTAATTGTATATTTTATGGAAAAATCATTTAGTTTTAAAAGGATAATGGTGATTTGTTTTTATGAAAACTTTTCGTTCATTTATTCATTATCCATTAATTCATTTTCCTGTGCGAAGAATGCATTTAACGCAACTTTTGCATATGAAAATTCTTACTCTCACATTTTTGTGCGTGTATTAATGTTTTAAAACCATATAATGAAGATTTTAATTATCGTTATATGATCATATTTATTATAAAATATGACTTCGACTGCATTAAAAACGTGTATAATCTACCAAGTCTTTTTTGTTTACTTATCGAATTGCTTTTGAAGTTATTTACCCCTGCGGATTTAAAAAAGAGCTAAGCATGTGTATTTTTTTTTTTTTTTTTTTACCAAATTAATTATACATTCTGAGTAAACAATGCATTGAAGTAAAACTCGACGCTGAAATATTATATTCATCTTAATATCACTCAGTTCTAATGTTTGCTTTGTTATTTATAAAAATAGAAGCTTTTGAATTAAAATATCTGTATTTTATTGAAAGTGCAAAATCTACTTTTTAGATCCAATCTAAAAACTAATCTTGGATATAAGTAATTTTATTGCGATAATTTTAACGGATTAAAACTTAAATATTTATTACTGTGTGTTTTAGAACCATTGTTTTTTTTGCCTGTGAAAAAACTGCGGAATATGTATTTTGTAATATATTTATGAAAATGAGGGAAACAGCGCAGTGTTTAAAATTGTGTTCTGAATTTCGTAATTTTTGTTGTTTTTACTGTAGCAATATGTTATGGATTTTCCCCCCATAAAACAGCATGAGTAATATGAAGTGTATTAGAATATAATGTTAAAACACTTCACTGACAAATGTTGTTTAAAGGCTACTGACGATTGAACTTTTGATATGGAATGTTATTTTTTATAGTTTCTTTTCTACATATTTATGTATCATAAACACATGTTAAATTATTCTAGCACCTCAATGTAGTTGTCAAGTTCTTCACTTGTCATTCTTTTAGCTTTTTCTCTCTCTCCTCCTCCTCCTCCTCCATCTCATTCAATATAATTAAGTAATTGAAATTTGTTTGATAAATACAAGAATAAAATTCCTTGACTGATTTCTGCAAAAGACCGTCTTAATTTATGGACATTATTTTGTGGAATAAACGCATTGAACCTCTTGTGTTCCATAAAACAGATAATTTTAGCGACATTCGACAATCCAAGATATATTTTAGAAAATTTTAATTCAAGAGTAATATATCTTTTTTTTTTAATTTTTTTTTTTTTGTATAGATGTGTTGTTTTTCTGAAATTATGCTTTAGTGTTTTAATAATATACTGGAAGAGATTATTTATATAATGAATAGTTCCGTTTATATCAAACGGCAACTAAGACATTACGAAATCATAAATATTTCTTTGGATATAATTTGTTTGTGAAATGTATATATTTTGATATTTGTTACACTTAGTACCTTGTCATGTTACTAGTATAATGTGTATAAAACTTCTCAATTTGATTAGCATATTTATTCCAAGCATTTGGTTGATAAAAAAAATTATTGAACAACACCAGAAAATAATAAGCTTTAAAAAGAGGAAATATATATATCAATTGTATTCTTCCAGCTTATATGAGTTTACATTCACTGACAGTTCGTTCGTATGTGATTTTCTACTTGGATAGTTTCAATAGTACAACATGAGATACGAGAGATACTCAAAAGTTACCCCCGGATTAACATTGCCATGGATAGGACTTACGTGATGCGTATTTCTAACTCTAGGGGCGTGTTTGCTATGCAACTATTTGGAGAGTTCAGTGCTGCCTGTAGTGTCTCCTAGGAAGGTTTTGTGCGCATGTAATGATTTTTTTCGTTTTGCTCTCTCGCTCGATTGCTGTTTTGCTCTCTTGTTTTTCCAAGGTGCCATTTTTAAGAGAAGAATGCTCGGCTGTGAAATTGCGCTACCTGTTTGAGAAAAACACTATAGAAATTGTTGTGATGTTGAAAATAGCTTAAAAAGATGACGCTTTGGGGCAAACTCAAGTTAACTAGTGGTTTTCTCGGTTCAAAATCGGCGGCGCGTCACTTGATAACAAACCTCATACTGGACATCCGTAAACTGTCCGAACTGACGAAAATGGTTAGACAATTTGCGAACTTAAGCTTTAAAACCAACAACGGGCCAATGAACATATGGAGGAGTTACCTGGATTGTCTTGGAGTTAAGCTCAGCGAATTTTTACAGAATATTTTGGAATGAGAAGGGTCACTGCCAAATTTGTGCCTAGAATTCCGATTGACTAACAAAAAGTCTTAGTGCGTCGGTTTTTGGCCAAATATGGCATAATTCCTTTGTTCCGTCCACCTTATTCACCTGACCTAGCTCCGTTTGATTCTTGCTTGTTTTTGCGCATAAAGACGGGTATTGAGGACACCAATTGGATAACATAAAAGTGACCGAGGAAAAAAAAACGAGAAAGGAGATGTCAGCCATCACAACAATTGAATATAAAAATATTTCCCCTACTGTGGAATCACCGATTGGACAAATTTATTATGTAAAATAGAGAACACTTTGAAGACGATAAGGTTGTTTTGTAATATATATATAAATATACATAGCTTTTTTTTTTAAGAAAATAGATCCGTTTTGGAGGGAAGGGCTACCCCCATGTATTTATGTTCTTGGAACTCTTTTGTCATATCGTGGTATGAAACTTCTCTTTAAAAATTTCAAGATGTTTTGCTGTCTTTTAAGAACAGTATGGAAGAGAAGTATCCTAAAAAAGAAAGATTTTTATGAAAAAGGAAGTCGTAAAAAATCACTCTAGGCTTTTTAGAACATGAAGTTGAAGCTACTTGTGTATTTAACGACATCCTTAAGAACCACTTTACTCGAATACAATTCTTAACCGGGATTTATTTCCAGTTGTAAACAAGATGACCAATCGTGTAATGCAAACTTTTATGGGTCTTATTTCACTCTAAGACATTATAATTTATCTAATGTATGTTTTTACAGTATTTTGTGTTTAGCTCAAGCGTGATGATGTATACGTTTCATCTAAAATATTTGTGAACAAAAGAAATGAGTTAAGCACTGAACATAAATAATGGTATTAATTATTTACAATAACGTATCGAAACTGATATTTTGTTTCAGTTTGAAAATTCCCCTATCTGACAATTCAAAATATATAATACAACTTCTAAAAAAAAAAATTTTTTTTAATGTAAAATTTGCTATTTAAAACGGAACTGATATTACTTATTTTGTTCTCTTAGCTTAAAGTAAATGTATTAATTTATTTTAATATATTTTAGGTATAGTTTCTTTTAAAAAAACTACAATTTAAATGAACATTAAGGGAAAGATTAAAAGCCATGCGAATGGAAATGCGTTTTATTTAAACAGAAATTAAAGTTCATCGTTAATAGATTGTTATTGTGAAATACTGTATAACTCATTTGATTAAAAAAAAAAAATGAATACGCAAACACAGGAAACAATTTCCAGTGTTTTACCTGCAAGATATTAATATCGATCTAAAAAGGCAATTTGCACTAATTTCTTCAAAATAACTTCGTATCGTTGATGCCACAAATTATATCAAGCGTTAATCCGAGATATTCCCTGTCATTGATTTTGTCCGAACTGTTTCTGAAAATGATTCTCACTTACGACAACAACCCGAAACGTATTTTTAAAAACAAAATGAATAAAATAAGATATTAACACCTGAGGCCGTGCCCTAAAAGACGGAAACCTTGTTCTTGATCCACTTCGCGACAGTCCTCCGAGTAATCCAACGTCATTTCTCTGCAGTTTGTGTATATTCCTTTAATATTTTTTCGAATTTAACGTCTGAGCACGCAAATCAGAACGTGCTGTGAATGCACGACTATCAAAAACCACCAAGATTAGATATTATTAATGAAGATTTTGATCACGCACTTTCGCTGAGGCTATTGTGGTAGCTTCCTTATACCAGACATGTTGCTGCAACCTGCGTTATGGTTAGTCTTATACAGGCTAGGGGAATATTAAGTCTTCAGATCCATTGGTTGTTTGACATAGCATAACCTTTTTTGACAATGGATTGATGAAGTATGTTACTGAATTTAGATAATGATTGATTTTAATAATCTTATCCTGGTTTAAATGTCTCGTCCCTCCGGGTTTTTCTCTTTGTGATATAAATGCTATCTATTTTTTTCTTTTTTTGTTTTGTTTCCACGCTTAATCATTTCTTTGGTTTATTAATAAACAGGAAGGATTTGCTTCAAGGTGCTTGGTCGATGCAGAAAAATAGAATATTGTGAATTGTAACTTATACTTAAAAATACCTGTATTTAGAATGTATTTCGTTTTTTTTCCCCCAAGAAAGCACATTTCCTTTTTAAAACTATTTTTAATACTTCAGAACTTGTTATATATATTAAATATTTCGGGGGTAAAAAATTTTCAACAGAACATATTGGATCATTCACAGCACATAACGTGTGTTTGGGATTTGAATTATACAAATCATATCGAACGTTGTATAATGTTTTAGAATATATAGAATGGTTAACTTCATTATTGTTTAATTCGTGTTAATTTTTTCATATGAAAGAACGTAACTCTTTTAGTTAAGCTTCAAAATATTTCAAAAATTACGCATGGCTTACAAAAATCAATGATGTCGGAGCTCTTATCACTAAAAATTTCTCACTTAATAAAAGCAAATTCGAACGAAAGTCTTAGCCTACATCAGTTTGTTTTCTTACTCAGATAGCAACCAACAGGTGTGAGTATACTTTTAAAACCTTATCGTAAATTAATCATTCTTTTTATTAAAACCCTCCAGTGTTATCACCTTGAGTGACAGGACGCGCCGATTTTCCTTATCTCTTTCGAACTCTGAACCTGTTGCATTTCGTAGCCGCCAAAGAAAATAGGTTCCATTTGATAATCGAATGCCAGGTAAATATCCCGCTTTAGTTACGCCGTTGCATGTTTTCTTAAAACCGCACGAATTTTACTTCCACAAATAACTGGCATACATTTATCACATAGAATCGTTTTGTGTTGTCGGCTATCTGATGGATTTTAATTCCAAACAACGTGCGTGGAGAACGGCATCTGCACCTCCTTGTAAGTGAAATTTTTTCTTTTCCATGTTTATGTGTGAATTGGTTTCCTATCTCCCTTAGAACTTTACCTTTTTGAAGAAATTACGGGTATCAATCACCCAAAGCACCTTAGTGACCCTTTTTCTTTCCCCTGGAGCTTACTATCTTCGGTAAATACGGGTGATGCGTCCCCTGAATACCCCAGCTCTCCTTCTCTATCTTCGACCCTCCTTCTTTTCAATCAATTTTTATATTTCTCCCATTTTTCCAAACGTCCAGATAACAGTTGCACCTTGTTTGGCGCAGCCATAGCCCGTATCTAACTCATTCGCCATTAAACTTCACCATCACGCACTCATCCAATCGTCTTTATTATGTGACCGCAGCGTAGTGATCATTGTCGCGAACTCTCCGCTGGCGTTGTTTTCATGAAGTCGGAGCCATGATGCTGTTGAAGACCCACCGGGACTGATACACGTCAAATTTGGTCGAGGCCTCATGTCCTTCCTTTGTTCTGGTGGGGAAGTTTGGAGATTAGGGTGCAGTTCTGGTGTAGTCCTCGTCACTTGAGCGGAATTCAAAATTACGAGGTCCGTCGCAAATGGCCCTTTTGTTGTTTCTCAGTGCGACGTTAATAAACCATCACCTTTATTATTCCGTATTGCTTGAATGTTTTAAAACCACATTTATTCAAAGTAAAACCATTTATGGTGGCTTCTAAATTTTAAAGCATCGTCTATATATCATTTTTACCTAAGATCCATGCTGATTTTGGTATTGAAGGCAACTTTTAGTACTTCTATAAACAAACTTTTGCTTACGATTTGCTATACATGTCCTTATGGCCTTGGCTGCATTTTTTTTCTATGTATGTTTTAAAATATTGTAGAAGGAAAATAATACTTTTTTAAAAATTCCCGATCAAAAAAAAAAATTCCGTATGAGCTAATGGCACTTTTCGTCACTTTACCTTTTCTCAGACCAAAGATTAAACCCTTTTGCTAGTTGTTAAATAATTTTTGGAAGTAGTATTCATTCTTGTTTATCGAATCCTGATTAATATATTATATAAGAAATTACGTTTTGCGCGGTTGGCGCAGTTCGGCCAAATATACCTTTGCGCCAATTAAACCAAATGAAATTTTTGTGGGAACTTGTATCTCTGAACTTCCATTTTAATCCTACACCAGTAATAAATATTGAGCAACAGTTATTTTCTTCCTTCTTCAATAACGTGTGTCAACATTTATCGACATCTTCATTCCACGAGTAAATAGACACCAGAAATTATTTCTTAACCTCCATACCTCCTCAGTGGAAAATGCGAACGGTAACAAATTGCTTTGTCAATCGCGGAAATGTCATCGTGTGGAACAAGATATTATGGAACCTATATTGGCGGTCTTCACCCTATCCTTTCACACAGAGCCCGACCTGTATCAAGCATACCGTGTCGCCAAAACAATAGTACTTTGGACTGTACACCTTGTAACTTTCACGCACCCGTGATTCGCCATGTAACTTATGGCGGGGAAGAATACCTTGTGAATAGTTAACCGCTTCTTCGTCCCAGGAGCAGTTGTGAGGATTCTGCCCTTCTCCGATTGCTGTGAACTATGACCTATGCATCGCTGTGAGTATACAATTTCCGACTTCTTGTGTTATGGAAACCTCTTCCATTATTAAAAGAATTGCATTTATTTGAAAATATGTCGTGCAATCGCTTGAAGGCCGCCCATGCTTTTTGAACAATTGGAACTTTTTTTAAGAGATAGAAAAATTAACCCTTTTTATATACAGGGTTATTCAAAATGATTCATCCGACTCCACAATTCCATATTTTCAAAAATGAACGACATAGAATAAATAATACATGAATGTTAAAAGAAAATACGGAAGTTATTTTTACAGGTATTCGATATAATTTCCTTTAGTTACACGTTTAACGTCAATTCGATGTGTTAATTCTTACCAAACACATTGTAAAGTTTTGTGGTAGTGGATTGCACAGCAACAGAAAAACGTCGTTTAATAAGTTCACACAAATTTGTGGGTAATGGTGTCGCATACACTTTTTTACAAACCCCAAAAGGAAGAAGTCGCGTGGGCCATATCAGGTGACTTAAGTAGCCAGCTGTACAACCTCAAGTCATCTAGTCTACTGCGATCGATCCTACTGCTAGGTTTGTTGCTCCGTTGAAAGCTTCTAAAACAGCTTTCGCGTGAAATAGCTTCACGAAGAACACACGAGGACCATCTATTGTTCATAATACAAAACTTCCGCAGTTTTTTTTCTGCATTCATGTATAAATTATCATTTTGTGTTTTTGAAAATATGGAATTTTGAAATCGGATGAATCATTTGGAATAACCTTGTATTTTGGCTACACTGTATTATAGAAAACAACGTATTTTAATACATTTCTGAATATGATCAATATTTGTATATTATTCATTTTGCATAAATCAATTTTTTCCAGTACACAATATGTCTCGTGTTTCGTCTCTTGTAATTTCATTCCAAAAAGACTCCCCCCCTCCAACTCTTTCTATTTATTCTCATGATAATGATTTTTTGTTGAGAATAGATTATAATATGTGAAGATTTATATTATTCTTATGGCGACAATGTATAATTACATTTTAATTAAGATGTATTTAATGTAATAGTTTATTAATTAAATATAATATATCTTAATATTGCTTTTAATTTTTAATGTCTGTTCAGAATATTATCTACTTTTAATATTTTAACGTTTGCTTTCAATCTTTGTTAACAAAGGTACTTTTTGTACTTAAGAATCTCTCGTATGCTTTGTATGTTTCGAAATGGCGATGGAATAAACAAAAGTGAGATTCGCGGAAATAATCAATTTATTTTAGAAATTTTAAGTTACCATTCCAAACAACTATTTTCAATAGGTAATGGTTTTTGCCCAGCAGAAAGATTTTTTTTTGGAATTCAACACATTGTTTCATCACACACTCACATTTCCGCATAATCTTATTTCTTTTTGCTTAAAACTGTAGTCGTGTTTTCATTAATATCTCGTTGCTGACGATTTCCTTTGATAACGTTATCAGTAGATATTAATAGATTTCAAAAATGGCTACCGTTGACTTATGGATAACCGACCGTAGGTGTGGTACATCTAACAATAAACGTGAAACGATTTTGTCATATTTGATGTGTCTTCTTGTAAAATAGAAATATTTAAGTAGAGTTATTATGCAAGAATAAACTTCTCACAAAGAATAAAGAAAAATTAAATGCTGATAGTAAAAGATGAATTAAAGATTTAAATACATAATTTAATATTAAATCTTTAAAATGAAAATAGTTTGATTCGATATTTTAGAATTCATAGTATTTGCTTTAAATACTTTTGAAATATTGATAACAATCGGATCAATGTACAAGATTTTATGTATTTTAAAGATGTATTATAAATTTATTTTCTTCGCTTTCGTTATTCTTGTGGGCCTACCTTCTTTAGGTTTACAACATCATGAACCCGGAATATCCTAGGATTTTTTTTTTTTTTTTTTTTTTTTGTCATGAGATGTATTGTCTTTGGTTAACATGGTTGACGTGCACTCTAGATACTTTTGCGATCTTTCTCTATTTTCGACCCTTTTGTCAAACTTTTCTTTTCTACTTTTTCTAATGTCTGAATCATGGATACCCGTGATTTTTTGCTGCATAACCACATCTTGCTCTTGCACTATAAACCTCTTCCACTCACTCAATACTTATATAGGTGACAATTTAAATTTTCTCGAAACCACGTTATCAGGAAGTCTGATTATACTGAAATCTAGGAGCCCTGTGAATATAAGTAGTTGTCTGTATTTGTTGCCGATAATTGTCTTTCGAAACTGGATTTCGGGAGACGGGAGAAAACCCTACATATCTAATATGTTTTGAAACCTCACCAAAAATTTATAGTCTTGCTTTATACTTTTGAAAAATGCTGGTTTCATACATATGTTGGTATGTTACTAAAAGCAATTCCTTCAGTTATTCGAATTCTTGAACTGCATTTTATCTTAATACATTTACCATCAATTTTTGGGAAATGATTCGATTTTTTTTTCTTTGCGGATAAGAAAAGATTTTTAATGTTTTAAAATTTTTGGTTCTATTTATGTGCATCGAACTCACAAAAAGTACGAATGGAACATTTTGTTTCCGTATAAAATTAGTTATGCAATTAATCGCATCAGAAATATATAAGGTGTTGATATTTTTAATGCCTTAAAGCTTGTGTTTGTTTTGTTATGAGGGCCGTTGTGTGGCCGCGGTAGCATAGTGATCATGGTTTCGGATTCGAAGCCAGCGGTTTTCGTTCAGTCGCGGGTTCGAGCCTTGGCCGCTAAAGACCCGCCTTGTAACCTGGGTTGATGCACGTTAATTCTTTCGGGGCCCACTCGTTGGGGTGGTGTGGAAGCTAGGAGAAGGGGTTACAGTTCAGGTGTCGTCCACGTCACTGGATTGAGGTTCAAAATTACGAGGTCCGTCGCCAATAGCCCTCGTATTGTTTCTAGTGCGACGTTAATAAAACCAAAACCAAACCAAATTGTATGTTTAATCGAACAGAGCCTTATACTCCTCGAGGGGAATCTGTTCGAGTGTCATTCGCGTCATTTGATCTTGGCTCAAAGTAACGAAAATTCCTTTGTGTAGTGGGACATTAATTTTACGCGAAACAATGAATTAAAAAGCTTATTGAATTCTGGAACCATATATGACAAATTAGTGTCGATCTCTTTAATTTGTATCTTATTGGATTAAAAACTATGTTCATAATTTTTGTGGATAATACTGTTTTTTCAACTTGGTTTAGATATTTTCATATTTAGTCATAAATTTTTGTTTGTTGTCCTCTTTGATCGATTCATTGTTTTAAGTAATTCTACTGTGGTAGTTTTCTTTTTCTTTCAAATCCTTTCTTATGGCTATGTTATTTTCAACAAAATATTCAATCCTTGTAAAATCACTTCCAAGGAATTCTAATTGTGATAACTCATTGGAATTTTGTGACTTCATTCAATCTCTATTGAATACCAGTTTTCAAAAACTTTTCGCATGCGCATCATAATGCATTGTTGCGTCAACATTCAGTGAGACAAACAAAACCTTAGAGATTACTTAAACGCTGCATCCATCAAATGAAGCAAGTCAACAAACATCAAGTCAAATAAGAGAACTTGAAACAAAACACTATTATTAAAATGATTGTTTAGTGTTGCGTTTGAGATATCTTAAAACTATTTGCATGAATTCTATTACGCAGCCTCCTTGGATGCCGAAACATTTGCTTAGTTCAAATTATCTCGAGTGAGTTGAATTATTTCCAGCTTCTTCTCGCTTACGCCATATGCATTATAGTTATTTAAACTGTCAACTTTCATCAGGTTAATTCATATTTTTCACACGTCATTTCATAAACCGACTATGAAATATCAACAATAAACTGCTCAAAGTAACATGTAACACATAGAGAAAATCAAAGTTAACATCCATCTTAAATCGATTTGTAACTAAGGAAATAATTTTTAAGGAATTCTTAAATCTTCAAAAGTAACACTGCAATATTGCAGTAAAAACTGATTGGAAATTCAGAAATCTAAAATTAAAAAAAAAAAAAAAAATTAATCAATAAAATAATAAGAGATAGTTCATTTTTCAAATGCCTCTTATTTTTGTATAATTTTTCATGGACAAGAATACAAACTTAATAAATCATTCAAAATAAAGAATCGAACTTTAAAACGCTTATTTCTGTTAAAAATCTTTTTTGGTAATTTTAGTTTGTATGTGCATTTATCATAGTTATTATTTCAATGCATTACTGAATATTACAAATATAAAAACTATCTGATTTTTTATCGTGTTTCAATTTAAAAATTTATATTTTTTAAAAAATACATTAAAATTAAAATGATTAAATAAATCGAATGTAATTTTTCCCCCTGCAAGTTTATATGAGAAAATTTAAGGCTCCCTTGTACTGGCCATTTTGATTTCGTGCGCTTAATGTTAATCCTATGGAATTTTTGCGACCGTCCTCGAATCTTCACTATTTGGATCTATTTGAATGCATAAAAAGTGAATCGAAAGAGCAAAAAATAATGAAAGTTTCTGCTGAATTACATTTTCACTCCGATTCTTAAAAGTATTTTACCCCGAAATTAATGATTCGTCTGTCGGTTTTCCGGTCTTTAAAAATATGCTAAAATATTTTCAAAAATCGGAAGAAAAATGTAATTCTGCAGAAACCTTCATTCGTTTGTGCTCTTTCTTACGCACTTTTTTGCATTCAAAAAGATGAAATACTGAAGGTTCGAGGGCGGTCGTAAAAATTCCACAGGATTAACATTACGTTCACACATTAAATCAAAATGATCAGCAGATGGGGGAGCCCTTAATGTTATAAATTAGTCTCATACTTTTTATGTCAGCAATGTTACATGCGCGTGATAATTTATCTTGAATATTTTAAGTAATGTATTATAACACAAATGTTTAGATTTTTTTTTTTTTTTTAAATGACTCTTCTTTCAATATAAAGAAGACATGCGCTATTGGCAATGTAATCAGACGTCAGTGTCTCTCAAAAAAAAAAATGTTCCCTCCGAAAACCTTATTACCTCCCCCGACTTGGTAAACCTACCGTTTTTCCTTGAAGAGGCCCTTCGTTATTCTGCACCAGCGGGGAACTTCCGACGCCCTGAGAACTCGCGTTTTTGGAATTCCACCTGTTCTTCGACATCAATCAACCTCTGAAAGTCTCCCCGGAATGCAGGAGCTCCCCGTAGTACGAAACTTTCCTCCTCCTTTCTGTGAAAGAAATGAATTCAATCCGTAGATGAACGCTTTCTTTGATGGCACAAAAATTACTGAATGGTTAACTAGATTCTCGATGTTAGATTATTATCAGAGCAATGTAGTTAATATTCAATAGTAAAGTGTATCTATATCCTTCTTTGCTCAAAAATAAACTAGGATTTCTTTCCCTGTCATTGTTATGCTTACTTACAATTTCAGTTCAATGAGTATTTATTTTGTCCCAATAGGCGGCATTTCTTATTGGTTAAAATTTCCTTAAAACGATATATGTTGATTTCAGGAGGGTATCATTAGGATTTAATTAATACTTAGAAATTCCGAGGTATCGGGATAAATTTATTATGCTTATTAAATTGATCCTTTTGTACATATGCTGTACATTACAGCTTTTAATGTCGATGTGTTTGGTTTTAGAAAGCTGTAGATTGAAGTGACGAGCATTATCGTTAAGTTTTAATTATTAGTAAAAATAATCGAGATAAAAACTTAATTTTTTTTTATTTATTATTCTTGGGACTTCTTTTATAGTCACCATCCAGACTTAAACATTTCTCCCATCGTTTCTTGACTTTCCGAAGCGTAGAATTCGGCAGATTGAACATATTGCGGGTTAGGTCAATCGGCACCTTTCTAAAACCAAACGGTTCAGCTGTAATTTTCAACTTTATGTATATGAAAATCAATTAAAATGCAGAATCAATTTTATTTAGGTATCTCGGCCTTTTCTTGGTAAAACTCGAGCCTTAACAATACCCCTACGTATGCTTCTAAGTGCGATTCGATTTCAGGTGGAAATGTATCACTTTTAAACGCAGGAGTTAAAATTAAATTGATCGGGTCACTTGCTTTGTCTCAACATACAGACTTCGAAGCTTTTGCTATCTCGTAAACTATTTCCATGGTCATTATGCGTTTTGAATAGCAGAAAAATCTATTTTCCCCCGCCGCATGTTATGATAATTTTATACGAGTTGAAGTAAATGATTGGTGTTGAATAATTTTTTGGACTTTGAAATAATATATTTTGGTCTTTAATTTGTTACGTAATCATAACGAATGATATAACTTATTATGTTGGTTTGTGATATTAGAGCTTATTATATTCCTGTTTTGCATCCCCCCCACTCTCCGCTAGACTACTCATTGCACTAATTCGGATTTTGTGTGTGTGTGTTAATGTGAATTGTAACTTTAATTTATACCAGATAAGTACATGCATTGTTGGTAGAAATAATATGAATACTAATTCGAATTTATTTCCTTCTTTCTATAATAAAATTTATATTTTGCTGTATTTAAGTGCAGATTCTGAGAGAAAAAAAAAACATTTACTGTCAGAATATTCATGAGAAATGCTTGTATATTTTTATAGACTTTAAATTGTTAACTACGCATTTCATTCCTTATAAGATAATAATTTACATGAAATGTATTGATTTTAGAAATCTATGTGTGCCGATCATTATAAAAGTAGTTTCAGTCATGTATTATTATTATTATTATTTGTTGTTTTTTGTGACGAAGCTTTAAAAGACTTGCATGAACTGAATTCTGGGTAGAATTTAATTAAAACAATCTTAACAATTCTATGTGCTTTAGATAATGGTAATGTAAAAATAATAACTTGCGGAAAACGAATGATTAATTATGGTGATACATTTTTTTTTTTTTTTTTTTTGCTGTTGTTCATTAAAAACTAATGCAATGGTGCTTTTAATTTCGAAAAATTGGTTTATGCAATTACTCAGCATGGTCATTTTCTCTACAATTATCTCTACCTAATTTGCCTTGCACTCTCTTAGTAACACCAATTTATGTAATGGAAAACAGATTTGTCAATAATTAGTTCCCATTTGTTGTTTTCGGAAAGCAAAAGCGGAGAAAACGCTGTTTCACGTGTTAGAGGAAGTGCTGTTTCTTCCCGATAAGGATTTTTTTTCCTTCTTAGTAAGGCATGATGCATTTAAGGAGAAGTGGAACTGCATTTGAGAGTGCCGCTTTCGCAAGAATATTTTAAGAATTGGCACCAGAAACACTGGTTGTTTTATGATAGCACTGGAAAAGAGCATTTTTGTTCAAACAGGGAAAAAAAATGCTCCTTGTTTGTCTATACAGACATTAGACAAACTTCTCTCCGTATCCTTCGTTATTCGGTAATAAGGTATGACCTTTTAAATCTATCAATGAAACCAATGTTTATATAAACAGTGGCAAATAAGTGTTTCTTGGAAATATATTTAAGATCAGCTGGAATTCAGACTTTTTAATTGGACACAAAACCACCCTCTGTAGGAGAGTAACTGTTGATAAGATAAATAAGAATATTATTAAAATAGCTATCTTGAGTGATCAATTCCCTTTTTCAAAATGCTTCTGACTGTAAACAGAAGCAAAGTAGGAACGATATTACAGTTTCATGGCAACTGATAACATTATTCTTTCCCTTCTGTTTACATTCAGTTATCGCTTTTTACATCGCAGATGTACTGACCTTTTGTGTCACCAAGTTATGTTTTAATCATTTTTAAGGTATCGATGTTTTTCGAATTGTGGAATTTTTTTTTTTAAATTTGTCGATATTGCCTTCTTGCATTTCTTTGTCCATTTCGATTATGATTTAGGAAGTATAGCTTATCAATATTTCTTTGTTTTGCAGGTATGATTCCTGAACCAGATTATGGGGATTCAAAGGAGGGAGAGAGCAAGCGGAACTCTCGCGTGTGCTCCACCAACGGGATGCGCTTTTCTGAGGATGGACTCGTCATCCCCAAGAAGCCCCAGAACCCCTGCCTCGAGTCCTCCGAAAGGCAGAATCTCCACAGGGAGCTGCTCTTCAATCAAAAGATGTAAGAATGCTTCAATCCATGTTAATATTAACGACCGTATTAGAAGTGTATCAAACTGTTATTTATAATAGGTTCCAGCGTGTTAATTTCTTGTCTGGTATTAAGTTCAAATATTAAGTTATTTTCTAAATACATGCTCTTATATTCTATTACTTTCAGAATATGTGTTCATATATTTCCTATTTTCCTTTTGAAAAATCCTACATTATCATATTTTTTTAGCTACATTCTATTAAATAAATTTTGATTTATAATCCGATATATTTCACACATTAATTCTGTATTATGTTTCACTAACGCAATACTTTTTTGTGATATAAAAAAAAAAAAGTTACAAATTTAAATCGCTTAAGTTTCATCCAAAAATATTAAGATAAACATTGTTAGAAATGGCAATTAATAGGTTTTTGTCTGGAATATATTACTGACGGAATAAGTTCCAAACACATAATACTATTACTTATCTTATCACATGAAATAACGCCAGCCCGTAGTCTGTAGGTCATGGGTTACACACTCTTGTTAAGACCAAAGGCCTCATAAATTAACAATGATTGCTTGAAAAGAAAGACTCTAAAAAGTAAATAGTTCGATTTATTGCGTAATACTCACTGATTTACTAACAATATGGGCTTGGATTTTATTATAGTAATCGACCATAATGATTCTAGTTCCTATTTTTCGATTTATTAAGATAAATGACATAAAGATTTGTTCGTGATGGAAAAATATTTATTCCAGTTATAAATGGACGATTTATAATTCTTATAGAATGACCGATCTAAAGTTAAACTGTTTTGGTACTTTTATTTCTCTACTTTTTAACGCTTTGATGAATACCATTGAGTTTCAAACAAGTACCAGTATAGTATGGAGAAATGAGATTTCCTTGAATAGACACCAGAAAAAGATGTTTGAATGCTGATATTTTTCAGCATATATAACATCGAACTTTTCAGAAACTTTTCTTTAATTTAAAAAATGGATCATGATTCTTTACTTTTTTAAAAATGTATTTGAAGTTAAAATGAATCTTCATTGCAGAGAGAAGTACTTTGAAGTACGTAAGCAAAATAACTTTTGATTAGGACCGCTTGAGAAGGTGCATGTGTCTATCGGCCATGATATGCACCAGCCATGTATATGAACCTCTGGACTAAATTTGACTTTATTAAATGATGAATTAGGTTGCATTCTCTCTCGTAAGCTTTTAAGTTATTATAATGCATGCTTACACCGTCTTCAATAATGAACTGTATTAATTTGTTGGCAGAATCGTGGTATTTATAAGTTGCGAGTTGAAAATTCAATTTTTTTAAATGCTTTTGTTAATAACAAATGGGACTCCACACAATTAATTCAATAATACCTAAAAGTTTTGAGTGTTGGTTATCTGCTTAGGTTTCATCCTTGTCACCACATTACAATTCAGAGTTACTAATATCATCACCAGTGACGAACTAAATGACAAATCAAATGGTAGATCAAAGTAATCTAAGTTAAATAATAAGCAATTTTTTTATGGCTTACCAACTAGAGAAAAACTTTTCTTTTTTAAATTGAGCCATAAGCATATTTTAAGCGGAAAAATTGTAGCTCTTAACGATTATACAAATGTTAAAAAACTTGATCACATTAACAAATGGTGCTGTTACGGAAAATTTTGGAAACAGGGAAATCTATTATTAGCAAGCTTTAATTATTATTCTACAACTTTTTTTAATATGTCAAATAGCCTATTTTGAATCACGAATTCATTTAGTAAGACTTCATCTCAAATAATTTAACTGTAAAATTTGCTGGCAGTTTGGACTAATATGTTTGTAGTATCTGTCATTAATGCTTATAACCAGTATTTAATCGCAACTATCATTTTTTTGTGAAAATATATTGTTGTTTGTATGATATATAAATAACATGGGTGTGAATAAAAATTGAAATATAATTCTATTATTTTAGTGGGAAAAGTGTTATAGGCCAGAAAACTGAACTCCACAAGGCATTTGACAAACTTCGCGAGGACCAAAAGAAGAAAGAATTGGAAGAAGAGAAACTGCAGAAAAAGACAGCTCTTGAGAAGAAATTAGAGGAGCAAGCAAATAAGTTAAAACAAGTATGCTATCACCAATTCTTTTTTTTTTTTTCCCTCAAAAAAAATTAAACATGACAGTTTTTGGTATATTGTTTCACTTAGTATTCATTACTTTTTTAAGAATTATTTAAGTATTAGAGAATTAAATAATTTTGCTGTATTTGAATATACGTTTTAGTTTGTGTAATATACAAGCAACTATAAAGAGTTATTTAATAATATAATTTATTTTCTACTTATGATCGAATATTTTAAAAATATTTAACTTTTATATCAAACGACAGTATTCTGAAGTAAAAAAAAAAAAAGAATTACCATCCCTCATGATTCTAAATCATTGAAATTTCTTTTGATGAAATTAATATTTTATCTAAGCTATATAATCTTTAATTGGTATCATAAAACTATTTCTTATTCATATCGGTTTTAAATTTAATATTAACTTAATGAGACCAGAAAATAAAAATTGTACATAAAAATTAAATTCATTACAGAAATATATAAATGTGACGATTTTTATTGAATGATCAATATTGCCTAAAAATATTGTAACTTAATTACTACTATTATTATTTATCATTACATTTTATTTTATTACCTTTACTGGTTCATAATTAATTTGAAAGAAAAGCATTTTTCTCCAATTGGCATCAATTGAGATGGGGGGAAATTATCCACCATTAACTAATTATAAAATTTAACTTATGATCGATTTAATAGTTTGATATATTTTTTTCATAGATTTTAAATTCATGAATTTTTTGTGACTAATAAAATATTGTTTTAACAAAATATATCTTATACCTTTGTTTCCTATTTATAACAATATTTTTTACCTGTTTTCTTTTCTATTTTCCCTATTTGTGGTATTACACTTCCTTGCATTTATAATTTATTATTTTAAGATTTCTGCACTGATTAAATTTTTGAAAATTTATGTTCTTTACTTTTACTGTTTTCATTTGAGAATTTATTTAATGACTATAAAATTTCAAATATAAGATAAGTGTATGTATGTGTAATTCCAGTTAATAATATTAAATATTACAAGTATTTATGATTTATATTTTTATAACACTGAATGTGGGATTTTGTCTACCAGATTTTATCTAAAACCATTACAATTTTATATGCTAAAGTTGCAAGTTTAAATATGTTGTATAGTTTAAAAATTCTAAGTCATTGATTTTTTTTCTATGTTCTATGTACATAAATTTGTTTTTTATATAAATGAAACTAAAAGTATTTTTTTTTATTTTCTCTCTACATTATAGCAAGAAGAATTAGAGACTAAAAAAATTGAAGCAGCCGATCAGCCCGAGTTTCTCAGAGTCCATGCTAGAGTTTGTGCTCAGACAGTGGATTCCAAGTCATAGCACCATGTGATTCTGTTTTGTTGTATTTTCTTCTGTAAATAGTACCAGTATATATCAAGCCTGAGACCTTTTTGAATCTTTTCTTTTCCCCTCAGGTAAAATGAGAAAGAGACACTCCCCCCCCCCTTGTTTGGTTCATGTGTCATTAAAGAATCTTAAATGGATACACAATTATTTTTGAGATCAATGAAAAAACCTGTCTTCAGTTGTTCATTCTGCATTGGGAAATATGGTAAACTGTGAAAGAAAATAGTCAGGACATTCTATTATGTGGCCTACGGACTGTGTTTTGTTTCGACTGTCATCAAAGTGCATGTTGTCCCTTCTTTCTAAATGTAAGTTTTATACTGTAACCTTTAGTCACACATAAAAAGATAGCTTTTAGGTTAATATTTTTCAGAGAGACTGTTTCATTTGTAATTAACATTTTTCTTATACTACTAAACTTTTGATAATCGCCTTTCCTGAATTACCTGGATTTAAATGTAACCATGCCTATAATATGTGTATAAGCATACCTTTATCACTGATGTTTGTTGGAAGTGTTATACTATTTCCTTGAAGAGAATCAGCTGTATTTTCTCAATTATCGATTGCAAAATGTACACTGCCTATATCATTCATATTTTTTTGAGGAGAGAAAATTGCCTTATGTTTTCAAGTAGAAACTTGCACAGAGTCTTAAAATAATTAATTGAGCTTTTTTATATGCTTCTAATAAGTTCTGTGGTGTGGAGACAATCATCTATGTGCTTTTACAAAAAAATGCATTTAAAATTTAAAGTATATAAAAATGCCTAACAGCTTGTTTTTTACAAGGTAAATGGAAATATTTTTTACATTGGTTTCTAAACACTAAATTCTTGTATGGTAGGTATATGAATTTGGAATACTAGGGTATTTTTCGTAGGTTGTGCACATATATTTTTTATATGATTTTCTTTTCGACGAATGTTACAAGTCTAAATATGTGTATAAATGTCTTCATGCTCTCAGGTTCCTAATATTCTGAAATGAGCAATTATATTAAACTTTCACTCTGATTCTAATCAATAGTTTGTTATAAACATAATGTATTTAAAATAATCTCAAGTACTGTATGAATTTTCCTAAGTGCATGTATGTCAAAAATGTCATTCATTTTGCAATATTATTTTTATTATGAACTTAGAGTTCTCAGACGTTATTTATTTTGAAAGCATAAATTTCTTTTTTTAATAATCTTCTTAAATTTAAAACTAGATCAGGATAGTTTTTTTTTTTTTTTTTTTTTTTTTTTTTTTTTTTATTGAGTAATATGTTCTTTTAAATTTTCTATCAGATTTGAATTATACTTCCTACAAAAGTTGAAACAAAAATTCTGTTATGTGTGTTAAAAGAACTGAAAGGTTTTAATGGTTTCAAAACTTCTTAGAAGATAAAATTATATTTTCTACACTTAGTGTTATATGATTATTAATATGTGTTAATTTGATTGTAGTTTGTTTGAATTATTTAGAAAACAAATAATGCAAAATATATTTTGAAAATGGTGCTGAATTTGAGTTTAGAACAAGTTTTTCTTAAATATAGGAACAGAATAAAATTATATTATCAGAAGTGACCTTGAATGAAAATACCTTTAAATTATTCTTATAATACATGTAGTAAATAGCAATTGTTTATTGTATAAATTTTAACAATTCTAATGTTTATTAATTTATTGCCTTATGTCACTGCATGTCATGTATTGATTTTCTTCGATAATTAGGTTTCTTTAAAAAAAATTGCTTCTATTGATGTTTAAATAACTCACAAAATGATAAATATCCTTTGAATTTATCAATTTTTTTTTATACTCATGATTTGCACATTGTATTAAGATTCTCATTTTTCATGATATCGTAAACATTTGAATGTGGTAATTATTCAATATTTGTCTTTAAGACCAGTTTAAATAGTTTTTTGTTTCATAAGGTGATATGTTTTGTGTTCAGCTTTGAAAAGTATAATATGCACTGTATATTAAGGTGGTATAGTGTTAAATGTGTATGTAAATTATTACAATGCCTGTTAGATGAAAAAAGTATATTTGTGGTAAATATTTTAATGTAAATGTATTTTGATTACAAAATATGTATTTCATTTGATGTAGTGTAAAAAAATTTAGAAATAAATTCTCTTTATCATTTTAATGTGTGACTTGGATTATGCACAACACTATTTGATAATACTCAATTTTTAAAGGCATTTTTTGAAATAAACTTATTTTTTTACATTGATTTCAAATGTAAAAATTTGTCTAATTGATCAGAGCTCATTACAGAATGATTTTATAAATTTACTTGTTAAAATGTCTCGTCTGATTAGCCTAAAATGTGTAATTTAGCTGATGTGTCAGTATTTTAAAACAAATCCATTCCAAAGCAACTGTTTACTCGAAATTAGGGGTAAAAGTAGTTTTTAATTTGTGAAAGAGGGAATTTAATTATAATATGTGTATGAATAACTTGTTACTTTGAAAAAGAGAGAATGAATGAATCAGAATTGAAACTTCTCTATTAAGATTGGGACTTAATTTTTTTAAAAGTACACAAAAAAATTTTCATACTTTTTATGACTTAAAAAAATGGGGTTTCTTTTCTTCTTTTTAATGCCTTTAGGAAAATATTTGTACAATTATTTTAATGTACATTTTTTATATGTTGCAAATTAGAGGATTATCGATCATTTATTGAATCTATTAGACGAACTTCTTAGTTCAGTTATGTAGTTGATACATCTCCTAGTATTTAAAAAGCAATATTTAACAAAATATAAATTGGAAACTACAATTAAGGTGTACCTAAAAATCAGTATTGTGAAGAAATTACAACTTTACTATTATGTAATATTTTTTTTATTATTTTGCACTCTGTTTTAACAGGTTTTATTCATGACAATATTATTTAAAAGAATTAGTCTTGTTTGAATTACTTATTTTGAAGAGCTGTCAATTTATGAATTAAAATTTTGGTCTTTGTTTTTAATTTAATGTTAATCGGATGTATTATTCATGATCAATTCATTTTTAGGATCTTTGATTTGGCATGATAAAGTAAAACAACGAAACTGATTGTTAATTTTAATCATTTAAGTTAAATTATATTGTGTTTGCTTCTAATGAAATGATACTAATGTTCTTATTTCTTCCTATATTACTTGACTAAAACTACATTTTGTTACTTGTTGTCTACATTACTTGAATAATCTGTCATGAAATATTTAATATCATAAATGGTGGGTGATAAAAAACGTTTTCAAAAAAATGAAAATTAAATATTCCTACTATGCCTTATATTTCCAAAAGCTTAAAAGTTTTTTATAAAAATATCTTTCTATCAAAGATTGAAAAATATGCTTCGCAAATGCAATTTAAAATAACTCATATAAAATGCAGACATCTTGAATTTATGCACCACTAAAAATTTTTGAAAGAGGAACTTACTGTATGAAGTAAGTTGGAATAATTTATATTAAAATGTGTTTTTAAAATGCATTAAATTTACATTAAAATAATCAAAGGATATCGGAAACAGTAGTATTTTTTATTCATATAATAGACATTCAAATAAAAAAAAATATGCATTTTGTTGTTGTTGAAGACTTATTTAAATGTGTCAGTATAATTGGTAGTGGTTATCCAGTTTTACATTTCACATGAAGGAACTAGTACAATAGTTATAGAGATTTTTCTGTACATATTGAAAATAGCATTTTTGTTAAAGAAAATGTTTCTTAGGTCAGTAATTTTGGCAACTCCTGTAAGATCTACAATAGTTTGACAGATTAAGTGGAGCACTTAGGTTTGTAGGCTTTTAATCTCCATGTCTGTTTGGAACATGACTGTGGTTTTTATCTTGCCCAGAATTATATTTAATTAAGAAGATTTTTGTTGAAAATTGCTTGGATGTACAGAAAAGGGTGTGAATCGGGAAGTTATGAGCGAAGTTGCACGCCATAGGCGGCTTAGAGTTGAAGGTGTGTGGTTATGTTTGTGCTAACTGCTGATGGGGTTACAGCTTTTCAGAGTGGTAAAGGAACGAAAGAAAAAATGAAAACGACTTCCGCTGGTTCGAAAACGACCACCTTTCCAGAGAGTGGATGTGTTCTTTCGAGCTTTGCTTTCTATTCAGTGTGCGGTTACATTTCGTTAATGGTTTGAGTATTTAATATTTTAAGAGTTGAGTAGGATGTTTCTAGATATTTTAATTTCGAGATCAGGAGTGTAATTTGTGCTATTTATAAGGAATTGTTATCAATATTTTAAAGATTTGCATAGAATTTGATAGCAATTTTTTGCATTACTGATTTTATGGTAGGGAATTTAATGGAGTACTAAAGGTCTTCATTTCTCACAAACCATCTGGCATTTAATATTTGTCATAAAACATGTTTTTGTGATTTCTAGTTTCTTTTTTTTTTCTTTCTTTCTTTTTTTTTTTTTTTTTTAGTTTTAACAAGATCTACTGAATAGTAGAAAATTGAAATTTCGAGTTTTTTGTAATTAGTGGTGAATAATACAACTTTATCTGTTATATGGATATTAATTCATTATTAATTTTTACTTTTTCTTGAGCTTTATCTCAGCAGTGAGTTCATTAATTATTAGTTCGTTATGATTATTAAAATAGTTCTTGTGTCAGTATCGAAAACATTTTAAATAAAATGACTGAAACTAATGATTTGCTTATATATTTCAGAGTGTATGTTGACTTTTAAAACTTGATTAATGTTGACCGCAAATTCAATGAAATTTTGGTGCTTATTGAAAAAAGAAATTTTTTTACCTTTCTACAAGGTATTTTATTTGCCAAAATTGATTAAATGAATTTGAAAAAGGACATGATCGAAGTATGCCTTTTCAGAAATCTGACATTAAACTAGATTCTGTTGCTGAAAATGTATAAAATCTTATGCTCAGAATTTACATGGCTAGTGATAACAGAAGATAAATATAAAAGAAATAATTATATATATATATATATATTTTACTAGGATTTTGTGTGTGTGTGTGATTTGAAAATGAAAAGATTTGTTTTTCACTAGTCAATCATTTATGAGTGTGTGGAATCGCTTAAGACTTAAAAAAATTTTCTTTCATTTGAATCGCGTCTCACTCTCGCATGCATATTATGGGCATTGTTCTCTTTATTCGGTTGTAAAACATTTGATTAGAGAAAAATAGTTTATGGGCGGCCTGAACAAAAGTGTGGGCAGATCCAAAGCGAATTTCCGCGGCCTCGAATCACATTTCGTTCAATAAAATAATTTTTTTTTCATAAATATTACATTGCCCAAATGCCTTGTACAGGTTGCATGAAAATGAAAAATTTAAATTATTTTTCACGCAAAAAATCGTTGATAAATTTAAAAAAATAATTGCATCATATATTTATAAAATTCAATTTGGTATGAAACGCACCTGAATAGGTTTGAGATACGTACTTTTTGTTTCAATTTCAAAAATGTTTTCCTTGGCTTTTTCCCCAACAATCACAATTACACATTGTTCGGCGCAGCATGGCCGCATCTGGCTCTTGCGCCATTAAACTCCTTCACTCACACATTTTTCAATGTTTTATCGAAAATTCGCTGTTAATGTCACGATTTTTTTTTATGTTAATTCGGATACGAAGATAAAATGGCTAAAGAGTTGATTGTTTTTGACTGATCTTATGTCCATCTCGAACAATTTTTTTTTCAATGTTGAGAAACATTTTTCTGCAGATGCAACTGTAAGGCTAATATAATTTTCAGAACAGTAACAAAATTTGGATATATTTTTAATAAATTATTTTTAAATATTATAATACAATAAATTGTTAATTAGGACCTCTTTAACTTGGATTGGACAGCATGAAGAATCATTATTTCGTCTTTTTAAATTAAGAGAAGTGATCGGCAAATTCCCATAATAGCATTTACTTCGTTTTATTGACGTATGTTGAAAAAATATTTACTGTACTGAACTCTTCAACACCTATACATGTATGAAAGGAGAGTGGAGGGGGGAAGAGACTTTACAAATATATATATATATATATGTGCAAAAACTCAGAAACACCTCTTATCACCAATGACAAATGGCATACGGTAGTACACTGTCTATGGAAAATGCAATTAAACGATTTTAAGAGCACTTTTATAGTTCACAAGGTAGATGTCTTTATTTTCTGTGTGTAATATGCTTCACACCAGATTTTAAAGATAATTTTCAGTATGCAAGTATGTTAGACCTTATTTCTCTTTTTCCTATTTTCTGGTTTACCCAGATTTTCGATTCCTCAGACCGGCTCAGGACTCAATTAATCAGACTTAATGAAATTTTACTGTACATGAATATTGAAATGCAAAACACGACCACAAATTTTTATAAACAAATCACAGCGTCTTGCAAGATCATAATGTATGATCGGATTAAAACCAAAAAGAAATTAAATTATTTTGATTTTGTAAAATTAGTTGAAGACACAGGGCCTTACGCGTTCAAGCCCTTGAAAACCCCTTGGGCTGGGCATGTTGTCAACTAAACAACATGCCTATTCAAATAAATTTTTAAACAGAAGATAGTCTTTAAAATTCAATGACTAGAAATTTTAATCTTAATCCTTTCAATAACTTCATGAGTGATTTGGTAAGACGTTGATCAAAATTTCACCCCCCCCCCCCCATTTGTTCCCTTAGAGAAATCTACGATCGAAGAGGAATGGCGCAAAATCAATCCTAAACTCAAAAACTAGTTTTTCCCTCGAAAAAAAATCCGCTTGAAATTCTTAAAAAGTAATAAAAAGCCACCGCGATTTAAAATGAAACTATAATATATATTTCCACGCAAGTAGAACTTCTTTTTTGAACATCATTGCTAATTTCAGTGTCAAAATATTCACTAGAAAATTTTATAATCTTTTTTTAAAAATTAGTTTTAAAGCTTTTTTTTTTTTTTTTAACAATGAAGCATAATAAATTTAAACATCTAAACCCCATCTAAACGTCCCCAACTTTTTGAAAGCGCTGTGATTACTTTATAATAAATTTTAATCATATATATATAATGTATATCTATATATATATATGTGTGTGGGATACGGAAATATAATAAACTCATGATTATGTATAATTACCGATGATTATTCATAATCACCACTAAACTTGGTAAATGTGATTAATTATTGAATATTTATCACATTTACCGGTTAGTTTACAAAATCCCCAACTCGTAATGAGGAATGTATTAAAAATCCGTAAATTTTCCAAAATTGATGATGTTAGATGCACGTGGTTTCAATAATATTTCTAATTTTGTGCTGGTTGGCCTTTTTTTTAAAATAAAATATTGGACGATATGCATAAGCTTTTTAACTCCAAGTTATTAAATGTTTTGCACACAAAGAAAGCGAACAGTGGTTTTCTGACGAAGGAAAGATATGACAGCTTGTTAATAAAAGTGAATAATAGTAAAGAGTACTGGAAGATTATCAAAGACTAAAAAGATACGGCGTTATGAAAGTAGATAATGTTTAAAAACGCATATTTCCCATAAGTAAAGATAGCTCTAATGTAAGATTGTATGTGTACTCTGAAGAACTTCTTACCATAATTCTTGAAGCACATTTATCAATTGGTCATGGTGGTAGAAATAGAATGTTAAAAGAACTTCTAAAAAAAGTACTAAAATGCTACTATCGAAGCAGCGATGATTTATTTAAACTTACGTGAAAGTTGTCAAATCAAAGGTACCTAATAAAGGACTTGTTGTTTGGTCAATGGTGTTTCAAGAGATGATCGCAAGATGCCAGGTCAATTTAAATAACATGCAGTCGCAACAAATAATGATTTCAAATTTATATTTCTCTATCAAGACCACTTGACGAAGTTCGTACAGTTGCGTGCTCTAAAAAGCAAACGTACAGAAGAAGATATCGTCACTCTACAAAATAATCTGAATTTCTTACATTTCCCATTACGAATTGGGGATTTTATTAGCTTACCGGTAAATGTTATAAATATTCAATAATTTATCACATGTGCCAAGTTTAGTGGTGATTATGCATAATTACCCTGGTAATTATACATAATCCCCAGATTAATCAACCCAAATACACACACACATATATATATACCAACCTGGTGATTAAATTGAAATTTACATTGAATGATTTAGAAATTTTAGTAGTTTACATTTGCTCATGTCATCAGCTAAATTTCTAGTCAGTTTCTAAAAATGATAAAATGATTTAATTAAAGAAATGAGTAAATAGCAAAGAGATTTCTTGATAGCTCTTGGAAAATTTCTTATTTTTGTGCAAATATTTCGGTTCATATCTTGTCGCTACCATTTCACGTTTTATTTTAGTGCTGCCATCTATTGCTTAATCTTGTAATCGAAATGAGCATACTATTTAAAACAAGTCTAAATATTGAAGTTAAGCAGAACTTTGTTCCAACAAAATACTCATAAAGTACCATTATAACAGTATCAATAAATCATGAAATACAGTATTGTAAAAAAAATTATCGAAACTTTCAAATTTTTAATTAGAAAAGAAGTCTTTTGAAAATTACTTGAAGATGTAAACTGCTAAGTAATTTACTATTCATCAGGTGCAAGAAAAGGATATAGGTAAGTTACAATTACAGTTGTTGTAGTGTGAAGTTAATAAAAAAGTATTCGTTCAGCTATGAAATAATAATTTTATTCTTGAAAGAATATGATTATTAAAAAAATATGAAATTTAATAATCTATTCCGCACATTTCTAAAATTTAAGATGATTTCATTCAACAACAAGGGGGAAAAATTATTACAAATATATGGTGTTTTCGGTGCCAATTGTGTTTATTTTCTGTCACGAAAATCTATGCAAGAAGCAATTGTCAATGAATTTTCAAAATTAATTTGGATTAAATAGCAATTAAACAAATTTTACAAAAATCGATGCTGTAATATTAGTTCTTTTAAAATATTTTTATTACTTATTCTTTTTTAAATTTCTCTCTTTTTTTAATTAAAAAATTAAATTTTCTTTCTGTATCTTTCATAAGGACTTCATCAAGTATGTCACTGAAATTCCCGTGATGGCCGCAAATTAGACTTTAATTGCCTATGTCTGTCTATGTCTGTTAATTGCCTATGTTAATTGTCTATGATAGATATGAACAGATTATGATCTTTTGAGATGCAATTTTTCTACTTTAATGTCCTTCTTATGATTTCTAGGAATTCTCATTTTAAAATCTATCTTAATCGATTTTTGGGGATAGAGTTTGTTTATTTTGAAGTATCCTCAGTGACCGAAAAACACATAAAGGGCTGATAACTTTCCAAATATTCGTCTAAATGATGCTGTAAAAAATAGTACTATCCCAGAAACCCCACTGCGGGCCTTAAATTATCTAAGTCAATTGCTTGTTAATCTATTCTCTTTGTGGTAAATACGAATAGATAATGGTCTTGAGATGCAATTTTTTTTCTTTTACATTCTTGTCTATGATTCCTAGAAAAACTTTCAGTCTTGAAACAGTTTTCTAGAAGCTGTTTGCTTCGAAGTATCCATTCCTCATAAAATATCCGAATAATAATATAAAAGGATGTGGGCTCTCCAAATATTCATCAAAGATACTTGAGGGAGTAATATTGTTCCAATAACTAATGACCCCAAATTATCTAAGCTAGCTGCTTATTAGTCTACTCTCAGTGTAGCAGATACAAACAGGTAATGGTCTTGAGATAAAAATTTTCTTCCTTTACGCCCTTCTCTATGATTCCTTTCAAAACTTCCGAAGCGGTGAAACAATTATCCGGTGGCAGAAACAGTCTGTCTTTAAGTATTCGTCTTGAGTCAAACCTGACCCATCAAGGGCCTTCCATCAATGTTTGCCATTCTGTAAGCAGTCATTGCTTTTTATTTCAAAGATTCTTAAAAATCACAAAAAATCGTGTTCAGTCGCTACATCTGAAATCAAATCTTAAATACAGATCATTGGCTGGTTGGTCTTATTGGCACAAGTGCTATATTTGGTCAAACTGGGTGGAACATTTGCTAATTTACTGGTAATTTAGTGCATTACATAAATAACTATTACAACTGATTTAGAAGTAACTAATTCTCGAAGCAAGATAGTGAGACAAAACTAATCAAAGACTTGTTGACAAAAAGGAGGGCCGAAAATAGGGAAAAGTTGCTAGGATATCCCAGGGGTACGTCACTCGTTCCTGACTACAGTTGCTCGGATTGAATTGTATTTTGTAATTTGTGCTTGACTCGTGTTTTAGCGACGTAGCATCGTTATTTGTATGTCGCAAAATTATTCGATCAAATTGGATCATATTATTATAATTAATCGTACATTTATATGTTTTTTGTAATCCAAAAGAAACTAATTGGATTGTGCCAAGTGTAATGCAACTTTGTGTGTAAAGAGATAACTTTAGACTTCAGTCTGATTCAACTTTTAATACTGTAAGCTTAAAAAAATTTAAAATTTTTTTTAACTAGCTTCCGTGCTTTGCTTGACTCTGTTCAAAACGAATCTTCATAAAAAAATATGTAAAAAGGCACTGATATATTTGTTACACTATCAAGAAGCAACATATCGTGAAAAAAAGAAAGGAAACAAGACTAGTAGCGTCTGCTACAAATCAAGTACCTACGCACGCCTTATAAATGACATGAATTCATATTAATAGTAAAGTTACCGAGAATTTTTACGCATCTAAGAAGTACTGAGCAGCTGAATCAACAAAAATTCGCAACACCAAACGTTTACCTTGGCACTACCGCAAAGTTATCGTTGTATAATATATAAAAATGTTTTGTTGCTCACGGAATACCCATGTTCGACTTAGCTCGTTTTTTGTAAGTTTAGTTTTGGAATTTTTTGAAATCCGTAATCAAATGCATTTTATTTATTATAATGTTTTGTTTTGTATCTAAAGAACTTATATCTTATCGTTCGAAAGGCTCCGCTATGGAGCCATGTCTGTTATCTCTTATATTAGATCTATGGAAAGTTCTGTCCGTTTGTAAATTGTAAGGAAGTAATACATCTTTCAGACATTTAATAGTATTTGTTTAATAATATAATTTCCGCCGTTACTTATGACCTCTTTACAGCGCGATGGGAATTTGTAAATACCCTTTTTGAAAAATGTCTTGTCTTTATAGGCGAATAAATAGTGTTAGGTTGATGTATGCTTCAGTTTAAAATTTTTTTGCTTTCAAAAAATCTTTCAGGGAGATAAACAAGTGATAATTAGAGGGTGCTATGTCTAAGGAGTATGGTTGATGCGACAAAAATTCACACCCTAATTCTGTGATTCTTTTATGAATCACCGAAGTAGCATGTAATTTGATATTATCATGATGCAATATAATGTGCTTCATATTGAGCATCACCGGTCTGTTTTCTTTGAGTGTTTTGTTGAATCTCCCATTTTCAGACATTATCTCTTCGATTTGAGCTTTTTGTTAGGTTTCAAAAGCTCAAAATGTATTGTTTCTGGGATGTCCGACTATATGCACAACGTTCTCTTATTCAGGCTCAATCTCTATTTAGAAGTGGAGGGGACAGATAGTCCATGCTGAAAGTATGTTCTTTTCCTTACGATGTATTCGAAAATAATCCATTTTTCATTACTAGTTATCACCCGGTCCAAAAAGTGTTTGTTTTCGTTCCGAGCAAACATATATGGGCATATGACGATTCCATTAGGCACATTTTTCTCATTTAACTCACGAGCCACTCATATGGAAAGTTTATAGACCAAATTTAGTAACGAAGGAATTATATTGTACAATAAATTTTATTAAATGTGTGAGAAAAGTATTATTTTCTTTCATTTCACAAATGGACAGTTTTTCCGTATGATAGATAGATATATCGATCGATAAATGAGTCCTTTTATATAGTGAAATAGGTACGTACGTAAGTTTTCAGTCCCCTCAATAAAATGCCAATGATTATTGCAAAGGCATTTTAGGGGTTAGAAGTTTGAGTGATCAAATTTTATATTCTGTACATAAAAGTATGTAACGAAATCATGAAACACCTTAAATCCTTTTAAATAAGCAAACCGGTTGTTTAACCAAGTTAAGGGAGATTTTCGAATGAAAAGTCAAAACTACAGGGTCCATGTAGTACTTTGAAAAGGAAAAGCGACTTGTTGGAACGCTACACGTTTTGCGTACTGGAAATATAAACACTGATGTCAAATATCTAGGAGTCTACCTGGATTCCAAATTACCCTTTCGAAAGCATATCTCCCAAATTATCGACAAGTGCTGGGCAAAGATTTATAAATGTATCCCCTTAATTGGTCGTTTCTCCCACCTCTCCCTTTCAAATAAAATTTTACTCTATAAACAAATCATCTGCCCTATCCTCCATTATGCTTCCTCCATTTGGGGTCAAGCCGCCAAATCACACCTAAAAAAATTTCAAATTCTACAAAATAAAACTCTCCGCATCATTGTTAACGCCCCCTGGTTTGTCCGCAATACTGTTATTCATAATGACCTTAAAATTCCATTAATCAAAACACACATTTCCCATCTCGCCCGTAAATTCCACAACACACTTTCTTACGACGAAAATCCCTTAATCAAAGCCCAAGCACTTTTTCCACACAACTGAGGCATCTACCCCTACCAATATCAAACATGTAACAACTACTTTAATTTATATCCCTTTTAAAACTTAAATTGTTTCAAAAGTCAAACAAATTCCCTTCCACGCCCTCCTTCCTTCCCAACAATCCCTTTCAACCAATAGTAATTCTGCTCTGGTTCAGTGCCAACCAATAGTAATTCAGCTTATTCCAACTTCAAATCCATCAAGCGTTCGTTTATTTTTGATCGCACATTCGGCCAGTTTCATCCTAACTCCACTGCTTTTCCTTGCAACACGTATAATCTTGACCGCTACTGGGGTGCACGTCACTACAGTGGTGTTTAGGAAATAGGTTTTCTTCCTTTCTCTCCTCCGCTCTCCCTCCAGGAAAAGTGTTGTAAAATGCTAAATTTCTCTTATTTTCACATAATCTTGAGACCTTTTTTGGTCATTATATTTCATATTAGTAAATTTTAACAACCACTGTTTTTTTTATACATTACTATATAAATCATAAAAAAAAAAAAAAAAAACGTAATACTTTTATTTTGAACAGAAAAAAAAATGTAAAAACTTGAAAAAACAATTATGTCTCTTTCTTTTCTCTCATCTTTTTTTGCCTTCTGCCGTGATCTGCTCCGTGCTTCGGCACAATGTAATCTGTCTGTTTTTCCTTCTTAATATTTTAAAATGAAGCAAGAGTAAAACGCCCTGTCCAGGCTGGTACTCGAAGAATTATTTGATTGTTGTTGTGGGAATATAAAGGTTGTCGAATGTGTTCCGATAGACAAATAGTTGATAGACGCAAACAACAACATTCGATACACTTAGGGGACTGTTTTAAAACACACACACACATATATATATATATGTGTGTGTGTGTGTGTGTGTGTGTAATGATCTAACTTAATTCCTATTAATTTCTCACAATAATAATTTAATTTCCTGAATTTCCCCATTCTCTCATTTAAAAGATAGGGTTCAATCTTATTTCCTGATACGATTCCTTTTTAAATTTAATTTATGCAATCACGCGCTCTTAAAATCTGCAAAGTCAGCGTCTTCCCACGTTCCAGACCTATAGGGATGATCCCTACCAGACTTTAAGTCTACACTTAGATTTCCTTGAAATCCCTCCATCCATCCCAAGTGGTCCCTGACGTTTAAATTGAAATTTCCCTATTAAATAAACAAAAACACAGCGAAAAACGCTCTCTCCTTACTCCTCTCTTGTTCACTCTTGCTGTTATATTCATTGTCCTAATTTGTATCTAACAGCGGAGTTGTGTAATTCCCTCCATGTGAAAATGGTCTTTCTCCGCTAAAATAAAATAGTTCTATGAAACTGAAATTTGCTTCGACTGTTGTTTTATGAAAATTAATCAAATAGTAATAGTTAAAAGTAAATTACTTTACACACACACACACACACACACACACACACATATATATATATATAATGTTCATTTGTTTAATTTTCGTTCATACTTATTTTTTTGTTTGTTTTATTATTAGGTACACGCTATAATGATTTAGCCACACACACCTAATATGTTGAAAAATTATCAATCTCGAATGTAAAAGGTTAAAATTCCTTTTATCTCTGTAAAATGATAAATTTAATGTACAAATACATTATCAATTCTATTACTTAAATATCGCAAAGAAAAATAAAGCACTACTTTTTCTATGAAAAAAATTGAAGAGTTTAAAATGTTTTGATTGGTTATCAAAAGAAGGTTATTTAATAGCGTATATTTTTCATAGGACTGGATATATTTTGAATAATTAAACAGAAGTAAAAAAAAAAACATTACTTATTTTTCGAAGTAGAAAAAAACAATAAATTTCAAAAGCATTTCCTGACGACAGGAAATTAATCATACGACAGATGTGTAATATACCAGCAGAAAATAGATGCCTGTTCTTTGTTTACCTTGAAAATGTATTGAAGGTAATATTGAACACTGATAGGATGGCCCGCATTTCTAAATGTTTATTAGATCATGGCATATCGTTGACTTCGTTTTGTTTGTTATGAAAAGTGAAATGTATGATACATTTTTCATTAGATTACCGTTGAATTTTTCCGTAATATTTGTGTAATAATACCGATTAAAATTAAATGGAGAAATTGTTGTTACATGAATACGATCTTGAATATAATTATTTTTTGAAAAAGACTATCGCCAAACTTTCATTTTGAATCATTAATGAAGAATTCATTAAATTTGATAAATATCTTTAATGTTACATTAATTTAATCAAACTAGATTGCCATTGAAATATAAAGATTAAACGTATGCAATGACAGCGGAAGCAAGCTGCGCGATAGACGAGTGATCATGCTTGTGAACTCCGGGACGGCATTACTTCACTTGAGCTGTGAGGTCAAGTCCTAATTCCACTAAAGACTTGTCATGTGGTAGAGCTGATGCTCTTAAAATCTGTCGAGGCACAAAATCCTATCGTTGGGATGGTGAGGAAGCTTAGAAAGTATGGTTTTAGACTCAGGTAGCGTCCTCGTCACTTTTTGACGCCCTAACTTCACTACTCATGATTTGTTCTAAAATTTTCACTCATTTATTAGGCACTTAAAGAATCAGAAGTCAAATATTTAAATTATATTTATTTTGATTCAGGGATACTCCGAAATCAATATTGAGCCACAACGGATATAATGTGCATCAGCAAAATGTGCACTATATGTCTTTACTGGTATCAAGACTCGAACTCACGACTCGACGGAAATAACGTCGGCCGCGTGTTCGTGATCATGACCACTAATCTACCACGTTCTCGGGTCGATGATGGAAAAAATACTGTTTTAACTATTAATTAATCCATTTTCATCATTATTTAGTTCGCTTTGAGTCATTAACACTTATATTAATTTCTTAAAGATGCGATGAGACTAGCGAAAATTATTAAATTGTGACCAGTTTTTTCACGACTGTATCGTTTTAACTACTTGCATAATAACATTCAATCGCTTAGAAAAAATGCACGTGATAAGACTCGATCCAACAGAAATGAAATGTTCAAAAATGTAGCCATAAAAAAAAAAAAAAAATTTATGCAGCAAGCCATATAACATGGACTTTTATTCATTTCAATATCAGTAACATAAAGTCCCAAATGTAAAAAAAAAAAAAAAAAAAAAAAAACATGTACTCATACAAACATTCTATTGTATTTCGAACCTCTTGTTCGTGCATGAAAATTTTTCAGAAAGGAAATTTTCCTTTCTGATATACACAACACAAGTGCAAGAAGCAATAGTGAAACTGAAGTTAAAAATGTGTTATTAATAACAGCTAATGATAAGAAAGCTGAATGACTAGAAACAGGGTACTTCTCTTTCAACTAGACTTATGCTAAAGGCAGTGGAGACGATTGGGGAATGAAAGTGGGGGAGCAAAAAAAATGTATGGACAACAAAAAATAGCTGTGGGAGGGGGAATTATAAAGAGATAGACGTACTCACCCATCATTTAAAAAATTAGCTATAAAATATGAAGTTTTTATTCTTCCTATGTGAATTTGAACAGAGAAGTTGACAGTTTATACCAACTTTTTGCCATGGCATAGTTTTAATACTTAAATGTAACTGTTTTTTTTTTTTTTTTTTTGAAGTTTTAGTTAATACAGTATAGTATAATATTCATCAAAAGAACAATATTACACGTGTAAAGTAGAAGTAATTCAGGAAATCAAAAATTATCTAGGAAAATTTCATTTAAAAAAGGTACGATTTGTTTAAAATAAACACCCAAGAACGATAATTTGTCACAGTCCAACAAGTCAGTGCTATGGTGCTTTGCAGTACGCTTGGACGCGAAGCACGTGTCTAACAACCGTGTCGAGATCCATGGCATTTTATTCTGTGCATATTTCCGGTAATTAAAATTTTTAATTATTAAAGAAATCAAAAGGGAAAAATAGTTAGGAGATAAAGACAACAGAGTTTATACGAATGTTTTGCGTGTGATTCCTAGCTTTTAGAGGCTAAGGAATGGAATGAAAATTTAATTCTTCCCGAAAAATCGGAGGTTATCCCTTGTATTCTCCCCAGAAGGGGAGACGCAAGCTGAATAGCTTTGATTTAAAACAGAATATGACTGGAAGACTATTAACTTAAGTCTCAGTACTTAATCTTATGGAAGTTAACAAGACGGTCGAATTGAAATACCATGCAGAAAGTTGAACTGCAGATTATAATTATATTTAAAACCCGACCTGTGCTTATGATGAATACGAGTAACAACTAATATAACCCTTATGTTTTAATCAGAATTCAGTAATATTCTGTTAAAATTGCGTTTATGAACTCACTACTCACATGATTAAAGAAATTTTTTGGAGCATTCGGATGGACAGTTATGTGGGTGATAACGGTGAGGGGAAGAGTGGAATTAACTGAATATTTCAGATGAGGAGTTAAAGAGCTAAGTTGTGCTTTATAGGAACAATATAAATTATATGCCTTTTCTTGTCTCGTAAAAATCTCTTTTCACAAATAACTATCAACAGATACCTATAAAAACAGAATTTAGAAATGTGTCAGAAAATTCTATAGGTTTTAATTCTGCAAGTATAAAAGGATATATCATTTAAATTCCTGATTGTAAAATAGTTATTTTACATAAAACAGTGATTTGAAGAGTTGTTAAAAATATTCATGTAATTCCAAAATCATTGCATGCACTAACATTGTGAAGTATTTGCTTGCCTATAAAATATACAGAATGAATATATAAGGAAAATTCCACACGATTTTAATCCATGTCTTAAAAAATAAATAGACAGTTATAATTTAATGTGTTAAAGTTTCTGATAAAGATATGTGTTTTCTAATTTAAAGGTATATAATCATTAATTCGCCAACCAGTAAAATACTTCTGATACAAATTTTTTCGGAAAGAATAATTGATTTGTGATCAAAATGGAATCGATTCATTAACCGAAAATATCTTTAAAAAATAAAGGAAAGATACATAGATTGCTTTAATTTTGGTTTCAATAAAATCCATGTATTTCTGGCAAATGAAGCTTACGTGTAATATATAAAAGGAGCATATATATATATTCATAATATTACACGAATAACTCAAATAATAAGTTATAAAAGTGTAACTATGGGCTATTCACGAACTTTCCTTTAACTAACATCTGGGACTACTTCCTGATTTTATAATTAAAATTCCACCTTTCTAATAAAATGAAATATAATTTCGCAAGTTAGCTGACGATAAGAAGTGAATAAATTAAATTGAAGATAGTGACATATAAGCGATATAGAATTAAAAGTGAGAGGAGGATAGGTAATAGTGCATAATCGGTGGATGTTAGCAAATTAGAAATTAAAGTGAACTGATAGTTGATCGTCTGTGATTAAAATCGGACCGAAATCACTCCTTGTTTGAATGAGTTGTTTTTGGAGTCGAACTCTCAGTATTCCAGAAGTGTCTCACTCGAAGTGAGTGAGTTGGTAAAGTAGAACTTCATTGTTTAAGTCTAAGCTAGGATTCAGTCACATTGAGAGTTATTTGGGAAAGAGCGATTTTTCATAATCTGTGAAGAAACCTCATGAACAATAAATGTATTTTTCTTACTTCTTTTCAGATGGAATACAGAAAATTTTGAATATTATTGAAGTTATAGATGTCTGAAGATTTAAATAGTGAGGGGGAGGCATTACAAAAAGAGAGTAAAAAAATTCAAAATTGTTGTAAAAGAATAAAATTAGTATGTATATATATATATATACATACATACATACATACATACACTAAGATATTTAGGGTATCCAAGTTTGAAAGCAGAATTTCTAAGAGAAGTCCTTTTGAGGCAATAATGACATATTTATCACATTAGGGAAAAAAAAGTATAATGTGTATCGATTTAGAAAGCTTTGTTATATCAGCAAAAACTAGTTAATGGTAATTACAAATCTAGTATGTATTAATATCTCTCTAAAAAGCAAAATAACAGGTTTTTGGTTATAGACATAATTTCGAATCACGTTCCAATTCCACTGATGAGAATATCTGAGTTGGCAATATATATATATATATATAAAACTAAATTTGATTTAAAGGGGGGGGACACATACACACACAAAAAAATTCCGGCAAAACCTGTTTGTCGGGAAAAAAGTATAGTATAAGCATTTATATGTTATTAACTATACAATTTATTCGAATCAGACTATTTTCCTAACATCTAGTGCATCTTTTGTACTAAAAGATTTTGTACTAAGAATGATTTCGTTTTGCTTGCATTCATTTTTCTTAAAGTGAATTTTTTTTGCAGTGGGCGCAAATCTCCAAGCGAAAATTTTTGGCAATGACATATAAAATATTCAAAAATAAAAACTACTTATTGTTAGAAATGGTTACAATTAGCTATATTTTGTCTTCAGCCAGGCGCGAAGATAATCAATTTATAATCTGCGCCTGGCCAACAAACCGTACTGGAATTGTACTTTTGTATTCAAAATACTCCTAGCCAATCAAATTTTATTTTAAAGCCACCATGTTTTTAAATTATATTTTGATTGTATAGTAAAAAATCATATGTTTTTTTTTATCATTATTTTGATTATTTAATTTTTAAGAAAATTTAATTCTACTGTAGTTATTTTTAGTGTTTTTCCATGCACACACATAAAATACACTGCAAAACGCAATATTTCCCTATTCCTCTATTATTGATGAAATTTGACATCAGCTTGTCAAATTCTTCATTTTATGATGAAATGCGAGTAAAAACTTTATCAAAACATTGTCTTAAATTTTAAATAACTAGGAGCAATTTAAATGTACATGAAAAAAGTGAGAAAATTCTTAATAATATAAAAAGTTTCGAATACTTTTCGACACAAATTAGCGTATGGTACAAACATATACTTAAAAAATACATTTGAACTGAATTTCATGAAAATCGATTAAAAATTAGAGATTTAGTTTTGAGTGTATGCTCCTGTGTCCTCTTAATGTGCACCAGCTTTTAGTCGCTAGATGGCCTTCAATGATATTAAGAAATAAATTTCTTCTATCACGGAATTGAAGCCTGCGATTTTAGGGCATCGCACCTTCCAAAATGTTTCGTATTCTCTCTCAAACTATTTTCGTATTCCAAAATTTTATTTAAAATACAAAAGGTATGCTTTGGGAGTGTTATAATACAAAAAAAGTGTTTTGAATTTTTAAAAAAAATGGCATGAAAGTGACAAAATATAAGCTGTCTAAAAATACTCTGCAACATTAAATTAAAATCCTTGAGAATATTCAGTTTTAATATGTAATCCATGATGCATGAATCGGTTGGATAACTTTAATAATTTCTCCGTCGTATCATTCAACCAATGAAATATCTTTACGGAAAAAAATTATTTCAAAGTAAAAAATTGATTAAAAAAACAATTTATGAAAAATAATAAAAAAAAAAACATAATATATGTATTTGAATATGAAAAATGTTTTATATATGAAATCCACTCCTTCTGAGAAAAAGAAAGACCGGATTTCGAAATCTCTGTTTTTGAGGTTTCTGTCATGGCAGGGAATCGTTTTTACCTCAAAACCTGTAATCTATCCTTAGTCTTTGTAATATGACAGAAGTGAGCTGTAATATCACTTGCTTACTATTAACGGAATTGTTCCAAAGAAGAAAAGATTTTGGGAACTAAATTATACAAATTACGGATATTCTTTGAATTAATACCAGAAAAAAAAATCGAATTTAAGAGTGGTCATTTTTACTCTTTTGACTATTTCAGGATTGTTTGGCATGTATAATAATGGTAAAATAAATATTTTTTTCACCGATTCCAATTGTTTTGGACAAAGCAAAATAATGTGAGATTTTGAAAACAAATTTTACTACCTTTTTCTTAAAGAACTGTAAAGTATTCAAATTCGTTTCATATATATTTCTTAAATATGAAACATTTAAAGTTAAATAATTTTCGTTATATATATATCGCGACCTCTCCCCCTCTCTCTCTTTTTAAAAATCTGATACCTATTTTTTCCTTGTATCTCAACATTCTAACAATAACACTTTTTTCAATAATATGCATGACATTCTTAATACCAGATAATTCAAAATTATTAATAAAAAGTTTATTTCTTAAAAAAGAAGTTGAAATGCATTTAAAAGAATACACTGCGTGTTTGTTTTATTCATGTAACATAAACAGAATTGTAAATAGGGCGTTGATTTCTTTTATCAAATCTGTATCAGAAAAAGCTACAATAAAATCAGCAAAAGCATGAAATTTTGGAGGAAGGGGGAAAAGGACTTAAAGAACAAAATATAAGTTTTTCTTTTTCTGTAGGAATTTCAATTACAGCACTCCTCTAAATAGGCATCAATTTTACGTATACTTTTCTAAAGAGCTAACAAAGAATAGATTGCTTCTAGAAATTGCTAAATTGTCGTGTTCGTGACTATTGTAACTTTTTTTGCTGTTGTTCCGCCTACACTCTTTGTGGCCACAGAAGGGCGTGGACCTTTAGTCATTGCTCCCCCTTCCCTCTTTCCTGCTGCGTAAGGAATGAATGGTCAAAGCATAAGAATGTAAACATGCTGATGAATATTTGGCTTATTTAGTTTCATTAACCTTTCTTCCGAACAAAAAAAGATTTGTGAACAGAATCTAGGAAGTAAATGATGAACAATGCCATCGGGGCTGTTTCCAAATGAAGAAAATAAAAAAGCATTCTGATCGTTTTGTTTCATTTAAAAAAAAGAATGATTTTTAAAGAGTGTTTTTGTTCGAATATGTACACAGAATTAAGCAGTAACTAGAATAACTCAGATATATTTATTCTATTCCATTTTGAATAACCATTATAATAAATATAATTTGGAAAAATAAAACTAAAAGTCATAAAGAGATGAAAATTTTATACACATTTGATTTTTGAGATCTTTCTTTAAAACTGAAAATTGATATTTTTTCAAAAGTATGTAATTCGAATACTAATACATTCAAATAATCAAATATTTTATTCTTTTGCTTCATATTGTATGTGATAATATATTTTTTCCTGCATTTAAAAATTGATGTATTCTAAAAATCAGAAGTAAAATTATAAAAATTTAAACTGAATTGGCAGTTGTAATGGCTAAAATATCGATCAACTGGAAATGTGATGACATTAACAACTAAAATTTAATTTAACTATTCTATACCATTGTACTAAAATCCACAGATAAGATTCACGCGTTTAATAGTGCAACATCATCTATGCTATTATATAAAAGCCTTACTGATCTATTTACTACTATTGGTACTATATTACAACTGGTATTATTATTTTTAATATCGTTGTTAGCTATATTTATGTTTTCTTCCTTTTTTCCGCGCTTATTACATTTTTACAATCGACGAAACGGAATCTAACAGGAAAATTATCAACATCTGAAGCCGAATCTCAGAGAGTGCATTTTCTCTCTATCCAATTACATGAGCAAAAGCTGTAACACAAATAGTGAGTTATTATATATATATATTAAGCATGGGGAGAGGAACAACTTTTATATATACACCAGATAATTTTTGTATTGATTTTACCTGGGGATTAAAAGTTAATTTTAAAAATTAATTCAAACGTTCATTATATATAACTTAAATATATTTTTGTCACTTTTTGAGTTGAGTTACTTATTTTGCAATAAAGCATTTATTTGCATAAACTGTCTGTTTTATTCCTCGATTACTATTTAGGGAATTTGAGCACTTTCTACATTTAAAATAGCATATTTCTATACCGTCTATGAATGTTGTAAATTACTAAAGCTATTCGGATTGAATAAACTGTAAAATTCATTTTAAAATGCATCTTTTACTAAGAGCTTATTTATTGCCCACAGTTTGCAAATAACCATAATTATACCATTTCATCAAAATTTAAATTATTTCTTAAGCATTTTTTTTTAATTGAGTACAATTTACAAACCTACTTTCAACTTGCAATTAATCTACCATGTCATTTTTCCTTCTATTCCCCCCCCCTTTTTTTTTTGCTTCTTTTCACTTCTGAGCTTAAAAAAATCTCCCCCTGTAACAAAAATAGGAATATTCTTACGAGTCATTTTCAGTAAAATGTATTTATTTGAAAAACAAAAAGTCTTACAATGCTTTTTAAATTTACTGCAAAAAGTATAAATTTTATTTACTACTTGAATATGTATGCAAAGTATTGTGTTTGTATGCAATTTAACTTTTATTTCAGAATTCATATTAGGTGTATAATGAAAGATAATTTAAAGAAAAAATCAAACTTTAGAAATGCTTACATAACATGCCGTGGGCCCTTATGATTCCATCACTTCTTTTAATGAATTAAATTAGCAGATATATGATAGAATACAATTCTTTTTTTCTCGTTACGCATAACACAATTATAATTTTCTTGAACCACACATATACACACACACAAATGGTATTCTTAGGACTCATCTAAATAAAGCTATGTGCCACCCAGAAAGGGCGTTTCAGCTGTCTGTAAGGCATTATTTTCAACGTTGTGTCTTCCTCGCCTTCCCCAAAAATTCTTATTATTTAATAAGCATCCTTGTTAAGACTTAGCCAAAGATAATGATACCGAACAAGATTATTAGTGTTCAAAATGTCTGTTAAGTTTTTTTCTTACCAAAAGCGTAATCATGAAGTGCAGTTTAAAGGGATTTTACTTGTTTCAATTCTGTAAATCAATGTATAGAAATCTTGTTGTTTTCCATTTGCCTAATTTAACTATTATTTATATTATTTGATGGTTTTTCTTTTAATTCTTTTAGAAGACTAAAACAGGTATTAAAATAACTTTCAAGCCATTCAATTAGATACATACTGATTTTCATTAGCAAAATTACTTTCATATGAACATTAACTTCGATTTTTAAAAAAAAATATATCCATTTCTCTCGTTGATTAATAGTTCTTATCTCTCATCTTATATCTTGCTTTCGCATTAACAAAATTTTAACGTATTTTCAACAAAATTTCGAATTCTTTTCAAGTAAATAGGTTGCATTTTACTTTGCTAATAAACTATTGAAATTGATGAGGCATATACTAAATTTTGTAATTAAATTTTTTTTAAAAAAATGATTGAATTGTATGAAAAAAAATTTCTTATATTTACTAACACATAAGAAATTATTTTTATATGTGTATGTATACTTTTAAACACTGATTCGATTTAAAATGTTAGAATCCATTCTGCCACTGTATCAATGACCTAATAAGTAAGAGACACGATCATTTGTTCAAAAAAAAATTTTTTTTTTGGCTGAATTAAAAAAACGGTCGTTAAGAATCCAATTCTGGTATTATAAAAATAAAAACCAAGACTTATGCGATTGACATTGATAAAGTTCATAGTTGATTTGAATTAACATAATGTCTAGAGTAACTTGAAGGCGACTGATAATTTTGCGTACTAATTTTAAAAGTGTATAACGGTACGTGAACGACGTCTGAGTTAATGTCTCCTACTAATTCTACTTTGAAGCACGGACGGATTTAGAGACACAATTCAATTTAATATACAGAAACTTACATACACAACAGGTCTTTAATGAAATCAGCTCTCGAACTCGAAACTTGATATGAACTTGATCGAACATGAAGTAGATGCTCGAGAAAACTTATTTATGATAGCAATGAAATTCTATCGCACCTGGGTAATGATTCAGTTCGAAGATATCTCATCATTTTATGTGCTTTTGCATTTCAAAACATATACAATATTTGGCAATCATCCTATGGTCCAGGTCTCTTTCTGGTTAAGCCTCTAGTTTATTTCGTTAGAGTAAGAGGGTAGACGATTTTAAATCTTCTGATCTTTTTTCTGTAACATAAGGGCAGGTGAAAATAGATTTTTATTTATATTCAATTGATGAAGAGGAACTCAGTCACAAATATACGATTTATAGAACGAACTGTGTTTGTGTTAGACGAATGTATCTAGCTGATACTGTTGTCTTAAGGCTATCTTAGCCTAATGTCAAAGAGTGCGATCGAAATTTTTACACATTTTGAAATAGAAAATTGTTCCAATGATCATGAAAGCTTGTAATATTGTAACACGTACTTCCGTTTAAGACGCAGTATTCTTAAAATTTAGGAACGTTCCAAAAACGGGCCCTTTTTTACCTGAATATTAAATTTCAAAACCCATTTAACATTACAGAATAGGAGACGAAACATAGAACACATTTTACATCAGGGGGAAAAAAGAGAGACTGATTCAGATATAAAGCATTATTAAAAATACGCTGCTCTCTAAGAGTTATCGAAGTCAGAATATAAAATTAATATTCGAGTGTTATGTTATCGGAAAAAGTATTCTAATTTCAGGTCTTACTCTTTAATGTCATGCGAAGACAGCCTTCAAATGATCTCTTAAACAAGACCAATAGTTATTATAATTTGACCAACAGCAAAATCAGATTATAATGACTCTTTGGTAGTTACTTTCTGGCAATAACTTTCTTAAAATTACTTCTTTGAGTTTCTTTTCTTGTTTCAGTTAATGCAAAATTGGCTAAATCTATAATGAGGTCTCGATTGCAAGAATGGGTCATATTGATTACAATGTTTGAAATCTATGTTAAAGACAAGATGTTATGGCAACCGATTACATTTCAGTGCTACAAAAAATATTCTTTAATTTGATAATGGAATGTTACATTTCAATGTCATATAAAATTGATTTAGCTTGATATATGAATGATTACTCAAATTTTCTCTCTCTCTCTTTTTTTTTTTTATAGATGGTTACATAACTACCTCAGTGTCTTGCAACATTTTTTTTTTTATTGTGAACGTAGAATCGATCAGGGGGACTAATGTAAAAATTCTTAGTGAAATATCGTGAATCTTAAAAGAAACTTCCCACAATGTTTAGTAATTTTACTAATTAAATTTTTGAAGTGCATGTACATTAAGATTCAGAGTCTCAGTTAATTAACCGCTCAAGAAATTGATTTGCCTTCTTATTCACTATACAGTTTCACAATAAAGTGAGCAAATGTTCAAGTCGTTTCCACGTTTAAGAAACGAAAACTTGTTTTCAATTCTTGTTCAAGTTAAAAATTTCCCGCTATCAATTTTAATGTGGTTAATGAGAAACACAATTTGATTTCCTTGAAATTCTTTCAAGAACAATAATTTATCATTGCAAATTCGTATCAAATTATTTGACTATATATTAAGAGAAACAGAGCATTAATTACATTTTTATTTATTCTATTAATCGTAATTTCGAAGATGATTTTTACATTATATGCAGGACGCATAATGAATTAGAATTAGTAGAATAAAAAATATAAATAAACTAAAATCTTTAGAACAGTCATTTTTTTAAAAATTTCCTTATATCTTTAAATATTTTTATTAATTTTAGAGCGGGAAAAATGCTTCTAAGTAAACTCGAAACATGTCAAAACTCGATCGTAGAATTGAGACATAAAATCTGAAATGAATCAAAACTCAATGATAACTGACTGAAATTTGAATAGCCAAATTTTAATATAAAGTTATACTGGATAACATTCTCTCTTCATACGTATAAAATCAGTAAATTATTTTACACATTATTCAATCTTTATTAATCAATTTGCCATTGCGAAGCGTATTTATATAAAAATTTATGACTTTGTTTCTTAATATATGAAAAATAAATATTTCAAATATAGGAAATATTTGAAAATTCATCTTTATGGAAAATCACTTAACAAATCATATGCAATTTCTACATACAATTACCAAAATATAATCGTTAATACGTTACATATCGTCAATACGTAATTTATATAATTTAATTTATATAATCTCCTATTCTTACTTTCAACAATACTTTTTTTAAATCATTTCTTTTCTGAAAAGCTCTCATTCTGGTGATAAAAATAATTCAAGGTAAAAATATAGTTAAAAACATTGCTTTTTTTTTTCTTTTTGAAATTTCCAACCTTCTCGCTCATAACATTTCTATACGAGTAGACTAATACCTATTACGGTATTTGGACAAGAAATGTAACGAATATTGATCAAGGATTTGCATTAGCATAACCACTAGCTTTACCACAGCGAAGTAAAATGCTATTTTTTTTTTTTAAAAGTTCAACATTGCTTTTCTAAGCAACCTGATCTTGGTACAAACCTTCATTCGCATTCTAAATTGAAAATCACGTTATTGTTACCAACTTATATTTAAAGCCCACGGTCATTTGCTTTTTCGATGAAAGGCGAATGTAAATTATTATTATTTTTTTATGATATACATTTAAAAATTATATTCTTTAGCATCTATTTGCAAGCTCACTTTTATTTCAAATTTTAAATAAGTTCTTACTCTACACTAATTCCCTTTGATATATAAATTCGCATCTTTATGAATATTCTGCAATTAGAATTCTGAATTTAAGGTGTTCTCTTATTTTCTGAATACTTTTACCAAGCACAATTGAAATTCGTTCTTTCACAATATTTTTTCACACTTAAAATACACAAAAATTTAATTTTAGTGTAAATGTTCTTTTTCATAAATCTATCTTTTTTTTTTTTAAATTATAGTGACTCCCAAAATTGAGAAAACACAACTTACTTTCCTTCTTAAAGGCGTAAAACAATATTATTAAATATTTATTTAACTTTAATGTTTACGAGAAAGATAAAATGTACACACACATGACAAAATGTATTAGACTAAGAAGCAAAAATGAAGAATCGATAATATTTCAATTACCGTAATTTTTACGTTGAAATTTACAGATTTTTTAGTTACAAAATTGAGTATATACTTAGTAAAATTACTTAAAAATGTTTTCGAAAAACTTAAATTAATATTTCGTTGCATATCATATAACATTTAGAACACTTTCCAAGTGGTGTGTATTGTTTTGAAAGGGTTTGTGTAGTTTCCCTGGATATTTTTCCCCCCCCCTTTTTTTTTTTGTGATACTGTCTGTAAATTTTCTTTGCCTCTGATACTATGCCTTTAAATAGATTTTTCTGTAGCCACAAGTTTTCTATCACAATGTGATCGAGAAATTAAAGTGGTGTATGCAGTTGCATTTTACAATCGTACAAAAACCATAACTTAATTTTAAATGTATGTTTTAGTTCGTTATCATGTTGAAACATACAATACAATTTTTGATCTAATTTTTAAAGAATAATTTAAAGTAGTTTTAAATTATTCATTAGTACATCCAGCTACTTCATTTTATCCATGAATTCGTCAATACAAATTAATTATTTCTACACCTTTTACAGACATACGAGAAGCTCTGCTTGACAGTGAGAAAGATGTTTTGTGGAAAGTAATTCAGAATGAGGACGTCACCAAACATCACTGACGATCACTTCCGAAAACATTGTATTAACTTTCAACACTGAATATAGTATTCTAGAAATATTGAGGGTTTGAAATTCGATTTTCTGTAAATGTTATCATTTTTCTCTATTTACTGTGGAACTGAAGGATTTTCTTTTAGCTACGAGACCATTATAATTTGCTTCTTGGAGTATTCTTCTAATTTTTTCTTTAGGAACACATCTTCGTATAGCTGTAAAACTAGCTAACGCAATTTTTGCAGCCTTCACTTAAGCAGTTTTTCTCACATCTCGCATGATGGTTGCATCTCGCATCTATTGGTCATCATATTGAAGGGTTCTTTCCCCCTCTCTTCCAGGTTTATTTACAACTAGCCCAATTTTTTAAATACTTCTGCGTATTTTTTTGTATTCTTCATCTGTGATTATCTTGAACTTCCTTTGCAATATCACGCAAAAATTTATCTACCTCAGGCGTAGAATTACAATTTTCCGCATTTCAATATTAGTTTCGATTCTGGAACTCCATCTAAAATATTTTTTTCTCCTGGAAATCAAATATTAGCATCTTAAAAAAAATTTGTTATACTGAATTAATAATAAAATTATAATAATGGTAATTAAATAGCAATATTTATAGGATGCATACTCAATTTTTTGACCCTGGAATTTGGAGCTTTGATGTAAAATTTTCGGTAGTTAAAATGCTATTGATTCTTCATTTATGTTTTTTAGTCAAATACATTTTGTATTGTGCATTTTGCTGCCCCTGAGTATTTAATAATGTTGTTTTTAAACATTTAGGTAAGATTTTTCAAAAACAGAGTGAGAGGTGTAAACACAATTTTAGGACCAGTGTATTTGTCAACATAATGACGAATAATAATATTTTAAACAAATTAGACCGACGTTTAATGAATTATTACAGATAATTAAATCGAGAGAGCAGTTCTTTTTTCATTACCGCATGGTGACTGTGAAAAGTTTTGGAATATTGTCTTTGAAATTTGAGTTCTGTATGGAAAATATTGTAATATTTCCAAATGTGTTATCACTTCATATTCTTATGTATCTACAATCACATCGGAAATATTTGTATATAGTCCCTGTCGGAAGTTTTTGAACAAGGGTACACCTGTCCGATGCTTTCGCGCATGCGCTGCAGTCAACCAACCGAGTGAAGTATGGCGGCTCGGTTAGAAGTTATTTGAAAGTTTTCTGAAGGTGTTTATGTTTAAATGCGTTCCCACGATTCCGGTGATTCCGAGTTCGATGGATAACAACTACTTACAACTTACGTTTCCGATTGGGAAATCAATATAGGGATTGTGATCTTATTCAATGTTATGCCATATTTCGTTGGCGATCATCTTAGTTTGTACAGGTAAGTCGTTAACCTTTAGCGAAAGTTTGTAACTGTTGACACATGTGAATTCATTCATATTGCTGACCGGAAAGTCCAAATTCTTAATTACTAATTACTTTCTCCTACCAAATGTAGATTGTTTACATTTCAACACAGACATTGCATTGTTTGCTTGATTAAATCAGCATTTTGTCGTTCATTTAAATTATTCGTGAAGAAAAGTTACATTGTCGAAAGTTTTATATCATATTTATGGAATTTGAATTTCGGTGAAATTTTTTCGACATTGTTGGATAAAAAAAAAAACTATTTTTTTACTACTTCATTCATTTTTAAACAATGTTTTAACTCAAATGTTTTGATATACTTGAACAGTTTCGTTTTAAAATACTATACCCAATGTTTTACTTCATGCAGTTTCCTATAGTGTCAACCGCAGCTATGAAATTCCTTGGAATTAAAATTAATAGCACCGATTCAAAATACATTTCAAAAAATCTTCCAATTCTTGTTGGCATATTTTATTTGTGCATATTATTTCCCGATTTTATTTATTACATTATCCTCCAATCTTTTTTTAAAAAAAATTTTACTGCTCATTTTTTAAATTTTTGCGTGTAAATTTTTTCTAAAAGTCATTAAATTATCAAATGCCCACTTACTATTTTTGTTGTATCAAAATTTTCAAACAGTTTTTTTTTTGCTTAAATTAACAATATTGATTCCCAAGTTACCTGTATATTGGCTGTTGAGTATTAACAATTTAACAAAAACTGTTGCATCAAACGATTTGCTGTAAGGATTGAATGTTTCAAAAACTTACATCAATTGTTTTTGTGCAATTTCTTTGCATAAGTAAATAGTACAACAGGTATTTTTCTGAATGAATAACATTTAAAAACTAAATAGTTGCATTTCTGTGTAAAATCCAATATTCACTAAAATTGTATCTTCTCCTTCTTTAATTTTGCTTTAATTGTCTGATCATGATTTACTTTTGGTTGAGTAAAAGTTCTGCTATACTTATACCATTTGATCCGCTTATCTTAAAAATTAATAAACTTTCAAGAAAATAAAAATGTAAAAATCAGGCTATGCATAACTATCTGTTGTAAACTTGTAGCAATAAATTGTGCATTCAATTATACAGAATTATAGTTACAGAAAAGGAAATAATTCAGATATTTTAGTAAAATAGTTTACGTTCTTCAAAGGGAAAAGTTAAATGTCTACTTCACATTACGTTGATTTCTGTTTAATTTCAGAATGCAGTAGTTTTTGGTCAAACACTACATCTTAGCTTTTTCTAAGTTGACATAATGAATAGGGTATTGCATTGATTATTTATGTACTTGACAGCAAATTTGTTATGGTCAGAATTTGGGTACTCAAATATCAAGATCGTTTTTTGTTTCATAAAAGTTTCCTTTTCTGAAACCAATCTTTATAATTTTATTAGTATTTATTTGCATGAAATATATATTATGATCTTATGTCAATTATACATTCAAAATTAGTATGCCTAAGAAATATATGTTTTTTCCCATCTTGCAATCTTTAGATAGCCACATTGAATTTCAGTATTTTTGGAATTATAGATTAATTCAAGAAATTTACATTCATTCTTCTTTGTTGTTAATTTGAAAAAATGTCAATTTCTTATGATATTAAACAGCTATTTTGTAAACTTTTTGTGCAAACTATTTTTATCAATTAGGTTTCAAAATTAGTTTAATTTTTTTAGATTAACTTATTTAAAGTTCAAAATGCTTTGTGAGAGAAGATCTCTTTTAAGCTGTACTATGTTTATTCTAGATTGTTTTTATGGAAGATTTTCCCTCGCATTTTGGATATCTAACTAATACTCTGTATGATTCTTTGTTTGTCTGTGATTAAATTGCAAATGAGAGAGTGATTGAAATATTTCTCGTATTGAATTTATTAATTTGTCATTGAAATATTTCTCATATTGAATTTATTAATTTGTCATTGAAATATTTCTCATATTGAATTTATTAATTTGTCATTGAAATATTTCTCATTTTGAAATTATCATTTATTTATTATTTATTCATACAGATTTATTAGAAACAAATTAAAAATTAGTTTAGTGAATCTATTTGTATAATTTTTTTGAATTTTTATTTTGGTGTTTTTAAAAATTTATTTCAAATATAATAATTCTTCACGAAAAATTATTTTTATATTATTACGCTTGGTACATTTTGCTACAACTGTAACATTTTGCATCAAATGTGTCCCATTGATTGAAAAGTCCTGCCTCTCCCCTTTCAAATTGGAATCCCTGTTGATCAACCCCCTCTTTTTTATGTGATGCAATGCCCATGTTTTCTGTGTAGTGCAATATTACCTTTTTTAAATTTGGGAAAAAATCCTGCTTGTGGTTTCAGATTTAACATAATTACACAACAGAGATTAAAGCCTGCTTGAAAATCCCTACACGTGTCTTTCTTTCTATAACAACTCTAATTTCAAGTGGAGTTTTATTATAATTAAGATCAAAAAGCTGGTTTTAATTTGTAAAATGTTTCTTACTCTAAATATTTTCGAAAGTACACATACTTAACTTTTTTTTTTTTTTTAAATTTTAGGGCAAATTCAAATTCAATATATACACTAAATTTGTCCTTCAAAATTTAATTGTACCAAAGAAAGGCAGTATGAGAAATGGAATTTGGAGAAAATTCTTTATCTCATAAAAATATAAAAATTGTATGAGATTAATATTCATGAATGAAAAAAAAATGTGTTGTAGAAAATAAGGAAGAGAATGTATTCTCAGGAATGTCTGTCTGTGAAAGCAAATTTAGTTTAAGTTTAAATTGAAGAGTGTATTAGTTGCATTTTATACTATTTTACTCTTATGGTGAATGGAAAATAATTCAGATGTGTTCAGGAATATACATCACCAATTTCGAATCATTTTCTAAAACTGAATATAGTTTATTTAAATTTTATTGACTCTGTTTCTATACATCACAGTAATAACTGTCTAGTTTATATTTTCTTCATTCATTAAAAAAAAAAAAAAAAAAACATACCTGTTCCTTAACTAATTGAAAGGTGAAAAAAGTTTCTTATTAATTATTACTGATGAAAACTCTCAGAAGATTAATTGAGTTTTTCATTACTTCTCTCTTGCTATACCACTATACAACTTACAAATAGTTAAATATGAAATGTTAGTTACAGTTCTCTGGGAATATTAAGCATTTTTTCATGTGTCCCTTTTTGTGTTTCAACAGGTGATTTTTTTTTAATAATAACTTACTTTGTGTTGTGTCCTTCAGATAATTTTTAAGTCATTCAGTCAAATTCTGCTATAACAGATATTTTATAATTTTAGTTATAGATTAAGAAATATTTGTAAATGTATTAATCTTCAGTTATATTGTCACAATTTAATTTTGGTTCTGAAAGCATTGCACAAAAATCTTTTTCTACGCGATTCAAATACGAATAATGTAAAACAGATATATTAAAATTTGGTAGTAACTGAAAGTATATTTTATCCTATTCTTGCATTTGATACATTGTATAGCTATTCCTGTAGTAATTTTATATAAAATATAGTATATAATCAGATTTTCTGTTTTTACATACGTATATTTAATTTTCTAAAAAAAAATTAAGGGAAGTAGAAATCAGTGTTTAAAACTAAATTTGTCCTTGAAAAATTAATTGTTATGAAGGAATGCAATAAAAAATGAAGCTTGGTAACTTTTTTTTTTATAGAATTTATACCCTATACAAACATGAAAATCCTTTTTACTTGTTCATTACAATGCTCTGTTGTTATCTTCATCAAACTTTTGCTGATAGCAAAACTTTTTTTTTAGGAAAACTTTTGCAAAAATAGCATAACTTTTCAATGATGGAAATTTATAGATTTTATTAAGGAAATCGTAATAATTTCGTCTAATGCAGGTAATTTATTAGAAGATTATGAGTAGAAAATCCTTTCGCTTTCCCAGTGTGATTAAAATTTAACTTTGTTCAGCATAATTCAAATTGTTTTCTATGTTTTTATTAATCCCCTATAGTTATTTTCCCAAATTAATATTTGATAATAAATTTCATGGATTGCTTGCTTCATAATTATGAAATAGTTTTAATGCAATGGTATTTAAAACTTTATCAACACATCCTATATCTCTTTGAACTAAGTAATCGTAACACAACTTAACATTACAATAATTAGTCATAAATTGAAATCTTCCACATCTGTTTCATTTATATATTTATTACTCATATGTTGTAGCTAATGGTTTATTATAATTTTGATCTGGGGGAAAAAATGATTCATTCAATCTTCTTGAAGGATATTTGAAAAATTCATTTACAAAATTGTGTGGAAAATATTAGTTTTCCATTATCTTAATAATATTTCTTCTTACAGAGAATCAAAACTTTTCTTTTTATTCTCTTTTTCTGAAAATTAAAATTCAGTTTGTTGACTGAATTATTGATTAAGATTAAGTTAAGATTTTTATTTTTAGCAAGATTTTAAGACTTTAAGTACCTGTTCTTTGATTTGAAAATGATTAAAATGCTCTGTAATTTTATTCAAAATACCGGTTGTATTAATTTCTTATTTGAAATTGAACCTATATTTCTCATCTCTTTCTTATGAGTGTGACTGATTTATCAATTAAGCTATTTTCCAATAGGATTGGATCCAGTTTGGATGAACAGTTCAAATCTAGTTGGGAATATTAATTTTTGAACAAAAATTCTGTTTTTTGCATATTGAGCTAATGTACATTATATAATTACTGTAAGTTACCATTCATAATTTAAATATAATCACCTTTTCCTCAAAATGCGAGATATTACGGGTACTTTTCTAAATGCACATACTTTTTTTTTCATTGTAAATTGACGTGCATTGTTAGTCTGAGGTTGCACGACATGAATTCTACTGGCGTTTTTCAACTGAAACATTATTATCATTAATTCGGTTTATTTCTTCGAAATGTTCTTTTCTGTCGCATGTCGGGGATATTTTTTCATTAAAACTCCTCGTCAAAGGAAATTTTTAATGTAAAAAATTGTTTGATTGACTCATATTATTTTATAAATCAGAAGACATCCAGAAAACATTTTTCTAATATTCGTCCAACCAATTTTAAGAATTATGCAAGATAGAGATGGAGACAAGGGAATAACAAAATTTGAATGTCTGAAAAAGAGATTAAACAAAGCAAACGTATGAGGCCCTACCAAGTCGTCATGATCACGAACTTGCAGCCGGCGATTTTCGTCGAGTTGTGGGTTCGAGTCCTGATGTCACTAAAGACCTGACGTGTAGCGGGGCTGATGCACGTTAAATCTGTCGAGGTTGTCATGGTGTATAAATTTGATGCAAGATGTACCGGCTCAGGTGTCATCCTCATTACTTGACCGAGGCTCAAAATTACGAGATTCATAGCCAATAGTTCTCGTATTGTTTCTCGTTGTGACGTTAATAAGCAATGGAAATCACTCAGCTCAATTACATTAATATATATATATATATTGAACTTTAATTTTGAAGGAGATTTTGTCTTCACTGTGAATGTGCATCTTGGTTTAATGAAAGGAAAAGTTTGTGTGTGGACGATGTTGTGGAATGATTACAATACTCAGGAAATGTATGGTACAAAGAATCTATGGGTACTGATAGTGTGCACCTCGAAGTCATTTTTTCGAAATTCGCTGAAGCTTTTTAAAAAATTCAATTTTGAAGTAAATTTTCTCTTCATCGCGCATGATTCTTGCGCAAAATACGTCTTTTGATTGAGGCACAATCTTCATTGTTTCTGGTGATCTATATTCTTGTTTTTGAAGTTATTTATATTTATTAATATGTTTGTTCTTTGTATCTGAATGTAAAAGTATAGAAATTATTATTTTTTTAAAATTTGTTCGTTTTTTGCTCTAGAATTAATATTCTATTTTGAATGTTTCGCTTAATAATACTATCCGACAGGAAATTGAAGAACCTATTGTTAAAAAAAATATTTTCTTCAAAACTCTCGACTTTTTCCTCATTACTTATTCCTTAAGTTCCAAAAAATCAAGTGCCTTCGAAATATAAATTCTTATGTAACGTAGCTTACACTTTCTATTCTACTCCGCCATTCTACTATAAACAGTTTGCTGTATGTTGCTAAGACCTCGATGCCGTAATTTTCAGTCCTGGTTTCAAATCATGGCTTTATTTTCGTCCGCTTTGTTTCTATTTTTACACTAATTTAATTTACTTAAAAACTTAATTTTTTTTTTGAAAATGAATTTTTTACTTCTTAAATAAATTTCTTTTGTGTTTTTAAAATTTTTCATAATTATGTTGAAGCAATATTTTTGTATACTTTGCGGGCTTGCTCAGGAACGAAGCATCGGAAAGTTATGATTCTTGCACCATCAAAGTTTTCAATCAAAATGAAACCTTATTCCTATGATATATAGAATGAAAATTTGACCCTCTTTTAAAAAAGGAACTCTTAAATATTCCCCCGCGTGTGAAGAATGTGTACTCAACTCGCTCGTTATTTTTTGTTTGCACCCTATTCACTTGATTAATGCGGAAACAACAAAAAGTACTTCGATTCCTGATGACAAGATAAATACGCTTTTGCTTATTAATTCGTGTCTAAAGAATCGTTCCAAATGTTGATTGTTATAATATTTCACATTATTTCATGTTCATTCGATTCGATTATTTTGAAGCCAAGATAAAATCGCAAGTTATTCCGTTTTTTCAACCCTTCTAAATTTAAACCTTGTTTATTCGGCCTGCTCTTAGAGTTTGATATGCTTGTAGTAGCATTTTTAAGTCGATTACCCAACGAACTGGAAAATGTTGGACAACTTACGGAATAAAGCCTACTGTTTGATTCATTCGTGCATTGTTTCTTTAAGATGCTTAATGTATGATTAACATCATGTAATAAAAACCATATAAAATCATCATTTACATTAACGTTTAAAATCTATGAATTACATATTTATCAAAGCCAAAACGGTTTTGTTTTTTGGATGGAGACAATCAATATTGTTTTCTTTTTAAATACTCTTATAAAGGGTAAAAGACTTCCCTAACTCTGATAGCACAATATATTCATTTCCTTTTTTCAAAACACTTTTAATTGTATTTTAAGATGTACGGGACATTTTAATCTAGTTTGAATTTTTAACAAAGATCCAGTACAGTTGCAGGCTATTCAATTTTGCCTTTTAACTAAATGTTTTTGGCAATAGTAGGATTTGTTTGTAATTCAAAATATGTTTTTTAGCATGTAACAGTAATAAAAACGAGTGGAAAAAAATTTATATTAAAACAGGATTCATTATAAGTCTGAAAAAAGGCAAGTTGAAAGCCTGTGCATTTTGTTTCATAGAACGACTATCTTTTGATCAATGGTGTGAACGTAACCAAGAAAAAAAAAATTGGCTCAATTTATGTAATAATAGAAAGTATAAGTTTCTGTTATTGCGAGTTATTAAAGTTTCACGAGTTATTAAAGATGTTTATTATTTTTCACGAATTTAAAAATAGCAATCAGAGTGATAGCTGCAATTCTAAAAGGAGATAGGGTGAGCAACCCTGCACAAAATCTTTCTGGTTTGAACATTGTTAAAAAATAAATAAGATTCAGGAGCTATATCCACCTTCAAGACTTGTTAATTTACGAATGCTAATTTAGTAGTAAATTAATGCTGTGTGTCTCAATTCACATAACTTACTTTTGTAGTCAGCATAAGAAATTGGGTCTTCTAAGTAAGAGTTAATAAGAGACATACGAGTTTGTCCGGACTATGATTATTTGGGAATGGACTCTGAATATAAAGAAGCAATCATTTTTGAAATCTCTATTATATATGTAACATTCAGTTCATTACATTTTATATTAAATAGAAAATACAATTCGTCTTGATATTTTCTTATTATGTGACGTGACCGCGATAGCCAAGTTGTTTGTTCGTGAGGTCGTGTTCCGAATCCCGATTCCACGAAAGACTTGTGTAGCAGGACTGATGCTCATTAAATGTCAGGGCTCAAAGTTCTTACATTGGCTTGATGTGGTAGTTAGGAGTGTAGGGTGGTAGTCAGGTCTCGTCTTTCTTAACTTGACTGTGGTTCTAAATTTCAAGGTCCGTTGCAGTCTTCACAATTTTGTCTCAAATGTTTTGTTTACATATTATAAAAAATCCATTACTGTATTATAGCGATGATAATTTTTTAAAATATTTTTTTTTTATTGGGATTTGGGATGTCGTTTTTTAAAAATATTCATTCGGTTTTTCAAAAAACTGAATGCTCAGAGTTTAATAATACCACTCTGTGTAATGTAGTAAAGACGAACGATCGGTAAAATTAATCTTTTCTTCCTATTTTTGTGGTTATAGAATGCAACTGTACGTAAGGTGTAACTGTAATATAAGTAGGATAATTAAGTTGCCGGAATATTGAAATCTTTCACAAGTTTCGTGTTCCACGTCATAATGAATGGCTATTGTCCAAAAACAGATATAAAAGTTTGTGTGCGAATGTGGTTGCTAATGGATACCTTCTGGAAAATAGAAGCTACTGCAATAGCTGTTAGATTATACCTTGTCGACCTAGATCATTGTTTATATCGTAGTCTGTAAAACTATTTGTAACTAGTTTCCAATCGTTTTTAGCTCCGTTCGGTTAAAATGTTTTCTCGCTAAGAAATTTTTAACATCGGTCAAAATACTATCTACCTAAGAGTCTCTTAATTAGAAATTATAAAGTCTCAAAAACACATTGCTGTCGGAGCTATTTTTGGAACGAAAAAATAGTTTATCAAGAAAATTTGTATTATTTCAAAATTCTAAAAGTCTTTTTTTTTTTTTTTTTGACAAAAGTAATGTCACTCAAAAGAGTATTTTCTAATTTAAGTGCGCCTTCAAAAAAAAACTTGTGACATAAATTAACCCTTTTTTTGTTGTTGTGTTCTAGAATTAGAGAATGAAGTTTGGAAAGAAATTGTTCTTATTCACAAATTAATCCGACTTATTTAGAATTAACTGTTCAGAATTTCATTGTATATTTATGAATCAACGAGAATTTGGTATATATATGGTAAAATATGTATAGTCATATACTGTGTATTCATTGGAGAGAATAATAATTCTTGTTTAACGTTGTTTTCTTTCTTATGTAGCATTATAGAATTTCTATAATTTTGCAATTTTGTTTGTTTGACGCTTTTCGATTTACATTCTGTGTTCGTTGATAGAGCAAATGTGAAACTGTCCAATTCCTGGATGTTCTGACGAATGATGGGTGTACTCGTAATTGTGGCATTGCACTCTCAACGTATAAATGGCTTGTTAGTAGAATTTTGCTGCTTGGGAATAGTTCCAAAATAATTGTCGGAAGCCAGAATGCTTCCGTGCTTTGGGTACGGCAATTTTTTCGACAATTTTGTTATTCTTGATGCGTTTGCGTTGTAAGTGGTAATTGCACCGTGACGAAAACAAGTTGATTTGGATATAATCATTTGGCAGTTATTTTTAACATGCAACCAGACGATTTTTAAAAATCTTTATTCTTAGCAAAATTCGACGATGTAGTCGGTACGTTTTGCCCTGGTGCTCTGTAATGGTGCGGTAATTTCTTTCCATTTTAAATGTAATTTGGGTAAATAATTCTATCATTGAAATTGCTTGAAGTAGATTCATTAATATAAAACTATTGCTATCGTAGTTATCTTAGCCTTAACTCTTCATTTTTTGTTGACTTTGAATATAAAGGAAGCTTTACAACATTCAGTTTGATAAGTAATAGTTTTTGTCAACGTATATTTTAATTTTAAGGTAAGTAAATTTGATGATTTTAATTTTTATTGATCTTTCTTTGATAATTTTTTTGTCTGAACTTTTGCTTTATAGATTTCAGTTATGTTTGATTGTGTATTAAGGTCGCTCTTAGAAGCAACACGAGAACTATTGGCAATCTGCTGCTTTATGAATACCATGAATATGTTGGTTTAAAATTTTGTGAAGCTTAATTTTTAGTTAAATATTATTTGAAAATTATTTTATACGTTTGGTAAAATAACTTCTGACACCCATTGATGAGGCATAAGATAGGTATTTTCTCTGGAAAATAATGTGGTATAAATTAATCAAATAAACATTCTTGGTTTCGTAAAGAAAAAAATATTGTATCGATAGACCGTTGCAGAAATGAGATTGAGTAGCATTTTTTAATACTTCATCTCCCATTTCCTTTCAATATCCGTTTTATTTCAAACAATGAATGTAAAAATAAAAGTGCAAGGAATAGATATGTGAATTAATTACAAAGTTTAGTGTAATATATTTTTTACATGAAAACTGTATCATTATTATAAATTTCCCCTAATCGTTTTAAAAGAAGGATCTTTACCCAAAATTCAGAAGGAATGCTATTGTGAAAAATGCATTTCATTTGTATTGTGTTATTTTTTTTATTGAAGTGACTGACTTGAACATCATCATTTTTTTGTAAAACGCGTTAGTGTGGTGTTTTGTCTTTTTTCTTCTGAATTCAAAGAAAACAGAATTGAAAGTTTGACCAGTATTGAAAGTTTTATTAATAATTGTGAGAAAAAATTCGACCGAGAAAACTATTTTTGGACGTAGAATATATTTCAGAAAGAAGAAAAAAATAATTGATAAAACGAATCATTTGTATGTTGGAAGTTTTTTCGTGATTACAAGAATTGAAAATAAAAGCTTATTGCTTTTAAAATGATTTAGTAATAAAAAAATAACAAATATATATCGTTGAATAGAGACCCTGAAAAATTAGACCGTGCTGTTCTAATTATTTTTTAAAAGTGTGCTTTGTGTATCTATGTTTATTCCATTTGTTTTAAATGAAGTTATAGTTTTATTTTCATTACATTCCCTTGAACTTTAGTTTTTATGACGGCCATTATAATCCTTTCTTTGAGGAATATTGTATAAATGACGCAAAATCATTATATTTATCATGCTTGTTCGAAGTATCTTGATTTTAGTATTTCTAACGTTTTCGATCAATAAATTATCATTTATGGTTAAGTAAAATAGTAATGAAATCATAATTTCCAACAAAAATTGACAGTTGTACATTTGAAATAGCATGACTTTAAAGGTTTATCTAAGCATATTACGTACATACCAATTTTTTTAACAGAAAATTTTACTGGAAAATAATGTCTATGATAAAAAAAAAAAAAAAAAAAAAGAATGTTAACTAATCATTAACTAAAAGCAAGTTCATTGGTAAATATTAAAGTATAGGATTACTACCTTTAGACTGAAAAAACATAAAAAGTAGTCGACTCCACAGAAACTTTTTTTAGAAAGTTCCTTTTCGCTTTAGATAGTTTCAAAATATTTAATTTTATATTTATGTATGAAATGTTAACGCTGAGTGCTTTTCAAATTTCACTATCGTAATTGACCTCCGGAAGCAATTTGTATCATTAATGCCCTTTAAAAATGGTTATAAAATGCATTACATGTTATTTAAAATTTGAGCAATTTTGTTTTTTTATGGTTAAGAACATTTTATGGTTTCTTCTCGCCTGATTTTAACTACTGTCTGTGCTTTCTCAGCCACTTCAATATTGCATGCTTCTGTGATTCATCGGGAAAGTCTGCTTCTTCTCACTTCTCTTTTTGCTGTTTGTGCATGATTTCACGTTATTCAATGTTTGTGGTGAACGACCCTGCATTTAGGGAGGGGGGGGGGAGTATTTGTATTCTGCTACAGTTGTATTTGGAACTTCCTGTAGAATCTTTTATGTATACTTAATTTTTTAAACAATATTTAGAGTTTAAAGTAATTGTGTTTGGGGGGAAGGTGCTCTGTGTTTATTCTAGATATGAAGAGACATGAAAAAAGTTGTTAGAAGAGGGGGGGGGGGACATATATAGTCTTACAAAGGGCGATTTTGATTGATTGGGGAAATTTTTTGAAATGTTTTTGTAATTGTACAATACGCAAGCATATTTCACCCTTCATGTAACCTCTAATGAATCTTGATTTTACGGATAGAAATTTGAGTATGTACATTTAAATGTTATAGCTCCCTTTCTGAAAGTGTGCCAATCTAGGAACTTAATATCGAACCTAAATATCGCAAAGGAAATCGTAATGAGTTATCATAACGGAACAGTAAAAGTAAACCGAACACTAAAAATATGTGATTATTTAGCCAGTGAGATATACTGCTTTGCGTGTTACTGTGTGTTATGTTCATTGGTAAATAAAATATAATTATGTTTTAACCTATTTTTATTTATAATCTTACTGCCATTTTTATGGATTACAATTTATTCCTCTTTATCTTTCAAATTCTTTCAACATTGAAACTTCTATTTTAATTCGAACTAGTTATGTTTTTCTTATGTGTGTGAATATTATATGACGACATTTACACGTAACGAATTTATTACCTTTTCATGGATTGTATACCAATTCTGTAAAAAGAATATAAAGAAATGTATAAAATGTAAATAATATTTTTAGTTTCTCAAGGTTGTGTTATTTTCTTCAAAACTTTGTGGTAGTATAATTTATATATTAAATTATGTGTATATTACTTATTTAATAAGGGAAATTGCCAGTCCAAAATATTGCATTCTACTGTTATTGAGTATGATTTTTTTCTTTTAAATTGAACTTCATTTTAAGAGCTGTCTTAAAATGTATAAATCTCTTCCAAATGTTTGAATCTTTTTCATAGAAATTGTAAATGTAAAAAAAAAATTATTTTTATGTTTATATTTTATTCATTCTCCGTATCTAATACATTAATACGTAATATACAGATATTACACAATCTATAGTTCAATCGTGTTATCAATGCGATATCGATATTGCGAGGATCCTTTTAATTGTCGTCAAATCCCTTTAAATTTGCTACTGTACCATGTAATACCGAAATTTTGTAGTAAATTTGAAATAATTTTTTTCTTTCATTAATACTTTTTTTTCTCTTTTCCCAAGAATTCTTTTTTTCCCCCCTAGTTCTCTGAGTCATTAAGCCCTCTCTCCACGATATTTTCAAAGTTCTGGTTGATTGTATTAATTGAATTCTAATTTCAGATACTTAAAAAAGCTTCAATGCTTCTGTTACATTTACAAATATTTGAAGGACTAAAATTTTTAATGCAAATACAAAATATAATAAATTTCGAAATAAAAAAAAACTTTTTTTTTTATTTAGCTTTACATGAAAATTTGTTGATATTTTAATGTAAATTAATTATAAGTTATATAAAGTGAAAGCAATTTAAAACAAATTGTAAATTTTAAAATAAAATTTCTTGAAATCAGAAATAAAAACGTACTGTTACAATTCAGTTTTTCCCGTTCCTATTGAAAACTTCATAGAAAATTTAAAGCTAAACATTTCAGCTATTAGCTATTAAAGTAACAATGTGAAATCGTCAAATACGTAATAGTATGCGTAGGGTTGTGTAAAGTCTCATTTTTCCTTTATTTATGTGTATTTCGAGTTTTAAAATCCTATTCTTTTATCACAGAGAAAAAGCAAATCAATCAATTTCTTATTTTCTTACTACACTAAAATACAGTTCTCGTGTATTATTTTCTTGTTTATGACTGTTCTGAAGAAAAGTATTCTTGTGTATTTTAGCACGTTAACTGTCACGGTAATTTTCCAAGATTCCATTCTAAAAAGCCAATTTAATTCATCTCTTATCTGTGCGTTTATTAAGTAATTTTCTGTACATGAAAGCCAGCCTTCATATTTACTCTGATATGCTTCGAATTTAATTGTTGCTGCATGAATATGTCAAGTTAACAAACTACGAGATAAGTCGGAGTTGGCAATCAATGTGTTGATTTTAAATATTATTTCTCTTGAAAAATATTTATTTATGGCAAGCATGTGTTTGGACATGTTTCAGAAAGAAACTTTGACATGCTTTATTATATTTCGCACATCACAATAGCTAATATAATTAGCATTTAAATGAAAATTTTTATTCTATTTTTTTTCCTCTAGGAAGAAAAAGTTCTGTAAACATAAAAAGATTTATGATGTTAGAGGGGTATGTATTTTACGAAAATATTACTAAAAACGATTAACATGCATTTTTAACGATTAATATAGTTTAAAGAAATTTTAATATAAAACCATAATTATAACACTAAATGTGAATAATTCTAAATTTTGAAACGAATCTGAATCCCTTGTTTATGAAAATTAAGTTTCTGGGAATCGGAAACATACATTAGGTTTGAAGTTAATCGGATTTACCAACGAAAGCAGACTTGTAAGCTGATGTCACAATTTCAAAATAAAAATTTACAATTTTTTTAACTCCGTTGTTTGACTAAAGGCGAATCATTTTTAATTAAAGGCCGAAGAAAAACCATTGATTATCTCTGTACTGGCTGGCTGTTGAAAGTGGAATATCGATATTGGAAGACAAATATATTTTACTGCTTTCTCAGGAAGCTCCTAAACCAAAATAACTCGAATCCATTTCTGTAAAGGATTACCGGAATCTATAAATTTTACTCGAGTTCTCGTTTGTGGATATAGAGCGAAGCTTGTAAAATATTAAAAACACGTTGTGACACTTATTGTTCTACGGTGATGTAAGAATTGGAAAAAAAAAAAAAAAAAAAAATAAAAAAAAATTATTAGAACTCAAAAAAAACCGTTTTTAAAGTTGTAGAGTTTTAATTTGATATTACCAGGTATTATGTATAATTTTAAGATTTTTCTGTTTTCTGCTTCTTATTATTTATTTGCATGCTTTAATTTTTTGGATGTATGTTATAAATTTTTTCAAGGGAATTTTAAATTCATATCTTTAAAAATGAAAATGTTAATTGGAAAATGAAAGTTCAAAAAAAAAAGTATTTCACAAGTGCCTAGCTTATTCAATGAAATTTATAAACCGTCTAAAAATAAAATGAGCAACCAAAAATAAAAACCTAATCTTCCCTCCTCAGTTGGGGAGGGGAGGAATTGGAGCATGAAGTTCAAAATATTTCTGAAGAAGGTTAGAAATGTTTCGCGTAAGGGGAAAACCCCTCTTCTAATATATTGATTACTAACAATGAAATAAAACACCACTACAAAATATTGATGTATAATATTTTGAACAATAATATTAATTAATCTATACGCATCTCAAATATAAATACTATTTATCTATACGCATCTCATATAAAATCCAAATAATATGGTTTATTTTTAAATTTATTTAACCAATGCTGTTTTTGTTTGTTTTATATTATATGACTTTGCGTAGCACATTGTATATTTTTAGAGATCTAAAGACCGTATTATTCGGTAATAATAAATATCTATTTCACATCTTCTTGGCTGGCATTTTTCTTATTTTTTTCATTTTGTAAACCAATTAAATTTTTTAATCGATAATGTATTATTTGATAATTTTAATTTGTTGAAAGATATTGTTCAATCGTTTTAATATACCTTAGCTTTCCAAACATTTTCAAGCGAGGAAGCGGCATTGTTGTTCTAAAAGGTGATAATGCAACAGAAAGTACAGTTGAGTGTCTAATGCTGTACAGTTTTCAAACAGTTTTACTGCAGTCTCGAATTAAAATTCAATAGGCTGAGGGGAAAGAAAAAAAAAAAAAAGAAAAAACTAACAGAAAAGAAGGAGAAAAATGTATTTTTAATCTTGATGAATTTTGTCGTAGAATGAATGCAAAATAAATGTTGTATAAACTGGAAATGAGATCCATGCTTGGAAAATTATTATAATCCATTATCGGAGAAGATTACTTTGTTTGTAAAGAGTAATCATCTAAAAACGATTTAAAACGCACACTATATGTGATTGCGATCTGATATCCCTTTTCTCTTAATCCATCTATTTCGGTCCACTTCGTTACAGAAGAACGAGTCGTTAGATAATTGGATAGCCGTATTTGCAACGGTCGAAGTCAAAAGCATGTGTATACTTTTCTCATATGAGAATCTTTCCCATGTATGACGTTCCTGATGCCTGAAAAATTCATGATGACTTCACGCATCGGTGAAACGTTGGGTTGTTGTTCAGCCGTGAAATGTACCAATCTCTGGAAGTGGACGTCGGCTTTTTTTCAGTGTCGCATTGCAGTGGACGCGAAGAGTTGGTGGAACAAAGTCCGAAATATCAATGCTTCATCTTTTCGTAATCGTTCCTTATGTCTTAAATACGACTTCTATTCAAAAAATATTTTTTGAGCTGTGATCTCATTTCATTCCATTGTATAATCTGTTCTCTCGTGCCTGTGGATTTATTGATCCGGTTTTCTTTATATTTAAGACTTGATTCTTTAGGACGTTTGAAACAGTAAAGACTTTGTGCTGGTAGCTTATGGTTGTTCGTTTTGATGCTTGCACTTCAGCTTTTGAAATTCGAGAATTATTCCGATTTTTTTTAATGTCAACTTGGAATTCAATTTGGTTATTTCAATAATGTCAAATTGTTGTTTCTCAAATATCACTTTTTAATTACCTTTTGCTTTTTATTTAATATTCAATATTGGCTTCAGGATTAGATATTCTGTTTCAATAGCTATTGTAATATGATTCATTATCTTTATTTGTAAAACTCAGCCTTCTTTTTTGAAGTTCGTGGACAAATCTAAATATTTTTTTAAAAGCTTGACCTTGCCAAAATTGTATATGAACTAATTAATCAACTGCTTTAAAGAATGTAGAGTGATATCTATATTTTATGTGTGATATCGAAAAAAATTAGATAAATTAGTTTAATTTTTTAAAAAAATTGGATGAAATGTTTCTTTAAAAGAGAAGTGCATATTCCTTCTGTTTATTCTGCTAACATTCTGTTTGTCTCAATTTTTCTCCAATTAACAGAATCTGATTGTAACATTGCTAATCCATTTATTCTCTAGTATCCTGAGATTATCTTAAAGATGTATGTTTTCTTAATTTTGCAAATGCCTAATTCCTTATGGGACTCAAAGAAAATGATTCGAGACTAATATAATTGGTTGCTCGTGCAAACTTCACTGTATTGTCCACAAATGGGAGTCATTGTTAGCTGCCGTGGCAAGAACCAAGAAGAAGTGGCCGAGGAAGACCGCCAGTCCAATGCATCACCAGATCCGGATAATGTTTTATCTCCAATTCAGACTACAAATGAATTTATACGTCCTTTGGAGAATCCTTACCCACCTTTACCACCAGTAGATGAAGTAGAATATGGCCCTGGTGCAGCTGCTTCAGCAGCAAACATACCTAGGCCTAAAACTTATGCAGTAGTTGTTAGCAGATTGGCTGGTCACAGGTGGTTAAAATTGAAGTTAGAACCTAGAGAAAAAACTGATGAAAATCCTGTTGAAGAAGCTGCCACAGAAGACTGACACCATGTTTGTTTATTTTTTGGAATAGTTTTCTTCGAGTATAGCATTAGCAGGTTTTTTTTCTTCTTTATTATTCTCGTTGTCTATAGTTATCCAATAGTTTTAATTCACACAATGGTTTTCGTGAATAGTTCAGATAAAAGCACCCAGACAATGGAGCTCCACTTTGAATGCTTGAAAAGTGATTTTATTCCACAGGTATATTTTGACATTTCTGTATTTTTACGTTTAATTTATACATACATATTTTGCTAAAAGGGAAAATCTTTCATTGTAGATTTAGAATTTTTAAAATTTTCTATTATTTAAAATAAAAAAAACAGCAAATGCGGTTGAAAATCTTAAAGGATTAGAAAAAAAATCATCACTAAAAGTTACAAAATTACCCATAAGCTCATGCATTTAGAAATAATGCTTATTTAATGAATTTTAATATTGTTAGATGTTGAATATACTGCTCTCTTGAGATTAATGAAATTTAATGCATAAAAAGCAAATCCACCTATTTTTTTTTTTTAAAAAAAAAATACGCATTATTTCATTGCATTTTGTTAGAATTACTAATTTGAAATGTTACAAAACAAAATTTCTTTTGATTTGCTTAAAAAAATATTTGTAGATCACAATTTGTGTAATCTATATAAATTTCTATATATTATTATTGGAGTTATCTCATTTTTTTTTAATCAAAACATGAAAAACCAATGTGGTTTTAAAAAGAAGTAATCTTTTGGACCGAGTGAAATGTATTATTAGGTTTAAATGTAGTGGTGATTTATGTAAAAATTACATTATCTAATATACATACAGTTAGTCTTCTAATATTCTTGAATGTGTCGAATAACCTTTTTTTTTAAAGACTATATTGATGCATTTTTTTTTTATTATTATTAATTTACTTTCTCTTTGGCATAGATAAATGATAGGTTTTGAAATTTGATCCGAATTTGGATTAGCGACCAAAAACCAGAGGCACGGGCATACTTCATTTCCAGTTATTCATTATATTTGGAATTTCATTAAGGTTTTATTACTGACGCATAAAAAAAAACTTAACTTTTCTATATTTCGAGTACAAGTATTTTTCTATTTTACTGTATCATTTTAAAAATACGATATTTTTTAATTTATTTTGTTGATTTTTCATTCATGATTCTTTTAAATTTAGTCAATAAATTTATATAGAAGTTTTTACTGTCGCTTTTGACATTTTTCAAATTAATTTCTTACTCTAAGAACTTAATTCGGTTTTTTAAAATTTATTATTATTTTTTTAAAATCTTAAAATGGAAATCATTTTTCTTTTAAGCATGGGTATAACTTTTTTCGAAACTGTGTTCGTAACGTGGTATGCATCATTCTTCGTAATTTACGTTACTTTTCTTCTTGGTAACGCAAACTTTTTATTTTTATATTGAAACGTGACAAAGGAAAAACATTAAATGTATACAACTCCACAGAACGAACACTGTATAACATTGACTTAAGAAAGTTATTTGTGAAATTTTTACGTTAGACTTTTACTTATATAGGTGCTATGTTTACTTTGTATGTTAATAATTACATTTTATCTTTGTTTGAACCTCTCGTCCACCCGCCATCTTAAATTCGTGAGTGTTAATTTTTCAATATTTATTTTTCAATATTTATTCAATACACACGCACACATGCACATATACAGTCACACGGAGGCACGTGCCTGCCTCGTTCTAAATTTCAAGCACAGACATTAAAACATACCTTAGCAGGAAATCCCAACCAAATTTAAAAGTATTTTGTTATTTTGCTTAAAAGTTGTCTTCTGTGCCTAAACACAGAACCGACTTATTTATCGTATTCTAAAATTTTAGCTCTGAATTTGACTTTGATTCCTGAGTTAATATTTAATTTATTTTTATAATAAGAACTTGATAAAAATGAATAACAAACGAAATTATATTATCATTACAATTTTAAAAACTTCTTAAAGGGAAAAAAAAAAAAAAAATTGTGTAACCCCGATCGGTTTTTTCCCTCGATAACATGCAATAACTAATTCAAATTTAACAGTTGATTATATCTTTGAAAAATGGAAATAAATATACTCATTTCTTCCTCAGTTCTTGTATTTTTTAATTATTTTATTTTATTTTGTCATGTCTGCATCGGTTTCATGTTTTATCTAATGTAATCGAACAGTGTTCTTTCGGTAGAATCGAAAATTCACGCATTTACTTCTACTGTTACAGAACAATAGTACAAATGATACCTAAACACAATAAGCCGATCTATAATCCGCAGTTTTTATGCGAATTTTCCTGGAAGGAAATTTCACTCGTCGGTCCATTATATCGTTTTGCTGTATTTTTGACTCGTGTCAGAAGAAAGATACAGCTTTCGCAATAGGCATTTGTTGGACATTTTTAGACAGAAAGTAATAGAAATGTAAGTAAGAAGCTTTTTTCGTGTGTATATTTTGTAATGGTGTTCTGTTTTATGAATTATTGTTTGACAGAGACGAATGTAATTTTTTTAAAAGGTTAATAACGTTGAAGAAAAAAAAGGAGTCGATAGCATTCTTCTATAATGAGTTTAAATCATATGAGTGGAATAAAATCATCACATATGTAGTTGGTGTATGTTAAATGAAGTTATATTATACTGAATACTAATTTTCAAATTTGCACAAATGCTATTTAATCCGATTGATTTTGTTTGTTTTTTTGTTATTAAGCTAATTTTTACTAAATTAAATTTTTTGTTTCCATTTATTTCGCTACTAATGCCGTTAATCGAGATATTTTTTTAAAGTTTATTTAATATTTCTAATTTAACATAATGTATTATTACCTTTAATTTTGTGTTTTATGTCTGTTATTATTTATGGAAAATCAAAATGAACTATGCCATTTTCATAATATGAGCTATTTAGCAATCCAAAATTTAATGTGTGAATATATTAATAGTTAGGGTGCTCGGGTTATTATACCTCGATGTGAGAACAATTGCTTTTCTTTAAATCTTGTTATCGGAACTTTTAATGATCATGTGTGCGTGTGTGTGTGACAAGTTGCTTTAAATATTTCAATAAAAGATAAAGTTGTTTTTTTGTGAAAAAGTGTTTTTATGATTAAACGTGAGCCTTCTCATGATTTAAATTTTTTCCATTAATGCTGGCTTTTTTCAGAGTCAATATGGTAGTAAATTAAATATCTCAATTATAATAAATAAGTATGTTTCAAAAGTTTTCAGATATCTGTGATGAAATGCGCTCGTTTCTTTTTTGGATATTTTTTTTTTTTCATCGCCTCGTTCCACTTAGTAATTCGATGTGGTAATCGTATTTTTCTTGATAATCCAATGAATCATCACGAATTTAATTAACAGCGGAATGTAATATTATTTTAAATTTAGACCTTCATTTCTCGTGTATTCCTAAAATATATCTTGTCGAATCTGTACGATGACCGTGCTGCATATCGCTAGACTCCGAATCTTTAATCATTGTCTTTTTATACGTTGCCCGTTATCAACCAGTGTAGATAAGAGAGGTGGTAAAAAATAGCTGGTAGATGAGGAGTAAACAAAGGCACACGCTATAGAAATTTGCATCAGCAGCGTCACTGAAACCGTTCCTTGCTCTGTAACATCTTCCCACATTTTTCAATTTTCACGGACATTTGGTGGGATTCTGTTGACCTCTGTTGGAGATTTTTTCCTCGTCTTCATCTGAAGTTCCAATTGTTATCCAGTGGAAAACGTCACGCGAAAAACACTGCAGACGTAATCTGCAGATTTCCCGCTAGAGCGGAAGTCCGGCGTTATGACTGTGCTTTGCAATAGTTGCGTAAAAGTGTCTTTTTTCGATAAACACAAGTTACATGGATCGAAACATTTTGATCGGGATGTTATGATGGACGCTGTGAGACGCGAGAATCCTCCCAAGAGGAGGTTTTCGGGCACATGGGCCACATTGTCAACATTGCTGCGGAAGAAGTCCAATCAGGTATGAATTCTGTTTGTTCTGAGAAGTGGTTTCTTGTCACTTTGGTTCTGTTTTTTATTTTCGAGGAACTTGCGTGATTTGTTGGTCCTCTCTGGCTCAAAAACAATATGTACTCGAAAAATGTGATTGTTTCTTAGTAATTTTAAAGATTTTAAGAGGTTTGACTTTGAAAAAGTATAAATGTATATTCAGGCATATTCCATGTAATTTTTTGTTGTTCGTGTTTGGACTTCGTTTTCGCTTTTTGTTGAACATAATCAAACATAGGTATATGATCTTTGGCAGTGGAGCTGTTTAAAAAAAAAAAAAAAAATCTTATATTACTTATGTTCATTTAAATTCAAATCGAATTCAAACGCTTTAAAATAATTATTACTGTTTGATTAATACATCTTTTTTTGATAATACTGATAAATAATTATGTTTTAAACATATTAGAAGAATTATAATCTTGTTTTTTATAAGTAATTGAACATTTGTTTTATCTTTTTCAAATTAAAGAAAAATGTGTAGTAAATACTCTATTAAAATATGTATTTATTTCTGATGTTTTGAGTATGTGTATGGCTAATGTTTTGTGTTAAGAGAGATATGACAACTTTTTTTTGTATTTTACGTTATTCGACTAACAAGGATGGATGCCTTGCCATTTTGAGACCATTACGGTCCGAACTGGTAGGAAAAAGCACAATTTAGGTAAATTTCATTTCGGGTACTGAACGGATCTGAAAATTCAGTTCCATGCAGGACGCTATCGTTAACTGATGCTTAAAGATTTCTTACTGAAATAAAATGCTAATTTTTTTGGATTACTAAAATATTCAAGCAATGTCTCACAGTGACATGTCTGAGACAGATATATTGAATATAGACTTAGTTTATTGAACATCACTGAAATTTAAAAATAATAACGATAAGAATGTGATGAATAATGTCTATTCTATATATATGACTCGATAAATCACTTTCGATGATAACTTCCGAAAGAAAAGGGTTCACTGACTTTTTTAATCTTCTCTTCAATTCCATTAATTTTAAATGTTTACTGTCAAAATTTAAACATTTGAAACATGTGTGTAAATTATTTTCGATAACTCTGTAATCAAAACTCTACCATGCTTGATAAATTAGATTCTACTTTATGTTGTGTATTACAATTGATTCGTGATAAAATCCAAAATTTTTTGACTAAAAAAGAGAGAGAGAGAGAAGTCGCAAATGGGGGCACATAATTTCCCATTGAGCATATTGCCATTTATTTGACATCATAGGTAACATGGTGATTGTCATTTGTACAATATTTGTCCTGTTATCCATCCTTCATTAAACTGGCCGTACAATTGAGGAAATTAATTATGTGGTTCCTACATGTTTGTACCATTCAGCGTTGTTATTGTTTAATTCTGTATTTATTTGAATATCGGGTTTAACACAGTACCGACGTTACAGTATATGAACAAAATGTATGTCCTAAATTTTTGCTTGGTAAGTATAAAAAGATTTTGTTGCCAAAAAAAAAAAAAAAAAAAAAAAAAAAACAAGTAAACAATGTCTGCACATGTTAATATATCTGTTATCCCCCTCCCGCATCTTATAAATTGACATTTTTTGCATCCTATATTGTTCTTTGGATTAATTAACTATTTCTTTAATCGAATTAGAATCCATTGATAGCCTGCTACGAAATCGTTTGTAGAAATTTATAAGATTAAAGAAAATGTTTCTTTTTTTAGTATGCTAGCAAACCAGTAAGTTCATAATGCACGTGCAACAATGATCTAGTCCCTTGAACATCAAACTCTCATTGCCAAAACGTGGTCTTTTAATCTCATTCGTCAATATCTTTGCGTGAGTTATGGATTATTCTTAAATTTATTTGTCTAGCAGATTAAAAGTGTACCGAACTTCCTAGAGATATTGTTAAGATGTCCTTTGTTCCTGATAACATTTCCAGATGTTTAAATATTCGTTAATAGTAAAAAGAGTTTGTATTTATCATCATGCTAAAAAAAAAAAAAAAAAAAAAAAAACTTCTTTTCTCTATCATACTTATTCAGCTTTGTTATTAATATACACTAGTCTATAAAACTAAGGAATCTTTATTTAGTATTAAGCTATGTATTTATATTTATTGCCTATTTTTCTATTCATTTCAGATTTTTTTATGTGTGTGCCTTTATTTTTCGTGAGATATGGCTTAGTGGTATATGCTGTTAGCTTTTTGGAATTATCAGTATTCAATTTTTTTTACTGTGATCAGGATTTTCGATATCTACTTTTTCTATACAAATAAAATTTTGGTGTAAATACTGTGCAAGAACCTCTATCCTTAAAAAAATATTTTTTTAAACAGGAAAAAAAAAAAAAAATTATCTAGATCATCTTCTCAAAATATCTTCCTTCCAACACTTTATACAATTTTTTTTTTATCTACTCGTATCGTATTTAATTTTTTAGAAACAGAGGTAGTTTCATATTGTCTCTCCTCTATTTTTATTCCATATTTTTCATGTTTTTTTCTAATAATTAATGAGTTATTTGATGCTATAATGCACTTTTAGATGTTGTTGAACCCCAAATTCTTTCAAGAGAAGTATATATATATATATATATATATATGAGTTAAAATCTTTTTAATGTGATATATTGTACATGAAAATAGGTGTTTATTTATATCAATAATGGTAGTTGTTCTCTTATCTTCTGAATAAAACTGGAATAAAATTTATTCCTTCATATCGGTGTAATAAATGCAATAATACATTGCTATATGATTTGCCTATAAACTTCATACCTCTTGTGTATCTAATACCTCTACGTTTGTTACTTCTAGATTACACTAACGAATAGTTTTTTCGGAATACTTAATGAGAATTATATTATTAGTTTTATTTATATAACCGTCTAGTTATATACAACAGTGTCTGCTGCGCTGACAGATTATTATCTTTATCGACCATAGTTCTTGTAGTGGCTTGGCTATACGCGCTGCGAAGGTTCATTGAACGGAAGGATATTGAGAGGCGTTTTTTTTTTTTATGTTCGCGGTGCATTTGATTCACCTTTTACAAGAATATTTTGTTATCAGTGTTATTTTGACTATAAATGTCTGCTTTTCAAAAAAAAGTGCTTGGATTTTTTTTTTTTTTTATTAGCGGGCATCTGTCTTCTCTGATAAGCTGATGGTTTGAAGACATGGATTTTCTGAAATAGTAAGATCGCTTTTTTTCCTCATAAAAATTGGATTATTCTTTGCGTTTGCTATTTTTAATAATCAAATGATATTATTTAATGAAATAGTTCTATTCAAATAAAACAAGAGGTCAGTGTTTTATCTCATCTCGATCTTTTTTTTTTCCATTCATCTGTTATTAATTTGACTGACTTGGTGAGGAAGAAACCTCTCTGTAGCCCTATTTGCGTTAGTAAAACTAATGATTATTACATCATATCTAAATTTTACCCTTTTTACAATGTTTATCTTTATCTTGATTCGTACCATTCAAACCTTTTGTTCTGGTTTTAAGAATAAAATATTTGGAATCTTCAACGAGTGTTTGGCTCTTGAGCGCCATAAACTTACTTATCACTCACTCACTCCTCAAAAAAAGAAGGAAAATATAATTAATATTCATCTATATATATTTTTTTTTTTAAAAAAAAAAAGAGTTTTTTTCACATCACGCTTTTTAACTCAATAGATGATTACGTAATGGTGAAATATTCTAGATTCTTTCATTAGGTTTAAATCTACAATAATAAAATAATCCATCTAGGTTTTGCTGCAGCATGAAAGCCTTTATAAAGTGTATCATTTCAAAAGAATTCTATGAAAACTAGAAGTATATCCTGATTTCAAAATGTTAAATGTGACGCACTTTCTTTCTTTCTTCATTCGATTTTATATTAAGCTTATTACAGTTTTATCTGTTAAATGATATTTGCTATGCATTCGATATATTTTATTACATTTTTAGAGCAAACCTTGTGGTTATTTAAAAAGTTTTATGCTTCAGTAAATTTACGCCTTTTTACGCTTCGATTAATTTTCAAGATGGGGAGTTGGAAGGACAGAGAATGTTGCATTTGAAAAATACTATTCGACATTGATTTCTATTAAAATCTCTTTATTTTCAAGTCAAACGAATTGTTTAACTACGGGGGTATAGTTACGAAATAAGTAACTTCGAAACAGAACATTCCCCCTCCCCTCCGATTTATGTGGTTACAGAAGTTTAGAACTTTTTCCTATATTATTATTGTATTGTAACAAAATGAGAAAGGGATGGGGGGGGGGGGATATTTATATTTTTTTTTTAATTTTTAGTTTCTTTTCTTTTCTTTTTTTTCTTCTTTTTATAATATTGGTATTGCATTTTATTCACAAATTTTCTAATACTTTTTTTAAAAAAATTCCGGCTTTTTTTTTTCCTGTTGTTTAAAAGCGTATCTAGTTAAGTACGTGATTGCATTTACATACTTTTTTTTGTAAATATTATTTTCGAGTCTTGCGGATTCGAGTATTGCATGTTGAAATTGTAATGATTAAAATGATTGTTTTATCAGTTATTCCAGTTAATATTTTCGTTAGTTGAAGTGTGATTACTACACAGTTATATAAAAAGTATATGATTGCATAAAACAGAATGATTCGTGTCGTCTTATCTTTTTAGAATAAATAGTTTTGTTATTTGTGCGAAACAGTGACTAATGGCCTCGTATTAAATCATATTAGGTTTTAAATTCTTCATATGCGTTGTGAAGATTTGAAGCGTGCTATACTAACAGAGATATCGTTCTCATCATTTGACTCAGTATTAAAACAACAGGGTTCGTTCCCGGGGGGGACCTTTGACTAATTTTGCTACTACGTTAACATCTGAAAAATTCATTTCATTACTCTTTTGAATTCTTCGAAAATTGCTATGATTTTTAAAATGTTAAATCGTAATTTTAAAACGGCGTATTTGTCCTGAAAATTTTGCTAGTTTCATTGTAAAAACTGTCAATATCAATTAAAATTACTGTTAAAAGCAATGGTTACCCAAGATATATTTTAATGATAAATTTGCTCTATTTAATCTTGAATTGAGAAATTTTGCCCATTTCCTTTGGTGATTTCTCAATTTCATGATTAATCTTCGATAATTAGTGTCTTTTTTTATTTATTTTTTAAGTACACTTGTTTCAATTTATTCTTTACTCAATTTTATTTTTTGAAGCAAGTTTGTTTTATTTTTTGAAGCAAGTTTGTTTTATTTTATTATTATTTTTTAAAATTTTTTGAATCAATTTCCATCTTTTTTTTTTTTTTTTTTTCCCCTCTCTCTCTGTGGATTCATCATGATATTGAGTTTGTTCTTGAATGAAAATCATTTACATTCTTAAATTGCTATATTTGCTTTTTCTAACAGTTGAAGATTTTAATATATATTTTGTATTTATTTATATATCATGAGTAGCTCTAGATTCCAGTTATTTTATTGGAAATGTAACCGCAAAATCTGTGGAAATCCTTTGTTTGGCAAAAAATTACCGATGAGTCAGTGCAAGAGAGATGTTTTTTTCACTTCCTTCTTTTATATTTTATTTCGTTTGAAACGAATATAATAGAAGAATTTAATTTTAATATTAAATAACAGATAATGAATTTAAAATATGAAAAGGAAAACATTGGATGTAGAGAATAGCCCTGTTTGATTTTGTTTTACTTTGTGAAAGGATTTAGATTTTTGAGGTGTAAATAATTTTTTTTAAAAAAAATCAATGAAATGATACATTTGATTCTTGTAAATGTGTTACAATCGTTGTAAGCATTAGGAATTATTATTAAAATATAAAAAATAACTCATTAAAAGGAATGTTATATGCTGTTAGTTAATTCGACCGAACTTTAAATTGATTCATTAAATAGCGTAATGTAGAAACTAGGAGCGTGAGCTTAGCTGATCAAGTGTTATCTTCGCTCACTTGTTCGTGGATAAAATATCATGGGAAGTAGTTTTCAACTGTATATAACATAAATAATTACATGTAATAGGAAATAAATTTATTGTTTTGACATCGAACCTGTTCTTGCAAAGATCAGCATAATTAATTATGCAACAATTTAATGTTAATCTTACATTTTATTAATTTATTATTTATTTTATGTTTTGAATTTTGATTTGAAAAAGTAAAAATTTGCTAAGAATTGAAATAAAACCATATTTTTGACACAGTAGATTGATAAATTTTCTCAGATTCGTAACTTCTTGCTTAAGGGAGAAAACGCATATAATGATTTTGTTATTCCTAAAATTTTGATTTTATATATATATATATATATATATATATATATATATATATATATATATATATATATATATATATATATATATATATATAATATATATAAATAAAATATAGTCAAAATAATAAATGCTTTATGATATGAGAATATTGTAATTTATGTATATTTTTTGTAACTGGTGATTACAAAACTCATCTGTTATTGATCTTGAACATTATGAGTAACATTTTGCTTTTATTTTCAAATTTTATCAGATATGTTTGCTTTTTACATTCCAGATGTCAGAGGGCCGCCGCAGTCAGGTGGTATTGCTTGATGAAAGAAGATTAGACATTGTGATTCAAGTAAGTTGCTTTTTATTATATTGCTTTCTTAATTAAACCAAAAATAAAAGAATGAATTCAATAAAGAACTAATTTGAGTATCATTTTTGGTACATCATAAGATTTTCGAGGATTAGAAAAAGAATGAATGTGATTTAACAGAAGTGCCTCAGTTTTAAAATTATTTGTAAAAAAAATATTGTATGGTGGTAATTAATTTCACATGGTATATATTTTAATTGTGAACATTTTTTTAGTATCTTCATAGAAATTTGTCCTTATGTAAAATGTTAAAATGAAGTAGTTTTAATTTTATAATTATATTGTTTTGTTTTTTTTTTTGATGAAATGTGCAAAATGAAAATAATAATAATTAAAAAAAAAAAAAAAAAACAGTGTACACTTTAATTTAAATCTTGGTTATATTTACTGTGTTTGGTTGATGTAATTGTATATTTTTCTCTCTCTCTCCCAATTCTGGGAATTTAAGTGGCTGTTTGCCTTATGATGTTTATTGTTAATATTATAATATATATTTTTCTGACAAAGGATTTGTGAACCATTTTAATCTCACAAAAGAGAGAGAATGATATATAACTTTAAGCAGATACAAAAATGTGTGCTTTAAAAATGTTTTTTTTTTTTAAATATAGTTTTGAAAAATTTATAAAAATATTGATTTTTAGACCAAAGTAAAGAATTTTAATTGAGTGTAAGTAATTAATAAATCATTTAAAAATCACATGCTTAAAAAAATTGTTCATTAATTTTTTTTTACCTTCCTTTATTCTTATAAGGGTTTATTTTCATTTTCAGAGAAAATGCATGTAATTTTTAACTTATTATTAATTATTATATTCTGTAGAATTACTAATATTTTATTTTTCAAGAAGCTTATTGCTTCATACAGAACCATATGAACTTATACCTATCACATACATACATATATATATATACTGTGTAATTTACAATTTTTACAATATCTTAATAATTAGTTATTTTAAAATATTTTACAGTTTTTAAGGTTGAAAAATGATTGATGATAACTCAATAAATTGTTATTTACATTAAAAAAAAAATTTATGTAAAAAATAAATGTCATTATTATTTCTGTTAGATAAATTTGTTTTTAAATATATATTGTCGTTTTTCAGTCAAGATTATATGCTGGTGAATTGCTTGATATAGTTGCATCACATTTTAATCTCAAAGAAAAAGAATACTTTGGAATATCCTTTATTGATGAATGGTAATTTTATTTATTTATTTCCAAAAATAATATGTTCCATTAATCCAGAATATTAAATGGCTGTGTTTTCTTACAAAGTACTTTTTTTTTTCAGTGGTCAGTATTCATGGTTGCATCTTGACAAGCGAGTTTTGGAACATGATTTTCCAAAAAAATCTACCTCACAAGGATCTACTTTGATTCTTTATTTTCGTATAAAGTAAGTTTTTCCCCCTTCTATAATTAATAAAAAGTTATATATAATGTTCATTTAAATAATAGTATTTATGTATCAATTGAAAATTGTGTAGTGATAGAGACATTCAATGGTCTAATATCCTTTATAGCTATTGTTCAGTCAATTTATAAATTTGTATTTCACTCTAGGTACATTACATGCGATTGCATATGTTATTATCTTATTTATATCATCTTAAATAGTTTCGATCAGAATCTGATATTGTTCTGTTGGGGGTAGAATGTAAATTCATCAATTAAAAATCTAATATTTTTTCTTCAAGTCTATTTACTTTTATTGTACTCAAGAGAAATAGTTGCAATATCTTCCCTTCTCCCTTTGAGCAGATTTTCTGAAATTTATTTCCTTTGCTTATTGGGTGTAACTTATTAATTGGAAATTTTAAGAATTATGTGGACATTAAATCATACTCATTTATTTTTCATTTCTTAGTTTTTGATGTTTATGTCATCTTATATTTTATTAGTTCTGAATGAGTAAATATTCTGAATGTTGATACTTAATGCTATCACTTATGAATTTTTTTTACTTGCAGATATTTTGTTGAAAGTATTACTCAGCTTCGTGACAGTGCTACTATTGAAGCATTTTATTTACAGACAAAATCTCTTATTGCTAAGGTAAGTATTTGAATTGTTTTAGCATTATATCATCATTTTTTTATTATTCATATATCAATGTAAAATTTTAAAAAAAATATTTGTTAATAATGTAAATTCAAAACACTGTATTTTTTATTTTATTTTGAGTGAATGTTTTTTCCCTGTGATTGTGCATTTTAGTATATATATTAAAAGATTTATTTGCAGCTGAAATTAGTTTTATATTTTTTCTTTTTATAAATGTAATAGAAAAACACTTAAAAGTACTTAAATTTGTAAGTTTCATAATACTGATTGTTACATTGTTTTTGTGAAAACTTATCAAGAAAAATTGTTTTAGTTTTGAAAATACTTTTTAATTTATTGATTTGTATTTTAATTTAATTTTTTGAATAAACAATTAGTAGTTAATTAATAATTTGTTTATTATTATTATTTTTAACTTAAATGGAAGTTATAAAGTAAGTTATAAAAAGTTATAATTTGTACGCTTAAGATTGTTGGGGTCATAGATTATTTAAAACAACATTGAAATTTGCAATTTCTACTTTGTAAATGTGGATACATTTTTAATTGTAATTAATCATGATAAAAATGTAATAAATCATATTAAAAATGAGTTGCATTATCACAGACTGATTTCTTTTAAGTGAGAAAAAATTGTTTGGATCCTTTATTTAAATTTAAAATTTATTAAAAATTTTGAATGTTCAGTGATTTTCTAAGTTAGTTTTCGTATGAAATTTTAATTTTGCTTTGAAATCTTATACATTAAATCATATAATTTTTTTTATTAAGGTAATCAATTTATATAGTTCCATATTTATTAGTACCATAATAGTTTTTTTTTAACTTTTTTATGTGTTTGTTTTAAGTGTGAAACAAGCTTCATAATTCATAAAATTTAAGTGATTGTTTGGAATAAAAGCATCTTTTTATTCAGAAAAAGACTAAAGTTTTTAAAATAGAATATTAATTGTCAAAATTATTTTGACAATTAATAAATAGTGTCAAATATTAACTGATTTTCTGTCACATCGCCATTTAAAGATAACAATGTGATGTAAATTGTGCTCCTTATAGATATTTTTATATCTGATGCTGAATTTATCTAAGCAAAGATTTGATGTAATTTTTTAAAAAAATAAAATTTGATTTGTATATTTAAATACTACTTTTATACTTAAATATACTTTATATTGATGCATTTGACATACAAGCCTTTATGGTTTCTGATCAAAAGAAATATGTGATTTGAGTAAAATGCTCTCATTCAGTAACTTTTCTTCAGATTTAGAAATTATAAATACTGAATTGATTGAAATAAATTGGCAACAGTTTTAAAAAAATAAAATAATAAGGTTATACGTGACATTTTATGCATGTGGGATTTACAATGAAAATTTGTACGCACTAATAAAAGCTTTCATTAATTGCAGTAAAGCTCACTTTGTATGGCATTCACCAGAATGAGTTCAATGAATAGATAAGAATTTTGTATTATCAAATTTCCTTTCATTAGTCAAGTTTTTTTTTTTTTTTTAAAAAAAAACTTGTTCTTTTAATTTTAAAATCTTTTTTCTTAATAAATAATTGTACTTTAATGAAGCTATTAATGTGTAATTTTTTTTTTATTTCATTGTAATGTTTATATAACATTATGGAATAGTGGCGAAACCTTCTATGCTGATATTTTAGTTATTTATTTACAAGTATTTTGTTTTTGCTGAACACATAATTATGAAAAATTTATCCTAGAATTCGTTAAATTGAACTGTTATGTTGTCTACGCAATACTCAACATTTTATTCTTTGACTTGTTCATTTACAATAACCGTCATAGAAATAGGGTTATGATTCGTGTATAAAATATTAATTATTTTCATAGTATAATCCCTATCCTCTTTTCATGTCAGCACTCATTTGTAAAAAGCATTTTAAGAAACTTCAAAATTACTGTTTTGTTTATAAATGCATCCAATGTACTTGCCTGAAATTTTTTTTTTTTAAAATCTGAATACATAATTTCTCATATATCCAAGATTAGGTTTTATCAAAAAATATCAATATCATTTAATGTTTTTATCTGTATGAAAACGTTTTTCCTTGGTAGACATATAATTTGAATTTTGTTATGATGGAGATTCTAATTGTATAATACATGGAATGTATAACATAGTAAAAATTAAACAGGACTTCCCAATGAGCAATTTTATTCATGTAGAATTATTTCTGAATGCTCTACATGTTTGATACAGATTAAAATTACCTTCTTTTATTCTTCATTTTATTTTTTAAATTATTGTTAGAATTTGTAATTGTGTGTAAAATATTTTTGCTATAAAATTTCTAAATTTTCAGTTGTTAATTTGACAATTCTTTGTTATTTGGCTAAATTATATTTTATGATCCCATTTTAAACATAATAGAGATATAATCTAATTATTCCTCACCTAAAATAGATTTCATTTTATTCTAGCAACTGTCAAAATTTGCTTAATCTGTCTCTGCTCTCAAAATTTGCTCTGTTGTAGCAACTGTCATTATGTTTATTCTCAGTGTACAAAGTGCTGTGTTTAACAAGATGTGTTTCATAATTACAAATTCTGTATTTAGAGAAATATTTGAAAAGCAAGATTTGGGAGATTTATGTTGAGTATTTTGAATGTTTATTCTATTTTAAATATTCTCTCTTTGCTTATGAATGCTTTTCCAGCAGCTGTGTGTGAATTACATTTAATACAAGTATTATTCTAGCTTACATTTTAAATTTATGAATACTGCTGTGATTTTTTTTCTCAGAAATTTCAAACATCAAACACATTTGTGCATTTCCCCTCCTTAATTATTATTTATTTAGACTCCCATTGCATTTTTATGTTGCATAGCAGTTCTTATGCTTAAAATTAAGATTTAAATTATCTTCCTCTTCTTCTTTTTTTTTTTTTTTTTTTTCATTGAATGTGTGTGTAATTTGGAGAAAACGTTTTTCATCTATTTCCTTTTCATTCAAATAAATACAATGAATGAATTTAAGTGACTTGAATCAATATAAAATTAATATGTTAATCTATAGATAAGAATAGTAATTTTTAAACATTCAATTTTTCTCTTATTTTAAATCCATTGAAAATCTAATAGCATATTTATTACTTTTATTTTTTGGATATTGTGTTTAAATTTTAATGTACAGTGAAATTATCCTTTTTACTGTAAATGAACTATGTGATTTACTTTAAGATTAGTAAGTATTACATATTCTTTATTTTATACCTTTTACATAAAACTTGAAAAAATGCGTGAGGAATATTTTGATAATGAATTTCTTTTTCTTAGTTTTTGAGTGTATTAATATAATTTTTGTCTATTTTTTAATCAAAAGAAATTCATTGTTTTATTTTAATTGAATTTAATACAAAGTTTTTTCATTGTATACTTTGACAGTGTTAGGTAAAATAAGGATGATCGTTTACATAATTATGTATGTGGCTTATACTTGGGTATGAAAAAGTATTTATTTATTTGATATTCTTTAATGTGATTAGAATAGTTTTATTTTTCAGATTTTAAATTTTGTGAGGTAAAAATATTTGCAATCAACAGTTTTGTGAATTTTAAAATTCTCTTTTAAAACTTTTTTTTTTTACTCTACATAAAAGTAGTTTGGTTTGCATTAAGTCTTAATGGGATGGATATATTATACCAAACAGAATAAAAATAGGTATTGATAAGATTGGCCCTTTATTCAAGGTATAAAGACTGAACAATTTTTTTTAAATATTTGGCTTTAAGTATGTATGTAGTATGTGTTCTTAGTGAGTGCATTTATACAAATTTAGTATTTTATCATTTAAAAATGCAATAAAAGTTTTTAGCTGATAATTTTAGTTATTTACTAGTATTTTGTTATTGATGGACTTAGCTGTAAAGAATTATTTCCTAGCATTTATTAGTTAAATTGGGCTATTGGGATTATCATTCTTCTTAAATAGTATTGTGTAATGCACTCTGTAATATTTTTCAAAAATTATCGGAGAATATGTATACAAATGTACTTTGTGATTTCTAGAACAATCTTATCAGTACCTATTTTTACTGTGCTTGGCTTACTATGTACCAGGAAGACTTAATGCCATTAATACTTACCAACCTGTTTTTATGTAAAGTTTGATTCAGAATTAAATCAGTATATTGCAGCTGTTGTTCTGTGGTTATGGTAAGTTTTCTAATTTCAAGATAAGTTATTTCATATTTTGTGTAAGAAATTTATTCTGCTAATAAGAACTAAATTCTAACTTTTGTGTCTTTTTTTTTTAAAGCAGAGGGGGAGGAGATATATATGCAAAAAAATAGATTGCTAGATATTTTCAATTTTTAATGCTGCTGTTTACTTTTCAAGTTTTTAGCATTATTAATTTATGATATTAATAATAATTTGTATAAAATTGTAATATGATAACTTCATGTCAGAAAAAATATAATAAATAATTTTTCTAATCATAATAAGATTACTTATGATGTAAATGATACATCTTTTAAATAATTGTTTCTGTATGAAATACAATAATAAACTATATTCTCTAGGATTTTTTCTGTTAATTTGAACTTATTTATTGAAATTCAATTAGCTCACAAAATTTCAAATGTAGTGTACAGTTCTTTCTTCTCTTTCCACGAATTATTTTATTAAAGTATAGTTAGTTTTGGAATCTATGCCATTTCTAAAATGGTACATTAGTCATTGTGTGAGAGTATAATTCTTTGTCTGATAAATTCAGTTCTATGTTGAAATAAAAAAAAACATCTCTTTTATTATTTTGAATATTAAAGCTTCTTAAGTTCCAGAAAGCTGTTCTAAAATTATTAATCATTTTTAGAAGTCATTTTGTATAATTTATTTATGTCTTGTAACAAATAAAGTTACATTTTTTTTGCTATTAAAATGACTAATCATTAGTATTTTTAATAAATTGCTGCTTAATATGGTGTTTTAATAATATTTTTGTCTTATTTAGTAACACACAATTTTGAATAAAAATGGTAGAGTTTTGTTGATTTATCTTAAAACCTATGGTTTGGAGGACTGGTAATTAAACAATCCATGATTCAATTTAAATCTTACTTATTTTGTTACACAGATTTTATGAAGAATTCTAGGATTTTTAAATATTCAAAATTTGGCACTTATTGATATTTTGTTGTTCTTTTTCAGTTCATGCATTCTTTTATTGATTCAGTTATTAGTAAAAATAAGTAACAAGTTTGTTTATATGACACTGTGCTTAGACAAATGTATAATATTCATGAAAAACTGTATTAACCAACATAAATTGATAAAATTCTGCTCAATCTCATTGCAGAAAGGGACGAGTAAAATATCTTATCTTTTAGCAATTCCAATTTAACTTAATGTATCACATGGCTTGTATTCAATATAGGCAAAAAATATTAACTAGTATCTGTAAAAGAGAAATAGGACAATTTGTTTTTACCTTAAAATTATGCTGTAATTGACTTAGTAGTAAATTATCAAACTTTTTTTTTACACAGTGGAGATGTGCTAGTTTATTTCATAAGGATGCTTGCAAGCTACATTTTCAAAAACTTAATATTTCATAATATAAGAGGGTGTTTTTTTTTTTTTTTTAGAATTGAAATTGATTTTAAATGTTTGTGATAGTGTCAGTATTCAATATAGTTTTGATCCAATAACTTAATTTTTAAATTTTTTAAAATTATTAAATATTCTCTGTTGGTCTTCCATGTATCTCTTTTTCTCTCTCTCTATATATAAGGTCTATTAAAAGTTCTGTCCATTTGTGAAGTGAAAAAAAAATAATACATTTTTCTTACATTTTATTATATTTACTGTACAATATATTTTCTGTTGTTACACCTGAACTCTTGCCAGCGTGATGGTGATTTTTAAATACCATTTTTGAAAATTGTTTCGTCTTTAGAGGTGAAGAGCTCAAGCAGTGCTAAGTTAAGTTTTTTCGTTTCAAAAAATTTTGCAGGGAGGTAAACAAGTGATAATTAGAGGGTGCTAGGTCTGAGGAGTATGGTGGATGTGGCAGAAATTCTCAGCCTTGCTCTGTGACTTTTGAGGAATCGCCAAAGCAGCATTTATTTTGGCATTTTCATAATTCAATATGTGTTTCATATTGAGCATCATTGGGCTCTTTTCTTTCAGTGCTCTGTTTAAATCGTCCATTTGCTGACATTATCTCTCTGAATCAAGCTTTTTGTTAGGTTTCAAATGCTCAAAATGTATTGGTTGTGGGATGTCCCTCCATATGCACAGCATTTTTTGTTCAGGCTCACTCTTGATGTAGAGGTGGAGTAGACAGATAGTCCTTGCTACAAGTAGACTCTTTTCCTTACAATGTATTTGAAAATAATTCATTTTTCACCACCAATTATCCTGTCCAAAATAGGTTTGTTTTCATTCTGAGCTAGCACAGAAACGCATATGACGATTTGAATAAGCAAATCTTTCTCTCTTAACTCATGAGGCACCCATCTGGAATGTTTATTGACTAATCCTAGTAATGGCAAATGTTATATTATACAATAAATATTATTAAATGTATGAAAAATGTATAATTTTTTCTTTCATTTCACAAATGGATAGAACTTTCCTTTTGACCCTTTATATATATATATATGTAAAGCAGGGTTATACAAAATGAATTATCTGATTTCAAAATTTTATATTTTCATATATAAAAGACCCATAATGATAAGTAATACATGAATGAAAAGGAAAAATATATGGAAGTTTTTTACAAATATTTGATATAAATTGTCTTTAGTTACATGTATAATGCCAATTTGATATATAAATTCCTGCCAAACACATTGCAAAGTGTCAGTGATAATTGATTATACTGCAGCAGAAATCTGTTGTTTAAGGCAGCATAAATTTGTAGACATTGGTGGCACATATACTTTATCTTTTACAAACCCTCAAAGAAAGAAATTGCATGGGGCCATATTAAGTGACTGAGGTGGCCAGCTGTGTAACATCAAGTAATCTGGGTCACTTCAATTGATCCAATTGGAGAGTAGCTCCATGATAGCTTCTAAAGAACTTTTGTGAAATAGCTTCTTGTAAGAACATGCAAGGGCCACCTATTGTTCACTATATAAAACTTCATCATTTTTTTTTTCTTCTATTCTTATATCACTTGTCATTTTGTATTATTTAATTTTGAAAATATGGAATTTTGAATTCAGATGATTCATTTTAAATAACCCTGTGTGTGTGTATATATATATATATATATATATATATATATATACACATACATACAGAGAGAGGGTAGGAGTATAAACTTTTATTTTGTTATGTATCGGATATGCTCTGCTATTCCGAGCTAATTGCTTTGAAAATGGATGCAATCCAAATTCTACTTATACATTTCAGATTATGTTTGAATTTTTTTTTTGTCATATGCTTAAACTTCTAATAACTATCACTTATATTTACTTCACATATAGTATAAAAATTCCTGATTACATGAAGCTATAAGCATGCGAAAATGTTCCAAATTTAAAATAGTTTTTAGTAATTATATATATATATATATATATATATATATATATATAATTATTATATATTCATGTGGAAATATGTGAAGCAAGCTTTATCCCATGACAACGTCTCAATAAGAAATAAAGATTTGTTCTGAAAGAAATAATAAAAGATATTTATCTCAGAGTATTACAATAATTTGTATTTGGTTCATATTAATGTATTTCATCAAAGCAATTTTATGTTATACTCAAATATTGCCTGTGTACTCTGCTTCTATGAGGGATATATTGATCTCTGACATGATTATAAAATCAAAATCGAAAGATATTTGTACGTAAATTTCCAAACCCTTATTATTGGACAGCCACTTTAAGGAGAAAAATAAAAATTGTGGGAATTTTTTTAATAATCCTTTGCTCTCTCTCTCTCTCTGTGTGTATATATATATGTATGTGTTTGTATATATATGTGTATACACACACACACACATATATATATATATATATATTATAAGCTGTATTTATTTTAATTCTTTATAAAAATATACATCTCAAATTTATCAGAAATCTGCTTTTGTAAAAAATAAAAGCATTTTCATGATTGATTCATTTAAAAATGATTTTTTAAAATCATACTTATATATTTAAGCAAACTGAGCTGCATCCTTTCTGCAAGAATGAGAAAATGAGCTTTTGTGACAAATAATAGCTATTTTTTCAAAAATATTTTTCTGAAAAATATTAATTTAATTTAATGAATCTGCTCGTTTTTTTTTTTTTTTTTCCTTCTTTAAATAAAAAATGTTGATAAATTAAATCTATTCTTCCAATTTACTAAAGATTTTTTTAAATTTTTTTTTGAAAGGAATTGGATCGTTTACACATTATAACAAATCTTTTAAATTTGGCCTATTGACTGTTATTATATGTCATATTTATTACTTTCTGTTATTTTGTTTAATTTTCTTTTCTCAGATTTGATCAAATTAGTTCAAAATTATTTTTATAATTGTAAATTGTTTTGGCTTTATGTATCTTGCTATTTTTTATTTGGAATGTTTATCGTCGCTTGTAGAATGAGGAAGTTTCGAACATTTTAAGAGTTATTCGTTTTATTACTTTGAAATAATTTTTTTTGACTAAAATTATAATTCTTCTATTATGTTAGAGTTTGTTTGAGATTGATTTAATACAGATAAGTAAAAAAAGTTACGATAGCTTTTCAAAAAATTAACGGCTTTTCAAACTTATATGAACAATAGTTACGAAATATGTTTATTTTCAAAATTTTGTAATTTTTTTCCCTTTGAAATGTGTCTTGAGAAATATTGAATTAAAATTTATGCAAATCATTTGTGGTTTAATTATTCTCAAGTTTTTTGCAGTCTTTCCCAATACAAATTTCATGATTTCCCCCTTTTTTATGTATCTATAAGCCGGTTTCTGTTTGCACATTATGCTGTCTTCTGAGTAACATAATGGCAAAAAATTGGGAAGTTCCAGTTGTATTAATACTAAGTTTACATACGATTTTATACTGTTGTTTTTCATAAAATAACTTAGATCATATTTAATTTGTATCTGTATATCCAATATCTGTGTTGTTTTTTTTAAAAAAAATTATCTGAGTGAAAATTTTAGTCAAATGCAATTCCGTTTTCTAATTAACTTTAACTTGTTTGTAACATGGCAACTAGTTTCACAAGCATGTGTAGCGCCATCTGATGGTGGTCAAGCAAAATCGCGCGTGGCGGCTGTATTTGTCAACTATTGGCCTAGATCCAAAATACTTCATAGTGTGCTTCAACATGTAGTTGGAAAGTCTGACTTTAGTGACTTTTATATTTTGTTTTTGCTATATTTATTAATTATTTCAGCAAGTTCTGAATTTTTAGATTAATTTAATAATATCAAGACGATGTCTGTCTCATTACTCCCACGATTTTTCTGCTTGTTTACCTACGATGTTGAAATAAGTTTGTTTCATCGGAAATAATTTATTTGGAGTCATTTTATTTTGGTAAGTTTATAATCTTATTTATTCAAAGGTTTAAAACTTTTAATATTGAAAATAGTGTGCAATTTTTTAGTAACGTATATTTATTTAAACAAGCTCAATACTTCTCAATTCATATCATCCGTCATTCTTTTTAATTACCGTGACCTAGGTAAATTTTCAAGAATGTGAAACATCATTACACAGATTCGTTACTTGAATCAGTTTCTTAAAAATATGTTGTAATCTAGAAATACAGTCATATTTATGAATATTTGTAGTGTTATAAATACATATTGAAATTAATTCAAATTTTTTTTTTATGTAAAGTCTTTACTTTAAGATCACTTTAACAGGTTGCTTAAAATGTGGACTATTGGTCTATTAGAAATAAATATATTTATTCAAAAGCAGTTTTTTTTTTTTTAATTATCAAAGTGTTATTGAAAAAGTATCTTTATGAATTTGTTAAAAAATTAGCGAAATATTGTTGGTGCAATATAGGAATGGAGTATAATTAGCAATTTGCTTATAAATGTTTGAAAAAATTAATTTTTTTGTACATTTAAAGACTGTTTAATAGAATTCACAGAACTTTTAAAGAAAATTTCCTAAAATTTTCAAATGTAAAATTACTTTTTTTTAAGTTGGTTTTTTTAATTCCATTCATGTTTTTTAAAGAATTTCTTTTATTTCCATAGTAACAATATTTCTTGAAATAACGTTTTTCTCACCTATCATAAATATATTTTATTAAAAAAAATTAAATTGTTATAAATAAATTAATATAATTATTTCTATTGTAAATTATATTTTAAGCCAATCATCTAAATGTTTATTATTGCTTTTTCTTTATCAAAGACACATATTTAACTTTTTTAATAAAAGAAAACTGAACATTGATTTCCGAATTATCAAGCTGCTATTTTTACTAATTTTATGTTATTCAATACTGTTATTTTAGGCAGTATACTTATTAAAGCACATCTGTTTCATTGTATTTATGTGAATGATTTTTTTTTATTTTGTATTTATGTATGAATTTATGAATGTGTAACTTTCATTTGTAATCAAAACTCAAGTCTATATGAGTAATAATATGAAGGAATTCTTTTTTTGGCTTGTTCTTATTTTATTATTCTTTCTGGGAAAAAATCAATCATTGTCTGTTTTTTTATTCTTATTACAAAGGTGAATTAAAAATGTAATCTCAACTATTACACAACATACTTGGAAATTTTCTGCAATAAAGCTTTAACTCTGTTTTATCAGATGTATGCCATTCTAATATTTGAATTTTTAATATGGTCTAAAATAATATGAATTTGTTTTTGTTTTTTTTTTTGAAATTATTATTATGTGCTCTTTTGTAGTAACAATGGAACATGCTAAAAATTCAGACAAGCCCTTTTAATTGAAAAAATATCTTAATTATAGTAAAAAGAAAGTTAAATTTGTTTACAAATAATTTATTACTGTGTTGAATAAACTCAATAAGTCAAGTTAATTGACAATAAATTAACAGTTTATTTGTAAATATTTTGTCTCTGTGTGAATGATAACTTGCTCTTTGTAGAGTTTGTCAAAATAAAAAGGTGAAGGTATTTCATTAACTTTGGACTACTGACTTTTGGAAATTATATTACATTTGGAAATTTAAAAAATAAAAATGTATATATTAAGAATAATATTTTATTTTTCATACAAATTAAAATTTTGAATTGAATTATTATAAAAGAATTAAAGCATCAAAACTGTTAGAATAGCATAGTGATAAAAGTTTTTAAGGATTCTTTCCTGGTGCAAGAGATAAACAGGACTATTATCACATACAAAATTTGCAGCGATACTTCATTTTTATATTTTACAACTTTTGCATGGGTATTCACAAAAGTTCACAGGACACAAATTTTAGGGGCTTTCAAAAAGAGAAAAACGAATGAAAACTGGTATTTTTACAACATATTGAAATTGTTACAGTACTGTGTCATTTACAGCAATGTGTGTGTGGCAAATTTCAAAAGTTTTGTACATTAATGTTATTTACCAGCTTCTACTGGGCTCAAGGATCTGTTTAAAATAGTCTCTCTACCACTTAAATTACATGTCACTATTGCAGTCTATTTTACTAATGAATAAGGTACAGATTGTGTTGTTGATTAAAATAAATTTGTTACGTATGCAATTATCTAGCTGTTGGATACTTGGTTATGTGCCTGGTTTATATATTAACCCGGCGGAATGTGCATCATGAAAGGTTACTAGAAGAGGGTACATGGTGTATCTTATACCCCACTATTTAAAATGCAATAAAAATGGTTTTATTTACTTTTAAAACTGTTTTTTATTTGTAAGATGTGATTAAAACTTGAATTACAAAAAAATAATTTCAAAATTAAGCTTATAGAGCTTTAAAATTATGATAAATGAGAATAATAGCAAAATAAACATCATACCTCTATGTTTTATGGCATTTCTAATGCACAATGCTTATGTTATCTGCTTACAATTTGAGCAAAAAACATTCATGTGTTCTTGGCACAGATAATTTTCACATTTTGAACATCACATTAGTGTTTTTCTGTCCTTGGCTCGAGGGAGGGCATTCATCATATCTTTTATATTTAGTTGTTTCGAATTTCATAGATTCGTTTGAATTATTCATGGAACCTTCTGCTCTTCTTTTGCAAGCAGCCTGTAAGCTTCTCGGTAAAGTATTAATCTCTGAACGTTGTTTAATACATTTTTTTTTATAAGTTATAGTGCTAAGACCTCACAAAACAGATGTCTGCTTCTATATCTGGTTGGTGGTTTAGAAGTTGAAAGTAATACAAATCGAGCATTTATTGCAGCTACATTCAGTGCAGAAAAGAAAATTACCATTGACTACCTTCTTGTTATTCTGGCAGCAGAATAACTTGCTGTCATTTCATCTACAATATCCACTGTTCCTTTATTCATATTATAAAAAGATGAATTTTTTGACTTTTTTTCTCCAGTAGTATCATCTATAACTTCATTGTTATGAAATGTTGAAAGTAGAACAGTTTTTCATTTTTTAGAAACATAAGAAATTGATGTTTTATCTTTTTCGAAACCAAGTAGTGTAGAAATTATTTCCCTTCCTTTGGAAGTAACACAAGCAGGAGGAATTTCTCTTTTGTTTTTTAGCATTGTTCCTACTATTGTTTCGTAGAAAATCCACAGCTAGAGGGTAACTTATATACCAGTTATCTGCAGTACTGCTAGATTTATACAGTAGTTGGAAAAGTCTTTTCACAATGTCAGATGTAATGTTACTGACCTTGAAGGGACCATCTGGCTGTGTAATGTACCATATTTCCATATTAGAAGTATAAAAAGTTTGTGAGTCTGCCAGTGCAAAAATGCTAGTTTACTAGTTTGTTCGGCATATAATGCTGGGACCCACATCGGCCCCAAAAGGGTTCGAGTTCCTTGTAAATTGTAACTTACTCTCCTAAACTATAGGAATCTTTGCAAATTGAAATAAATTTTTCAGAGAAATCTCTGTTTGCGGCTATTTTATCAAATTTTGTTCTCTGTGGCCTGTCTAGCAATTTATCGAAATGCATGCAAAGTAAAAAAAATAAACATTGCCTTTAGGACACAGTTTTATGAAAGATATCATTGCCTGTACCATCTATAGCCCAACGGTCCTTTATGTTGAGGTGCAATGACTTGTGAAGGCCACATATACATAAAAGTTCCTATACCCACTTTCATCTCGACCATGTCCGTAGTTTTTGCATCTCTTTTACGTTTATGATGTAAAGCTATCTCAGAAATATATAAATTTGTACTTTCTACAATCATTGAAAATAATGTATTATCAATAAGAATATTCCAACTGCTCTACGGATCAGTAACATTTCTGGCTTATCTTGCAGGGTCTGGAAGACAAGTCATAATATTATATGAACGAACTCTTACATTTTGTCGAAATTTCTTTTTTTTTCCCACTTCGTTTTTCCATCTTTTTCAACAAAATCCTTGGAATTTTCATCATCTTTAGAATCTATCCAATTCATCATCATCTTCTGTATCTGTGTCATATTTGCTAAATATTTCATTCTCAGTATCATCCTCAATTTCCAAAATACAATATTCATCATCTTCGGCTATTTCTAATAAATCTCGCAGCCATTGCTTCTCCAATTCATAAGGTCTCATTCTTTTTGCCATAATGCACTTAGAAATCTTTAAACATATAATTTCAAATAATTTAAAGCTTAAAAATTGCTTGCGAGTAGAAATATTCAGTGTTACACTTTAGAAATAAATTTCTAAATATTCCGTCAGAAAAACGCTTACGTGGACAGTCAGGTGGGGTGTGTCACACCCCTGTTGCTACAAAATACCAGTGCATCTTTTTCTGGAATACGTGCACAGTAAAATTCCTGTTCTAAAGGTCAAACACTTCTAGAAGCTCAGTTACTGAATGTGGTAAGGAATTTCAGTTTCACAAGTTGGGAATATTCCACTTTTTTGTAGGGATGGAATATAATACACCCCAAACGCTTTCCCTCAGGTTAAACAGAAAACTAGAAATGAAATAATTTTCAACAAATTGTTGGATTTTATTTATTTTTTTGAATAAATATTTTTGTCATATTTTAAAAGTCTAGACAGCAACGAAAAATTTCGAAGAATGTTTTTATATAATCCTTAGACAGTTAAGAGAATCAACAGTTTTCAGTCTTTTATTTGGTGTACTGAAAGTGGCAGCTGTTTCTCCCCTAGTTGCTTTTGAAAATGTCACCTTTTCCTGGCAGTGATGCAGATAATTAGCTTGCTTTTAAATGATAGTCTTTAAAGAACTATTTGCTGTACATTAATGTGGTATTTACAACATTTAATACTTGCAATTTTAAACAATTCAATAAATTATAAACACCATAAAGATTTGTTTGCAAAATATTAAATTAAAATGTCTAAACAGAAATACACAGAATTTTAAATATTTAATTTTTATATTACCTAAAACTCTTTTTGTATGTAATACACTGTAAAAACATAGAATTTCACATGCTCATCTTATAACTTTCTTCAGAATTATGTAGCTTTTTCTTTTGAGCCATATCAATAACACACACACAGAGCAAAATTACACAAATTTTAACTAGGTCAGGAGTATTTTCTCTCATGCAAAACATTTTTCAGTACCTGTATTGCCATCAAAGTGATAGAATTTGGTGAGTAGATATTGTGTACAAATATTTTGCTAAAAATTTAACAGTTTGTTCTTATTAGTACCAGAAGTTTTTAGAGAGTGATTTGAATGAAATTTGATTGGTAGTTCTATTGTTTTAGAAGTATCATATAAGCCAAATTTGGCGATTTTTGTTTTATTTTGTCAACTAATTTCCTTATTGGTCTTCTGCATTTTCTTCACTTGACTACCTGAACTATTAGGTTTATAACCTCTGCTTAGTGGAGGAAGAGGAAATTCTTTCAACAATCCTGAGGGGTTGGTAGAGGCACAGTAATTTTTAGTAACCAGCACAAACATATTTAGTAGTCCATAGAACCTGTGAAACGAATTTACCATTTGAGATCCACTAAAACAACAGTTTACTTAACATTAGTTGAGCTGAAATTTTGCACACATTTATAGCTCACGTAAATTGCTTTTTAATGTTAAATAATATATAATGTATAAAAGTTTGAGGCTATACATTTTACTCCCATCTTTAAATAAAAGCTTGATTAAATTTTTTTTTTAAAGCTTTGTGTTAAGCAAAAAGGGGTGTAGTTCATTCATAAAAATACATTTAAGATTTTTTTTTAGCATGAGTGATTTTCTGTTATAGAAATATTAAATTTCTAAGATTTGTTAATTATATTTTTAAAAACTGAATGTGCATTTGCTTAAAAATAAGCTGTCAAATCAGTGTGTAAATAGTGATTGATATGAATGAAAATAAATGAATCAGTATTATTTTATAATTTTCTTTGGAAAAATTGTTTTTAAATTTTGTCTTGCAAAATTTTTAGTTCTTCAAAATTTTTCATTTTGTGTGATACATAGGAGTAAACCAAGTGCGTGTTTGTATATAATATGCATGTATTTATATGAAATGTATATGCAAAAATAATGGAAGACATAAACAAAATGAAAATATTTGTTTATATGAATAAAAGAAATGATTGTCATGTCTAAGAAAATCATGGCATTTGTTGATAAATATCTTATGTAGCATGATGTTCTGGTTAAATGGAGATATCTTACAAATTTTCAATAAAATATTGAAAAAATTTTCAAGCATCTAATTGAGGTACATTTTAAAGAAATTCTGGTTAAGAACAGAATATTAGCCTTGAATAGTTTAAGAACAAAAATATTGATTATTAAAGTCTTACAATAAATTATTCAATATCAAGATAACTGAAGTAATAAGATATAATGTGTGTATGCAGTCATAAAACAGTTTCTCTGAAAAGATAATTTTCATACACAGATTATGTATTTTTAACATCAGTGCAATGTAATATATTGGTGAAATTATATTGTTTTAGTCTAAAATTTCATCATTGTTGTAACATAGTTTAAAATAAAATTAAGGAAAAAAATGCATGTTAAATTATCTTTTTTGACTAATTTCATTTTCTCTTTAAACAAACGAAAATTATTTATAGATTTTGAAATAAATTGCTGTTTGTATTAAAAAAATCAATCTCCTCTATAATTAATAATAATAAAGGCTTTGAAACACATTTGGATGGTTAGGCAATTTTTAAATAGCTCCCCCCCTCCCCCTAATTGAGCTTCAGTTTCAATTTTTCAATCCCAGTGAACTTGAATAAATATTAGGAACAAAAATTTTTTGCCAAGTTTTGATATTGCATGCTTTTTGATGCTGTATCTTTTACATATATATATTAATGTGAGTATTAAAAATTCTTATAATAAAAAAAAGATCACTTTTAAAAGAATTAAAAGCTGTTGATACAGTGGACGATTTCTAGGAATTTAGAATGCTCACAAGAATGTTTAAAAGAACTCACTAGATCTATCAAAATATTAATTCATAATTGAGGTGCAACTGAAATGCTAAGTACATTCTAACACAGTAGGAAATCATTTCATTTGAAATTGGTGGACAGAATGTGACTAAAAGAATTTCTTCTACATGAACATTGGTGATGTATATGAGAATATTAAATTCATTGAATTACTTTTTAATAATTTTGAATCTGAACTTTTTAAAAATTACATATAGTTTTAGAACTACTTTCTATTTTAGATATATTTGCTGAGTCTTAATATTTGTATAAAAAATGCATACTTTTCTCCATAAAAACTCAAATGGGAGAAAAATGGTATTAAATTTGAGCAGGATAATTATGTACACTTTATTGAACAGTCGACACATATACACACAAAAATAATACCCTTGATAACTTTTGAAATTGTTATAGTAGCTGGATAAAATTTGTATCATAGCTCGAAGTGAATTAAATTATGATGTTAATGGGCTAATAGATAAATGTAATTAACTTCTGAGATAGATTTTTCTCATTGCAAAATAAGATTTCTTGTATATTTATGTAAATAATGCATTAATTCCAAAGATATCTGTGAAAACCGGGGGGGGGGGGGCTCGACTTCGTCACTTGACTGAGGTACAAAATTACGTGGTCCGTCGCCAATAACCATCGTGTTGCATCTAAGTGTGACGTTAATAAACAGTAAAATATTTCTTTGAATACTGGATAAAATTACATGAAATTTTGCATTTGGAGATTTAGGGGTTTTGTGACATTAGTATTCGAAATTACTAAAAATGTTTAGTATGTTACTAATAACGTTTACGATTATGTTTGATATATCCATATAACGTCTCGGGAAGCCATTTTTAAAAGCTCCTTAATTCTGAAATTTTCTAGCAGAAATGTACAAAATTTGAAATTTATTCATTAATTAGTTTATTATTCAGTGACATAAAGGCCTCCGAATTGCGATGAAAATGGCAGAAGTTAACTTAAGGTGCCCCTCCCCCTGTTTTTGCGACGATACATATTTATTATAACTAATAGTAATAACGAAAGCTTTTCTGAAGAAAAAAAAATGACTGGTACGCAGGTTATAGGTTTAACTTGGAGCTATGTGCTATAAAAGGTATTTATCACACATTTTTTGTGTAACTATTTCCATCCCTTTAAAATGTGTAACAAATGTTTGGCGTAGCATAGCCTACCTTGGCTCTTGCGCCATAAAACCTCACTCACCCTTTAAAATGTGTGTGGAATGTCTGTCCTTTACATTTCAAATCTATCACGTCAAGGTCACTTGTCGAAATTCTCGAACGATAGAGTTATCTAAGTATAGAAACATTTTTTTTTGTCAAAATCTGAATAGGGCTAAATGTGTTATATTAACATTACTTCTTATTCGTAATAGTTTGAAGACATTTTAATATTTCTGTGAAGTTTTGACGGTGTGTAATCTAGTTATAGGCTTAACTTTGAGCTTTAACCTTGCTATAGTGGATTTCCCCTAGTAACTGTTGCCACCCCTGGAAATGTGTAAGGAGTGTCTACCCATGACAATACCTTTGGAATCTCTTTACATGTCAGGTGACTTTACTAAAGGGATTTATGACTGCGTTTTCAGAGAGCACGAGTTGTGCGATTGCTTCAGACCTCACAACAGTGACTGGCGATTTCAACTTATTCTCGTTTGATAGAAAAATGTTTGTTTAAATGATTTTAATATTCGATTGAGTTGAGTGTTTCAATAGTTCAAGTAAGTTTACTTAAGATTACATTTCGTTTTTTTTTTTTTTTTTCACCTGTTCATTTTCTCCAAAAGAAATTTTTTTAAGCCTATGTGTCGCATCGGAAAAATTATGTTTGAGGAAATTAAAAATGTTTTTCAACGAAATTGAAGTTAATGTATGTAGAGTTGATGAAAATTTCTCTTCTTTCAGTCTCTGTGCACGTTTGGTAAATATAATTTCTTAAATTTATATTAATGCTACGAAATATTTTTGTTTCAAATGAACGACAAAAGTGAATTCTAATTATACCTTTTATTGAACTTTTAATTATACATTAAAAACTAATTACCTCGTATGTAATAAAAGTTGATTTTTTTGAAGTAGCTTGGCAGCTCAATTTTTACGTTTTGAGTACTATCAGTTGTCGTTGATTGCAGTATAGTGAAATTATAGTTATAAAATTAACACCATGAAAAAAAAAAAAAAAAAAAAACATCAAAGGATGCACAATTTTAAAAAAAAAAAAAATTGCCATACGTATAATTACTTACTTAAAGCTCATTGTAAAATAATTTATTTTTTTTTACTTAGAAATTGTAAATCATGTTCAAATGTGATAGATGTCTCAATTTCTTTTATTATAACTTAGAAGTTTGTATACAGAGAGTTTTAGAAGATTCTGATTGCCTTTGAATAGTTCAGATTTTTTTATTCCTCGATTTGACAGTGCTTTAATAGTCGCACAAAAATATGTTCGCGTTATTATCAATTTCTTAGTCTTTTTTTTTTTTTTTAACGTTGTGTTCTCTAATATTAGCTAGTTTTCAAATTTCTATTTTTTTGGTTGTAATTCTCATTTTCAACAACTCTCTCTCTCCCCCCCCCCTCTTTTGGAATTAATTGTGCTTTATTCTGTTTAAAAAAACTACATTATTAAAATACTAATTTTTTTTCTTCTTGTTTTTGTATCGTTTTGAAGAATCTCCATCTAAGATATTTATTTTCTTGTAAAAAAGATGGAATACGTGGGCAAAAATGATACTTAATTTATAAATAATGATCAATTGTAACACTGGTTTGTCTGCATGTGCCCCAATCGTGTTCTTATTCCGGTATCATCTCCGGTACAGTAGTTAGGGCTGAATTCGACCTACACCTTCATTTGGCGTTGCACGTCTTGCATCGTTACCTTTTCTTCCATTACTGTTCCAACTTAAAAGTTGCCCCCCCCCTCCCCGAATTTGAACGCGGGTCATTTCCTTTTTCGTCAATAAAGATTCTGTTCTTTTCCCATTATTACTTTCTTTTCTTCCCTTTCCCCCTCTTTTTAATGAGTTTTTATTTTTTGGAGATAGTCGTCTATCGCGTTAGGGCATCTACTTTTGCCTCATGTGGCCTTGAAAACGGAGGAGAATCAAGTTCGTAGTTGCACGTGCACTTTTGTGAGAGACTGTTGAGTTTTACTAAGATTTTATAATGTGGGCACCAAAAGAAGGCCATTGCTTGCTTTTATTGTTATTTTTTAATTGTTGAGATTGATTATTTTGAGAAGGTCGTTGAACTCATTAAATCCCCACTTCCCCATTTTTTAAGATTAATTGCAAGTCACTTTGTAAATATATTTGATATTAGTTTTTGGCTTCATGTAGCTTCTATAATTAAAAATAATCTGTTCAAAAGTTAATAAGATTTTATTTTAATTTTTATAATTTTATAGTTGAATAAAAATATATTCATGGAGAATATTTGACGTGAATATGTTAATAATTAAATCGAGAGATTTTTAAAATAAATTGCTTACTCTATTTTGAAAGCATTTAAATGGATTATTACAGTTAAAGTTATGGATTATTTTAGTCAAAATATAGTTCATGTTCTTTGGTGTAATAATGTTCTATTTGTAATAATGCAATTTTGAAATGTGTAATCTGTGTAGAAATACCTTCCTGTTTTTTATTTCAAGTTTGAAACATTGTTGTTCATTTTTACTGCTTGGCAGAATAAAAACTTTTTGTTAGGTTAATATTTATGTTTTATAAAATCTATATTGATTGCAATGTTTATTTTCTTTTAGGGGGAGTTAGAGATTGACAGTGAAATTATTTTTCAACTTGCTGCATTAGTCATTCAAGCAACATACGGAGATTTCACTGAGTAAGAATTGTACTTTTTATTGTTATTCATTTAAAATAGATTTAATTTTATATCTTAGAAGTTTCCAGAACTGCAAAAAGCAGAACTGATCTAAACTAATTTTAAATAGTCATTGTAGAAGTATTTGTGATACTTAAAAAGAGAGATATCTTTCATGTGACAATTTTTGATTTTTTTTGAAGAATTTTCGTTTTGATCAAAATTGTTGTACGAGAATTAATACAACCTTATACACTATCAATAGATTTTTTAAAAATTTCTTTTTAGAAATTTGAAAACTTTTATCTGCGACAGTGGGAGAATTAGATTTACTGAAAACTAAATTTAAATTAAATTTTTATTGAACAAGTTATTCTGCAGTTCTCTTAAATTAGGTACATTGTTTCCTCATCTTTTATTTGGAAAGTTTTTATTAATTTGTTCATACTGGTATGTTTTGTCGTGTATAAATTCGGAAAATATTTTAGATGATTTTGTAGATTTTTTTAATATATGTATTGTAAATATTGTTATGTTTGCTGTGAAAACTAACTTATATTTTTATACAGAAAAGAAATATGGTTATTTATGTGTGCTATCTCTGAAATGAAATTCAAAGTTTTCAGATAATATTATGTGGTAATTTTGAGAAAAATTAATCTTATAAAGATAAAATTTTGTCAAAAATTGTGTTATTTAAGGTGATCAAGGTTTTTATTTGGATTATTAGGATATTCTTGTTCAAATGTTTGTTAGTTCTTGCGTTATTTCTGTTGTGTTGAGAAATATAAGTTATAGAGCACACTCACTGCGTTTTCCTCTGGTGCTCAAAAAAAAAAAAAAAAGGTTGCTTAATTTGTTTGGAAAGAAATTTATACTTAATTGAAGAAATAATGGCATTTCTCCTCTCACTGTGTATAGTGTGTGTTATGACCATGACCTTGCACTTAGTATGTGAGTAATATCAAAAGGAAATATAATGTAAGATAATAATAAGTGTCATGGATTTTTATGTGCTAATTAAATTTTTTCAAACTGTATTTTTTATTTTGTGTATTTCTTTCTTTCTTTCTTTTCTTTCTTTTTTTTTTTTTTTTTGTTTTATTGTTTGCTATAAAACAATTTTTTTCATTCCAGTGAACAAACATTTAAAACTCATTTGAAGAGACTTCCTGTTTTACCCACCTCTACTCTTAAAGAATTTCCATCAATATCTGCTTGGTAAAATTATTTTATCTTACCATTACTTGTGTAAATGTAGAAGCTGGTATATTTGTTACACATTATAAAATTGCATTCATAATAAATTACTTGTATTCAATAAAGTTATTAAAAGTAATGGAAACAATTTCAGAATATATCTTAATGTCATTATAGTGTTAAGATTATTTAGACATATATCTGTAAAAATATGTATGACTAACACATTATACATCCCCTTTCTTTTTTTTTTTTTTTTTTTTTTTTTTTTTTTTTTTTTTTTTGATTAAAATCATGGAATGAGAAAAAATTTGGGGAAAACATAAAGCAGTTAAATAAATAAGAATTGTTCAATATTTTCCTTTTAATTATACTTTCAACAAACAATGATCTATTCAAGTTTGAATTATATTTATAGATGCTATGTTTAATTTTAGAATTTTTTTTTTTGTTGAATTATTAACTCTTAAGTGGTTCAAGATAAAACAGACACAGTTTATTTTTTGTTAATAATATTTTTTGTGAATAATTGAAGGTTTTTTTTTTTATTTCAAAAATTTGCTTTTTCAAATTTGTTTTCAAAAATTAGTGTGAAATGTTGGGAGCATTTTAAAGTAAACTGTTACAAAATCAGACAATTATTACACCCTGTGCAGTAGAAAAATATGTCAAAAGCAACTTGTTCATTAAATACAATGTAAACAAATTTCTTTTTCTCGGTTTTTTATTTTCACACCTTTCCACAAGATTTTTAAAAAGTTTTGCATATAGAGTTTTAAAATTTTACATGATTGTTGTACTTGTAGATCTTTATTCTGTTTTATAAATGGGGTGATCAGATTCTATTTTATAGTATGATAGATGAAATTTCAAATGTTATGACATTTTTCATTTTTTTTAAATGTGAGGTAAATTTGAAATTTGAAGAATAAGGGCATTATTTAGCTTCAATTTGGTATAAGAATGATGGTTCTGTACATCTTTCAAATATTATCTTGTGGGTAACAGAAGTTAAGCTAATTTATTTAAATTTTTGTATGCATAAAAACATATTAATCATGTTGTTTAAAAATATATTAATTTAATAGCAAAAATTGCTTCAGTACTTTAAACTTTGCACTTCATTATACAAACTGGTAAAGATTCATGATAAAATGAGCAAAAATTGTTTTATGATGAATCGGAAAAGTGCTGCAAAATGTACTGTTTTTTGTTTTGAAAGTTACTTAGTCCCCTCCTTCCTCATTGCCATTACATCATTGAACTAAGCATGTTACTTTTATGTAAAGTAACAAAATCTTACAGCTCCATTTTCACTCCTAAAATGAGAAATTTTTTGAAGAATCATATTATAAATATGAGTTTTGTATTTCACAGGCAAACAAAACTTTTTTTGAACTCCACTCTTTATTGAGTTCCCCTTTTCTCACCAGAAAACAAAGCTTTTTATTTATAAAAAAAAATTGGAGGGTCCTAATGTTTGGGTCAGAAACTTGGTATCCGACTTAAAATAGGGAATACAAAATTGCAGTTTTTGAAAGAAAGGTTCTCACAAGTATTCTTGGTGAGGAAAATGGCCTTTATGCTGAAGACATTTTAATCTTAAAATATATAGAATTTGTAATGAGCTTGATATCATTACATGTATTAAAGTGAAATGAATGAACTGAGCTTCTCATATTACTAGAATGGGTGAAAAAATCCAGTAAAGAAGATTTTTGTTGCAAAGCCCTTTTATTAGTTGGAAAAGAGGAAGACCAATCTGTGTTGGCTTGATACTGTTGAATCAGATTTTAAGGTGATTGGGGAGAACTGGCAAAAGGTAGGCTATCTTGGAGGAATCTTCAAAAGAAGGCCTTAGTCCACCTTGAGCTGTTGAGTCAAATATGATAAGTTATGAGTTTTTTTTATTTATAAAGATAAGTATTTTTTTGACTTGTCATCAAAAATACTTGATAGAAATATTATTTGGGCTATAATAACATAAGTTATGTCATAGTGATTGTTGTGTCACAAATTTGATTATATTATCGAAAATAGCTTAGTAGGGCTGATAAATATTAAATATGAATCTCAAAGCATTCCAGCTATTTTGTGTTATATTTAGAAAGTGAGAAAAACTTCTAGTTTTTTGAAATAGGAAACATATTAATTGATTGTTATTTAGAGAGAAAGGAATCTGTTTTGGAAATTCTTGTGTATCGTATTATTAAATGTGATTATTTAGTGTAAATTCTGCTTTTTCTGTTATTTTAATTTATTTATTGAAATCTATTTGTAAGAATTGTACCCAAGCCAAACTTGTGTGTGCTAATTTTTATAAATTAAATTTTTGAATAAAATTTAAGATTGGCTTTTTATCTATGCTATCATGAGCCAAAAACAAAACAATTGACACATTTTGTACTGAAAATAATTTGCGTAATCATGGTATCCTTATTACTTTAAATAAAAGAAATAAAGCATTATGAAATGAAATTTGTTTTAAGATATCTTTTTTTTTCTTTATGTTAATATTTTGTTTCTTAATTTCAGTGAAACTCAAGTTCTTGAGCATTATAGGGTTCTTGCTGGACAGACTAGGGGTGCTGCTATTGTTAAGTAAGTTTTTTAAGCAGTATGAAAAAAATGTGTTAACAACTTTAATATTAGTCTTTTATTATTTTTATCTTAAATTAAATTTTATCAGAATGAAATGTTTTTTTTTTAAAAAAAAAAGAGTACTATTTATTATTTAAATAATTGGAGGGCAATCTTTTCATTTGCAAGCCCTTTATGGATATTAAAATTGCTTTTGAAGAGTATTTTTTCCGAATAATTCATATGGAAAAAATAAAGTTTAGTTCCTATTTATTTTGAAACTAAAAGCAGTCAATTTTTTTTTCTTTGCAGTTACCTGAGCATTGTTGAAAGTTTACCAACATATGGGCAACATTATTATGAAGTTAAAGTATGGGCCATTCATTTATTTATGTGTATATATGTGTAAAACATCTAATATAAATAGTAATTTTTATGTTTTCAAAATTAGGATAAAGCTGGTAATCCTTGCTGGCTTAGTTTGAGTTACCGAGGTATAAGTCAGTATGACAAAAATGACCGACGAACTCCTAGAAGGGTTAGTGTTTCATTTGTTAATAATATATATAAAATTTAAATTTTTATTTCAACTAAGTTTTAATGTGTTTTATGTATTGTGTGTTTCCTACTCTTCAGGTTTTTTTATGGAAACAATTGGAAAACTTGTACTTTCGCGATAGAAAATTCACAGTTGAAGTGCATGAAGCAAGGCGGTAAGTGTGTGTATAATATATTGCAAGTGTTATGCAAGGTTTCCTTAACCTTACAAATGAGAAAATAATTATTTTCAATATTATTAGCATTTTATGATAATGATTGATTATTCATAAATTATTACCTTATTAGGGTTGTGCATACACTTAGTAGTTTCAATCTGTATGAAGATGCCATAGAAGAACCAGTTGAAGAATTTGATGATCTTTCTAATGCTATTTGTGATCCAACAACTCAGTAAGCATATTTTTTAATCTGATTTATAATGAGTCAAGACATCAAATTGTTGTGATATTGTACTTATTGATCATTTCCCATATATGTCCTGCTTGGTTATAAATTAACATTTTATATAATAAAAAAAAAAATCGTTGGTGTAACTTTTTTTTTAGAGTATCTTAAGATTATTTCCTTACTTCTGTTGCATAATTTTGCTGCTTTAAAATGAGGCAATGTACCTGTTCCATTTTTATTTAAGAGATAGGAAATTATATACCTCTAGTTACTCAATTCACTTATTTGAAGAAATTTTAAATAGCTATATATTATAAAAACTGAATTATTACTTCTATTAATTAGAATTTTTCCCCAGGTTGTTTCTGACTAACAAGTTTCTTTAGTCAGCTCCATAAATTTTTGATTGTATTAAGATGTGGGCTATTCCGATTCCTATAAACCAGTGTAATACGATTATTTTGAAACCACTTTTTGCATGCATCACAAATGGAGCTGAATTCTGTTGAAAACATAGTGACTTATCCTTGAAAAGATAACATGTAGAAGGTTTCAATTAAGTCTCAATTATTTTATTTTTGTAATTTTTAATATTTAAAGGCCCATTAATGAAACAAATTCTGTTGATGTTTTTTAATGACATACAACCCCAAATCATACCACAAAGTGAGTGTTATGTAATCAAGATTCAGATTTTCTCCAGTTTCTCCAGTTCTCAGCCTGCTTAGTCATCACTATTACTAAGCAGGCTGATTGTGGTGGTTGTTTCATTGCTCCAAATAACATTTAACCATACTTCTTCTTTGCAATCAACATAGGGTTTATTTAGGTCATTTTAATCTTGTTAACTTCTATTTGAGATGAAAAAAAATTTCATTTTTCCTTAGAATTCTAGTATTCAATACTTAATTTCCTGCAGGTCTATGTTGAACTGATCTTGTACTCAACTTCACATTGCAATCTGCCATTTCATTTTCGTTGTTGGGGGGGGGGCCCATAATTAAGGCAATGACGCTTAAGTTGTCTCACTTGCTGTGGTACTCCTTTTTCTGCCTTTACCAGTCTAGTTTTGTAATGATCAAGTCTCCTTGTACATATGCAAAAATTTAGAAGTTCCACCATTGAGCTTTTGCCATCAACTGTTTTAATTTCTTCATAGCTGTAGTCTTGTTCATTTAACAGAATTGTTTTACATAACTTTCTGGGCAACCAGTCAACTCATTGAGCCATTTATTTAGTTTTTTAAGTTTCATCTCACAGTATGAAATGAAATCTTCATTACAATGTTATTAAATTAAAGAATGCAACATATTAACCAACTTGATAGAAATCATATGATACACTGACAAAATTCTGCTCTGGCATGCTTTTTAGTTTCATTCAAATGGAATTGAAGTACCTAAACAAGTTGTGCTTTCTTTATCTGGTTATTTGATTAGAGTTTTCATTAAAATGAAGATTATTAGACAAACTTTGTTATGGTATCACTCAAAGCAGAATTTGAAACCTTGAAAAGCTTTTTTCAAAGGATCTCTACAATTTCGGCCACTAGTTTACACTTTGCAAGATAGACTTATTAGACATTGGTATGGAATGTTACTCAATATTGTTGAATTCTCTGGATAAAAAATGTATCTTAACAATATAGTTTGATTTCTTAAATCTTTATTCAATTAAATGAATGTGATTGAAAAAGTAATGAAATAAAGAATTTAATAATGAAAATATATTTTGTTAAATATTTTTTAGGATTAGATGTGTGGAAATCTGAATTTGATTTGATAACCATGTATTATATATATTATATGCTTTCAATCATTTATTAGATTGTTGTTTTGGGGATTGCTTTAAGTACTAACATTTTTTAGGGTATCGGTTAGTAGAAGAGCTTTAGCACCTGCTAGTGTCACTGTATATGTATGGTATGCTGCATCACCCAACATTGCAAAATGCATTTGGTCCATGGCAATTGCTCAACATCAGTTTTTCCTCGATCGAAATCACAAAAAAGTGAGTTTTATTTATGAAATACTCTTTCTTTTTATCAGTATTGAAATAATTATTTTCAGTATTAAAATGCTATAATAATTATTTTTTTAAAAATATTCCATATGTTAGACTTAAATATTTCTCTTTTTAAATTTCAGAGTGTTGGTCGTATTGTGAGAAGTCTTAGCCAAATTGCATCTGAATTGAGTCGGAGTGTCCAGTCACTTTCATCTGCTAGTTCTCAATCAAATATCAGTCGAAGTAATAGCTCAGCTAGTCTTCCAACCATTGTAATTGAAGGTAAATATCTTGTGTAAAAAATAAATCGGTATAATTATTTTGTATGATTTCAGTTTTTGTGATAGACATTGCATTTCAGGAACTCAAAAGAAAATTCTGTTAATAATTTCCAATCTGGTTGAATGCTTCTAAGAATGCTTAAATTATTTGAAACAGGTTAAAATAAATAATTATTCAAAATAGTAATAATACTTAAGAACAAAATGAAAATGTGTTTAAAAACTGTATAAATATTGGGAGTTTTACATTAAAAATAGAGTTATACATTAAGGTACCTTTTGTACATTAATCCTTATTTTTTTAAGTGGAGATATTTGCAATAAGTAATTTTTTCTTATGAAAATGCCGGTCAGTTACCTATTTGTCAAATAAAATTGTAATTTAATATACAAAGAGGTATGGGATCTACCATGAGAACATTTTGATTTCAAAGTAGATGACTTTGAGCAGGATTTAACTGTATTAAAGGTTATATTTTTTAGTTTGAAAATGTTTTTTGATTATTATTTTTTTTTTATAAATAATTTGTATATAATTTTTATTGGAGGTAACAGAAGTTTCTTTACATTCTTAGAGATGTAAGAAAATAGGTCAACTATAGTCAAGGAAAACTTTCTAGGTTAAAGCTAGGTCCTAATTAGGGACATGTTATGGGGAGAGGGAATCAGAATTTTTGTTTTTTTGTAACAGCTTATATATCTATAACATCAGTAAAACTACTATGCAAATGAAAAAATTTTGCAAAAGTCCTGAAAAAATTGGATTGAAAATTACATGATATTTTAAGTAAATAGGGAAACGGTATGTTGAAAGAAACAGTTTATAATTAATTGATTAAAATCATACATTTTGTTTGTTTTATAATTTAACTTTCTTTGTTAATTTACTTATTTAGTGCACTCTGTAGAAGTTGTAATTTTAGTTCATTGGATATTCAAATAAACTTTATCAATAATTTCTTTTCACTCCTTTGTTTGTAAGAAATTATATATATATATATACACACACACATTGAAAAAAAAATTGCAGGAGAGTTAAGTGAGGAAAGCAAAGCTGCCACTATTGAAATGTTAGCTGCTCTTCAGTCAAGAAAAGATGCTCTTCAGGATGCTCTGAAGAAGAAAACTGAAGAACTCAAATCTCTTTGTCTAAAAGAAGGAGTATGTGTCATTTAATATGTTATTATACTTACATAATTCAAATCAATGTAATAAGTATTTTCCCTTAAAATTTAAAAAAAAAAGCATTTTTGTTTGGCTAATGTAATACTAGTAAATTCAATTTGATTGTCTGTACAGTGCAGTTTAATTTTAATCCTAAATAATTCTGAAAAAAATATTGTTTCAGGAAATTATAGGAGAATTGCCTCCTGAAACTCCTTTCCAACCAGGAGAGGCACAACCTCAAGTGCGGCGGCGTATTGGAACTTCATTTACTATTAGTGATAAAGTGTTTTATAAGGCAAAAGGCAAAGATGTATGTCCATTACTATTTTCTTTTATTTCTTTTTTTAATTCTTAGTTTATTCTTCAAAGTTTATTTTCACAGTTTTTTTAGAAAATAAATAGTGAAATAGTTCAGGTTCTTATAGCTATGCTTTTAAATGTCATTAAACCTCATATTTAAAACAAATTCTCAAAACAAACAAACCTTGAAATGAGATGATAGCTAACACTCTATCAACTTTATCTAACAAATAATTGCTTATATTAAAAATAATATCACTATATGATAAATTTCTTCCAAATTAAGATGTACATGTGTTTGATTATTAGATTTTTATTATTTCTTCATATGAAATTCTTAATCTATATTGTTATAGTAAAATTTTTGCTATAATATGTATTTTTCTAGTTTTCTTGAAGTATATTGTATTTTCCATTTAATCAAAGTAAGTTTTTCGAAATGTTATAAATTCATAAATTAATATTTTGATTATTGAAACTTTTTGAAGAAAATTACTAATTAAAAATTCATGAACTGTACCAATTTTTTCTGAGTAATTTTTTTCTTTTAAATTACAATTTTGATAATTTCAATATCTTATTTTTCTTGTTAATCTGAAGTAAAATTGAAAAAAGAAAATAACTTAAGTATCAAATTAGATCTTTTAAAATTTTATGTGCAGATATTATTGTACATTTATGAATTTTATTAATGCCATTTTCATTTTTTTTTTAACAGAGGGAAACATTAAATGAGTTAGAGCTTGAATATGAAATTCAAAGCAAGATTGCTTCTGCTGCCTTTAAATTGGCAAATGATCAAACAGCACGTAAAAGTGTTCGCAAACTTCGGAAGGTTTCTTATGTACAAGCTGCAACTAAGGTATTAATGTTTTCATTATTTATATTTTATTGTAATCTTACTCATTTATTAAGTATATATTTCTTATAAGTATTTATTCAGCAGTATTTATCTGAAATAAAATGTTTGTAAAAATATAATATTAGTTTTCAGATATTAAAAATAGAGTTTTGTATGGATATTGTTCATAATGAGAAATGTTTTTTGTATGTGTTTAATTTTTAGTTATTTCTTACAGCTGCGAAATATTGAAGAGAAATTATCCACTTTGAAACGAGAAAAGGAGTCTCAGAAAAAAGAGCTAAAGACAGAAAGTAATGTATAATTTACTTTTAACTCTATCTAATAATTTTTTTGAATTTATATTTATCTTTAATGTATTAATAATAAACACACATTTATGTGTATGTATGTGCAATGTTATGAGACTTCAATAGTTACTTGACTTCTAATCAAAATGTAAATGCACAGGTTTGCAATCCTCCAGGCTAATTAGGAATTTTAAAACATATTTAAAATCTTATCTAAACTTGTACTTCAGATTTAAAATGTTTTTTTCAGATGATGGAAAGGATAAAGGAGTTAATTTATTGGGTTTGCCTATGTCATCTTCAGAAAATTCCATATCAGACAGAAGTAATTTGAATTCAACATTAAGTGTGAGTTGAATAAATGTTCACATATATTAAGATTTGTAAGATTTGAATTTTTCAAAAAAAAAAAAAAAATCCCTTGTTATCCATGTATAAGATATACAATAGTAAAATTTAACTTTTAATACTTAGTTTTTGAAAACATCTTAATGTTTAATTTGAACAAGATTTATATACCTTGCCATTTAAAAATATATGATAAATTATTTGATGCAAAATTGTAGAGCTCGCTCTATGTCCCACTTTACATTTTTACAGACTTATTTCTTTTCTTTCATTTTGTGAGAAATAGTGCTGAATTTCATATTGAAAGCTACTAGAAATTTCAATAGTTCAAATTTTGAGTTATTTATTTTAATTTTTCGAATACAATTAAAATTTTTAATCTAAATTTTTCAGCAACAGTTGATGCATGTAATGATTAATTTGAACACTTTATTGTAAATTAAAACTTTAAAAAATTGTATTTGTATATTAAGTTGAATAATAGCTATAAATTATAGAAAAATTTACATAAAATATTTTAACTTTCAATTATAAAGAATTTTTTAAAGTAGAATACGAGGTGTAGCTATTGAATAATGAGACTGACGCTGCTACAGAAGTACTGATGCACCAAACGCCAGCGACCAACACCTGTTTAGCCAATAACCTTTTGTTTCAAATGCAGTGAAATCTTGTTTCTGTAAACAAATCTGTATACCCTTAGTATTTGATTGCATAAGAGATATTTTTTTGTTTTGCCAGAAAAATGCCAAGTGAGTAATAGATTGTTATGAAATTTCACATGAAACTTGGAAAACCATTTCTCTCAAATTTATAACTGAAAGAAGTGTATGGCAATGAATGTTTATTGCGGGCATGTGTTTGGGAGTGATTGAAGCATTTTCAAGATGGCCAAGAAGATGTTGTTCACGCCTGGGTTGCCCTCCCACATCAAAAGTGAATGACAATATCGAAAAAATCAATCTGGTTCAATCAGACCTTATGTAAAGTGTTTGTGTAATTTCTAAAAATGTAGGAATTGATAAAGAATCTGTACAGCAAATTTCCCACCAAGACTATACGTGGGGCTTATTTCACATTATCTGTTAAGAGATTTCTAGCTAAGTACAGCATCTCAGCGTTAGACAATTTGCCTGATCTTGAGCCATGCAACTTTTATCTGTTTCCTAAAATGAAATCTGTATTAAAAGGGAATAAGATTTGAGTCATTGAAATAATGAAAGAGAGAATGGCACACATCCTGAAGGAGTTGACAGATGACTTTCAGTACTGCCTCGAACAGTGGAATATTTGCATGGAACGTTTTAAGGAAGAGTGTATATTGAAGGTAATAATTAGTAAATATGTATGACTTTAAAATAAAATGTTTTACAGCATCAGACTCATTACTTAATAGCAACACCTTGTAATGTAAATTTTAAATGATAAAAACTTACTCTAAATATTTGCTTTGTAATGTTTTATTTATTTATTTTGAGGGAAATTATTAAATGAAAGACTGTTGTGAAAAATTTCTTAACTTAAAGCCTCTTGTGTTTGATCTTTGGTAAAATTTGAAATAGGCTTCATCCGTCCCTCCTTCAACATCCCTTCCTCAGTTAACTGAAGGAACCTGCTCTTCAGCTCCCCCAAGTCCTGCCAAATGTCGCCAAAGGCATCAGTCCTTGCAGCATGTCCCTATCATAACAGATGATGTATATGAGGATGTTATTCCATATAATGTCCATACAAGAAGAAATTCTTCATCATATTCAGCAGAATATGATGCTGCTAGTAGTTGTGGTAGCAGCAGCCTTGCTTCCCTTGGTATTCCTTACAGGAATAGGTGAGTTAAGTTTAAGAAGCTTTTATTTTTCATAATATTTAGTTAACTTTGCACAATGAAAAGTATTGTTTCAGTTTGCAGCACATAATGATAGAAGTTATTTATTAGTCTTAATTTTTTCTAGAGTCTGAAGCAACAATTTATTACAAGTGTGAAACATTTAATGTTTTTCGTATATTTAATGGTGGAATACAGTTTGGAATACCTTCCTTTCTTTAGCACCCATTCTTAATCTAATATGTCTTTGTTTTTATAAAAAAGTAAAAACATGTAATTTTTTAAATTTAAATTGGGTTTTAAGTATAAATTGGGTTTAATGTTTCAGTGATTTCTCATTTCTATGTTGAAGTAATTTTTTCTTGTATACTTAATAAATTAAAAACTTTTATCAAGATATTTTTAATTTTGTATGTGTTAGTTTAATGTATGATAACATCTTGATGTACTTGTATGAAATCCCATTGACCATTTTCATCAAATCATGAAATCCAAAGAATTGTTTTTTTTATTGCATGCGTATTTCGTTATGCATCATGGTTTTATGTATGTCTCTTTTGATCTTTATCTAAACCAGACTTCCATCAGCTATTATCATTAGCTGCTGTTTCTGTATTTTCACTTCTTTTTTTGGTAAAATTTAGGACATGCTTACCACCGAATTAAAGACAGTAGAGTATTTTCAATGCTTTGGAATTTTTATTTCAAAAAATGAAAAGAGATTTTTTTTCATTATTAGAATTCCTGATAGAATGTTGACTACCTTTTCTGAGCACTAAAAGAAAATATTGAAGAAAGATAGATCCTTTTTTGGGGTTCATGAATATCAAACTTCAAAGTTGACCATCATTATAACTTTGTGGATCTGAAGACTTCTGGGAATACAAAGAGAGCTTGAAAGACTGTTGGGTTGATCCAAATGATTTGATAAAATACATTGAGGAACAGTCTGTCTCTATTTACAATTCATATATAGATTAATTTGTTATACTGCTGCATTCACAAAGAAGAGGGCCTATTTGTTTGGAGATTTGGGGGTATCAAAATGATTGGTGTAAGGTTGATAGGAAATTTTGCCAACTTTCATGTTTGACAGAATTTTACACACATATACATCTTGAATATAAACATCTTGGAAGTTTTGCTCTATTCTGAAATTAGAACAAATTGAAATAATGGAAATTTCAAATGCGTAATTTATTTTGTAATTTAAAAATCTATATTTTCTTCATTCTCAAATCAAAATAAAATCTGTGATAAATTTTTTAAATATTTTAACTTTTTAGTGTACAAAGTACAAACCAGGCCTGGCCAATTCAAAAGACTTTGTGGGCTGCTTTGGAAATGCATTTTATTCTATCAGGCCATATTTTATATGTGTGTGTGATGAAGTTGATTTATCATCTTTTTAGTTTTAGCTTATTTAATGCCAATTCAAATTCTTACGTTAAAAATTATTACTTTCACCTCAAGCTGCAGTAAGCAACTAATTTTCCAGATTTCATTAGAGAAATCGACATTCTGCAATAAAAAAAGGAAATTCATAATTTATTGAATTAAATGTATTTTTTGAATTATAGTTTTAAAAATTGTCCCGCAGTTATAAAACATTGTTAGTGCTAAATTATTTGCAATAAAATTCATGAGCAGTCAGTCTGTCTGGAACCATATGCTTCTGAGTAAAATATATTAGGCTGTTACAGATAAACTGGCTGCTGCTATTTTGTATGATTAGCATATTGCATTCCCTCCCTGCATCTAGTAATGCACACTTGCACTCTTCATTTTTTTTGGGGGGGGGGGGAGGTATACATTGTATATATTGTCCATTCACATAAGATTGCTCATGTGCTTTTTGAAATGAGCTCAACTTTGTAATTACTTCTGAACAAGAATATAGTAAAAAAATTGTTATGATAGTTGACTAAACATACTAAGATATTCCCATATTAATAGTATATGATACAAATGGCTCATAGTTGAATGCTCTTTGTTGCTTTTTTTTTGTACAATAAAAGTTTACATTTTTGTTTGGATGATTCAGCTTTGCAGGTCATACATGTACACCAGGTGTGTCGCATGTGACTCGCAAGATAGCCAGGTGTGGTATAAACTTATGTTTGAAGGGGGGGGAAGTCATAAATTTTTTTGAAAAAAGTAATGTAAATAGATTGTGCTAGAATTATTTATGAGAAGAAAGTAGATTTAATCACAATTATGTAGAAATGCAGATAGCCTGTCTCTTAAACTAGATATAGAATCAAAATATAATCTTATATAAACTATGTTTAATGATAGGCTCTTAAAATATCTATTTAGTGAATGATAGGTCTAAGTTCATATGAATTACAAAATTTACTCTACCTGGATTATCTAGGATACCCTATCTGCCTTTTGAACTCACAAATTTGCTCGGTCTTCTATTTGAAGCTGCTGATTCCATCCTGCAGACCTTTTGGAGCTACATATTCTAGTTGCAAGCTCTTATTTTAACAATTTATGCTGATAACCTGAAATCATATTTGGTTTGAATTAACATTGATGTACGAGTTAGCCAAAGATATTTGGTTTGAGATTTCTGTCATAGAGGCTGTTCTTTCATGGCATATACATACATAAATATTTTTGAATTTTGCAGTATTAATTTAAGTATTTATATTCCATAAAAATGTTTTAAATTTATAATTTAATCTGTTTAATATTTTTCAGAAGAAGTCATGTAAAACAATATATAACTTTCTCTCTCTTACTCCAATTGTGTACTTATAACAAAAATTTAGCCTTTTTTTTTTTTTTATAAATTTTTTCGGTCCTTAAATGAAGCTTGCATTCAAAACAAATACTAAGATTCTTTTCATTGATTTGCATAGTTATTAACTTACTAAATATTTTATTTTAAAAATTATTTCATGTTAAAAGTTTAAAATATTTTTTAAATTAATTTCCCCTAAAATAATATGTGTGAATTGATGAGAGCTCCTTTGTTCTTCCTTTTTATTACACATTTTTTGGAAGTTAAGTTCTTGGTATCCTCTATAAAACTATTATCTTGTTTGTGAAAAGTTTATTTTCACATACTTCTAAAATGTTTGTTGATTGTGATTGATGAATAGGTAATATTTAGTTCATTTATACCTTATTTTTCCTAATTTTAATGAGGATGTGTGTAATTTAACAATATTTTTAATTTAAGTATTATGGTTTTAGTGAAAAGTGTGGGAATAATACCTATACTTCTCTAAATCTTTAAGTTTTGTAGCATATTTTTAAATTTCCACATAACATGATCATTATTTCTTAAGATTGTAACATTTGACTGTATATAAATTTAATTGTAAATTTAATATATAAGATTTTATCGCACATTTTATGTTAGTTTATGTTTTTCTAAATTTTTTATGTGTATCTAAAAATTTTAATATCATTTGTAAATCATCTTAATGAGCTGAATTAAGATTTTTTTTTGAGTTGAAAACAATGTGAAATATTTTGGTTCTTAGTAGCAAGCAGTGTGTTGTAATGAAAATCAAAATGTTATATATATATGCATGTGTTTGCTTTTATTGGTCAATGTTTATATTTTTTGCAAAGAATTTCCAAGGATTTATATATATATATATATATATATATATATATATATTTCACTTCTTTTTTAAAATCCTCTATGATTTAGGAAATAATGTGCTTTTGAAAATTTGTAATTAAAGTTTTTGTAATAATTAGTTTAATTTTGTAGTAATTAAAAATTATTGTACTTTGTTTTAACTTAGTTGATACAAATTAAAAATTCAATATTGTGTTGTGTGACAAATGATCTTTTAAGTAATTTTTTTTCAATGTTTGATTTTATTCTAGGTTTGAAGCTAATCTGGATATTGAAGGTACAAATCATTACAGTGTTCCAAATCGCCGTGCTAGTCAAGTATTCAATGATCCAGATATTCTTTTGGACAATAAGAGTCAAGATGCAACAAATCACTCTTGTGCAGATGCAAACAATAGTGTCAGATATCTGAATACACCATTATCTTGTTCATATGATGATAGACTATCATACAGCAAATCAGGAGGCTATTCTTCGCCTCTAAAAGACAGCATCTATGACAAAGCATCTATTGATAGTAATGGCATGGACAATTTGAGTTGTGCTGAATCCACATATATACCCATGACTTATGGTCCGAAAAGTATTGAAAAGTTTAATCACTCATTTTCAGAAAATTCATTGCATAGAAGTCATCCAGGATCATTGCATCATAAACTGAATCAAATGCATATAAGTGAACCTCATTTAAATCTCGAAAATGTTGATACAGTAGATGGTATCCATCATGTTTACAGTATTCCTACACTGAAGAATGTACTCCGTCCAATAAACAATGGTGTAATAACAAATTCTATCATTCCAGATTATTGTTCTGGAATCAACAGTCAAAGCATTAGTCAAGTTGCTGATTTAGTACAAGCATCAGTACTATTGCAAGATTGTAAAAGGGCTGCATCCTCCAGTTCTTTGGAGTATAGTGCACCAAAAATAAAAACAAAGGAATGGATTGAAACATCTTTGGATTCTCCGATTGTTGAAAGGAAGAAGAAGCCTAATAAAATCCTTGAGCCATGTGTAAAAAATGAGCCTGCTCAACCAGCTCATTGGCTTGAAAATGGTTTGCCTCCAATTCCTAACCATTCAGATTCATTTTATGCTTACCCACATCACCAGTCTTATTATGATGGGCGTAAATTTTCTCAAAGTGGTTCTGATTTGAGGAAATCGCCTTCACCTCTTCTTGTCCAAGGACTTTTAAGTGTTTCTGCTGAATACAGAAATGCAAATAATAAATGCCAGTTCCCTTCACAGAGGCCATGCGAGAGTCCTCATTCCAATAGCAATCAATCAGTATTCTTGGAAAGCAACCAATATCGTCATTATGAAAACATTTCAGAATTATCAAGTGATACTACTAGCCATCAACAGAACCAATCGCATTCCTTTTATGAAGATATGCACCCTCCTAGTGATTATAACTTGGTTGCAATTAAAAAAGTGCATGACAATAATACACAAACTCTGAAGCATTTGAGTCATAATTACAGTGAACGATCCTCCAATACTTTTTCTGTTGCACAACCACAAGAGCCTCCAAAACGTCCAACTAAACGCATTAGTGCTGGTGATTGTTATATAGTTGATAGTATGCCAGGAGCAGATGTGTGTGAGTACAATGACTCTTCTTCAAGTGAAATTTATGAACCAGTTAATTTCCAAGACATGTCCCATCGTAACACTTACCCACAGAAGCAGCACTGTGATATCTCGGAACGTACCCATCAGTATTCTCATTCATATCATTCAGAATCTCTTCCATCTGAAAATGACAACGATCCTCTCGTGACTCAGAACTGGCAGCATTTCCCTCAGAGTCCTACAGGAATAGAAAACACTTCAGTTTCACCTGTACCTTCGACTATAAACTTCTCTCCCAATGTGGAAGTGAATGTTGTATCAGTTGGTCATTTCCAACCTTATTGGGAGGAAACAAAGCCATATGAAATATCAGATTTTTATAAATACAGTACTAAACATAGGAGGCAACAAAAACCCTTGAAAGAAGTAAATGAAAGTCATTTGCAACAGACTGTAGAGGAGTGCAATGATTCAAACCAATCTCAGTTTTACAATCAAAATATGGAGGTTGGAAGCATTGGGAACCATGACATGAATAAGTCAAGTAATCCCATGAATCATCATCAGCAACAAGAGCTTGTTAATTCTGTTTCTGCATTTAGTGGCAAAGAATTCTCAGAATCTTCTCCAGAATAGTAAGTAGATTTTTAACTTTTAATATAATGGAAGAGTTTACTTGAAATGACTTAAATTTTTTTAGAAATTTTACAGTATTTAAAAGTTTTACAAATTATATTATTAGTTATGGATCAATTTGTGATTAGGTAGTTTCATGCATTTGAATTTGATAATAACTGCTCTAAATATTATATAAATTAAATACATTTTAATCAATTTAATACTCTGAAGTATGTATACTGTTTTTGCATTATGATATTTGTACTTGTTTTAAATATAAGCCTTATGTATAATGAAAATTAATCATAATTTCTGGTTTTGTATAATAAGTAAGTTTGAAGTGATGCAATTTTTTTAATACAATCTGGCTCTGTTAACATGCTATGGTTGGGCTACATGATTAGTAAATTGTAGGCTAAAACACTAGCATTTTTATATATGCCGCTATCACTTGAGAGAGGTAAAATTTATTTTATTTGCTTATATTACATTAATGTTGTTTTTAAATATAATGAAAGTTGTTTGTCTTTTAAATTTAATGTAATTGACACAATTGAAAAATAGATTTAACATAATTAGTTATCAATACAATTATATGTCTATACAGAAGAACACTTCTTCTGGTACTCATAATATAGCTTTTCCACTTTTGCAGTAGGATGCTGCTCTATACCTTCCATGAGAAAAATTTACATCAAATTTAGCTTTGTTGACAAATTGTTATATTTTAAAGCTGAAAGTTAGTATTAACATTTTAAACAAGGCATTCAGTTCATCGTAATTTAAATTTAGGTAACCATCCTTAACATTTGCGTAACCTATCTTCTTTCAGTTTATTTCTGTGTTTGTATAAGTATTCCTTTCTTTACTGAATCAGAAATATACAAATTAAAACAATCAATTAGTTCCTTAGAAAATTGAGATTCAGCAACTGGACCTGGTCTAATATGAACAATATTTTTTGTGCTAGTTTTCTATTAAGTTTCATATACCACTCATAACCATATATTCCTTTTGCTAAGTCAGCATTTAAAAATATATGCCCTCATTCATTTCATTATTTATAAATAATTCTTATTTGTAAATAACAATTATTAAATTGTTAATTAACACTTATTATTTATTAACAATTATTTATAAATAAAAATTGTTTATAAACACTTTATTTATTAGAAATATTTTTGAATAGTTCTAATAACTAATTATTTATAAATACGAATTACCAATTTATTAATAATTTTATATACATATATATAGGAATTGTGAATAATTCCTATTTATAAATTATTGCTATGATTACATAATTATTTGAGACAATTGTAAGTAATTTTATGTTTTGATTTGATTCCTCCTATTGAACCCACACCATTCTGATGAGTATTCTCATTTGCTATGTCTTCATGACATAGCTGCTTACATAACGCTGCAGTTGCCAAGGGACACCTAATACTGAACTTTAACCTATTTTTCTTTTAAACATGTATTTCAGCTTTCTTTCTTTCTTTTTTTTTCACTTTTGTCCACATCACTACTACACTCAATTTTTTGTATTGGGGAAAGAATCATTAAATCAGGATCAATCTCTATTTTATTATCAGGAATATAATCTTGATCAGTATCACTATCTTCAACATTGTCATCACTTTCACTATCACCAGATTCCAAAATCAATTCTTGAATTTCTTCATCCTTTTTTGTGTCATTTGGCTATTCTTTCAACATATGTTATATATGCTGTTCACAAATTTAAAAATAACAGATGCTATCACTAGGACTACATTAAAATTATGCTCTCAAAAAGTCATGAATTATTAGTGCCACGAAAAATTTATGTGGGGAAAATTTCGCATGTTACTAATGACACGTAAAATTTACATAGACAAAATTTTGCATAATACTAGCAACACATAAAATTCACATGTTCACGAGAAAAGCGAACTGTAGATGAAAAAAATCAAACCACTTGGCATGTAGCTAACTACATGATACCTGGAAGCACTCAAGGTTAAACAAGTATATTAATAGAAGGAAAAGGGATGAAAAGAGCCAACAAGGAAGACCATACATGAAATTTACATACACTAGTGTTTTGGGGTAAAGTGAACCTGGAAGTTATGGTAATATTTATTCATTGAGCAAAAAATTAGATGTCTGTCAAGATTGGTGTTTTCCACTTTTTTTCAGACTATTCCGATATCAAAGTATCAACAAACTGACAAAGTTTATTCTAATTCTTTACCCATCCACATTGTATAAATTCAGGTAGATAAGCTCTTTGGCCATTTCTGCTAGTCTTTGCCTTTTGTGAGTTGGTGTAATAACATTTAATTTTTGCTGGATGGTGAAAGCCTATAACTCTTAAAATTTGACCAATACAAACTGGTTGATGAATATGCAGTTAATCTTACTGACTGGGAGATCTTGGAAAGTAATATCTTCAAAAATAAATAAATCCAAACTGGATATTTCATTTCCCAAAATTCATATTCATACAAAAGGGCCAATTCATAGAAAAAGAAAATGCCCTCTCGTAACAGGAAATTATGATGTCATCCAAACACAGAGTAATTTAAATTCCCCAAAAGAAAAAAACAAAACAAGAATTATGCTGCAACGTCAAGGAGGAGTAATTATTTATAGAAGGACCATATCCTATTATGTGAAAGTGGCTCTTTCGACCATATAGTAGATTGCATGTAAAGCAGACTTGTGTTACTAAATTACATGTAGCTAATGTCAGACTATGTAATGAAAAATAAAAATTTCAGATGTGAATTAAATACTTGGAAATTGAGATTTAGCAATTCTTTATTTCACTCATGCTAAGAAATTTTAAAAAATAAATATCTAAATTCTGCATTAATTTATAAATGAATTCAGCAGTATTCTTTTTTCTACCAATAGTTATGAAAATTCGCCGACTCCAGTTTTACGACATAAAGATGATCCTGACAAAAGTCTTTCACTTGGTGAAATGGAGCTGCGTATTTCTCTAGCCGACACTTTTCACGATGAAATGGTAACTTGGTATCAAAGCCAAGATTCTGTAAAAAAGGCAACCTTAGTCTAATATAATGAATAATGCACAAAGGAAAAATGAGGATTATTAGTAAGTTCAACTTGATTTATTCATGGCTTGTTCTTGTTAACTGCAGCAAAAACAAAAATATTCTCTACTAGTTATACAATAACTTGGTTAAGAACTTGATAAGTATTCTCTATGTAATTTTATAAATGTATTTAACAAAATGTATGTCACATATTTAACTGTAAAGAAATTAATTTAAAGAAGTATTCATTTAATACTGAACATAGAATTTCTTTGTAACATTATTTTCTTGTTTGTATGGCGAGTTTTTTTTATTAACCAAATATTTTTAAGATATTTCTTGAAAACAATTTGTCAAGCAACCTACAAAAATAGATTTAATTACAAAAGTGAATTGAAATGTGCTGCCTTTTTGTACATTTTTATAAATTAGTGTATACTTGAGTGAACAATATTTTTCCTAATTTCCAAATTCATTTTTGTTTCAGATTTATACAAATTTCTTTGGTGTTTTATCCAAGATTTCCTGCAAAAGTATTGTACATATGGTTATGTATTTATTTTAATTGTATATATTTTTATGGATGTATAAATGAAACTGAAAGTTTCTAATATATATGCATCAATGAATATTTGCACAAACTTTTATTTTTCTAATTTTATTCATTTATTACAAATTAATACACATTCAACTACATTAAATTTCTTAACGTGGAACTACATCAATAGCTAGAAGTTTGAATATAGCCCTAACATCCAAATGTCATTATTTCGCTAAGTGAAACAACATTTAAGAATTTTAATGTACAAACACATAACAAAGACTAAAATTTTTATACGGAAGGATAAAATATGCTTTTGTTTAAATAACAAAATATGTATGTACAATAAAAAACAATAAAAATATATGTCAGTCAGCAACAAAATAATCTAATACAAAAAAAATTCGTACAATAAAATTGATGATAATTAACAATAAATAACATTCTAAAATGATGAAATATACATTTATAAAAAAAAGTACAGTAATTAATAGGATGCATTTATGTTGATTTATCAACTACAACATTCTTGTGTTGGTCCCCAAAACATATCTTGCATAACGACTCGTTACATCTTGACACCAGTATGCAAAAGCCACAGTTCAAATAAATAACACCAATTAAAGCTCTAGATATAACATACAAGCAAGGATTCAGGAATACTGGAAAGGTAAGTACAATGATAGCAGACATTTAAGAGTGTCAACTGAAATTAGATCACCTCATATCTACTCTTTCGTAACTGATTATTGGACATGATTGGTGACTTATGATTCAGATTCACAATACTCTGAGGAATTGCACAGTCATTGTAGTCAATGAAATCACAAATGATAATATTTAACCCATGTGGACCTGGATGCTTATCTTCCAGCCATTTTAATAACTGCCTATTGCTCTCATTGACCAAAACATTCCGCAGGTTTCCTAGCAGATTCCACATGATGCACAACAAATTGGGTGTAAGAACAGATTGTGAAACAAAAAATTTTCCAGCCTCTCTCCTCTTCTCATAACCTCCTGTCAAAAAGGCAAGCAGATTCTTAATGCTTCTGGTATTAGGCCAGGGATTTGGAATAGATTCAGCTGGCCACAAGAAAGGGTGATATTGTGCAACTGGATCACGATAGAAGACAATTACCTGAAAGGATCGTTTCCATAACCAAGACAGAGTAAATTCTGTAAGGTCAGCAACATAAGGACACATCATATGCCCCAGGACATCCATAAGCTGATGCAAAAGCTTATGGTGGTCAAAATGATTCATCTGGTATAGATGTTGAAAATCTAGTAAGATAACTTCTTTGGGGTGTGTTTCCAGAAATTCAAGCATTGTTTCAAGAACATTTTTAGTTTCTGTTCCATACAAGCCATGCACAATGTATAGGAGGCCATCATCAGGTCGCTTGGCCACTCGCAAATCAAAGTATCTTATTCCAGCTTCAAGTTGTTGCTTGCAGTCAAAGGCTTGAGTACAACACCAATTGTAGATAATACGCTTTGAAAGGCAGCTTGTTGCTCTGATGAAAAGAGAATTGTATAACTCTGGAGCATCTGGTGCTATATCGGAATGTGGTGTCAAGGAGGAACTTAAAGAATCATGAGAACCTATTTAAAAAAAAATGAATTAACACTTTTTTCTGCAACTTTTGATTAAATTTATTTTTAAACAGATAGGAATTAATAAAAGGTATACAAGTAATATTAAAGTTGGTATTTGGCAATAATCATTAAATATATTATAATACATTAAATGCGCAATCAAAATCTCAGTGGCAGATACTCTTTTTAGTTATGATTGTGGATACACACATGTACACTTGTTCCTCTGCAATATTTTTTTGTTCTACCATTCTTTACATTTCAAATACAGTTGATAAGATATCAACTATAGCTATGGTGATTTCTGCCACACAGAAATTGATAAATAAGATTTACTTTAATGGTACATTCAAATTTTTTGGCTCAATTATCTATGAAATAATGTTTAAAAAAAGTATTATACTTATAAAAAAATAGCCACATACATTGCTTTGAAAATTGAGATTAGTTGAAAATAAAAACATAGATGAGAAATACTAGTATTAAATGTAGATGTGTCAACACAAATTCAAAAACTGAAAAAGGGGAATTCCCTCCCCCTTCACTTTAAAAAAGGGATATTCTAAAAGCTTTATATATTTACCATCTTTTGAATTAAATCAATATTTATATTTATTTTTAATGATAGGGAAATTTTCTCGTTTTCTGTAGGTCCGAGAAAACCACTCAGTTTAAAAAAAACAGTTAATCTTTAAATGGGTATAATAGTTTTCAATTAACAATAGATCATTGCTCAACTCTCTTTCCTGATAAAAATTATACAACAAACCAAGTTGGTGATTTTTAGTGTCCGCTGATTTATATAAAGAAAAAAAAAAAAAAAAAAGGATTTCTTAAAATATAGATTAATAAAGCAAAAAAATAGGAATACATTTGTAATAATAAAAATTATACATTTATGCAAGGTGGATTCAAGAGGAAAAAAAATTCTCAAACACATTTTCAATGATGATTCCCATTGTTATTTTACATATAACTAAGAATTGAAATTGGTTTTTATATATTGGTAAAGGAAATTTGTAACTAAAGAACAGAATTGCATAAATTAGTTCATTTTTATAATTATCAAGAAGTATTCAAATGTTAAGTTTGAGTATTCCCCCCCCCTTCCTTTGTTGAATAGTAGTATTAACATACAGTGACTCCCAAAATTGAATGTGCACCACTAACTTTCCTTCTTAAAAGCATACAGCAATATAATTAAAATACCCATTCAAGTTTAACATTTATAGGAACAATTAAATGTATTAGACTTTAAAGAAATGAGGAATCAATATTTTAACTACCATAAAACACTTTCCAAATAGTGTACATTGATTTTAAAGGATTTGTGTAGTCTTACTGCATATTTCTGCTAATTTATCTTGTAATACTATTTGTAAGTGTTCTTTGTCTCTGATATTATACTTTTGAACAGATTTTTTTGGGATCACAAGTTTTCTATCGCAATGTGATCAAGAAATTGAGGTAGCATATGCAACTGCATTTTACAATTGCACAACTACCAAAACATACAATTTAAATTATTATCTTGTTGAAACATACAAGTGACCCTTAACCTAATTTCTGAAGAATAATTTTAAGCACTTAAGTTTTGAATTATTCTTCAGTGTTTTATTTATGATTCCATCAATACAAATTGATTTTCCCACACCTTTTGCAGTCATACAAGAACCAAACCACCTCTGAGCTTGACAGTGAGAAAGAAGGGGGGGGGGGGCAGAGTTAGGATTCCACCAAACATAATTTACCACACAATGTATAACATTGTAGAAATATTGAGGCTTTGAAATATGATTTTTTGCAAATGTAATTCTTTTTTTCTCTATTTGCTTTGCAAATGAAGGATTAAGGCACCCCCTGGATCTAATATTGTATGTACATAATAATCCATTATAATTGGATTCTCTGCACTATACGGAAACACATCTTCTTATTGCTGTAAAAGTAGATGAGGCAATTTTTACAGAGCTTATTCCTCTTGGATCTCGAATGATGTTTTTATTCGTCATCGAACTTTGAAGGTCACTTTTTCTCCTTCAAGGTTTATTTGCAATTTTTCCAACATTTTATACTTCTGGATAACTTTTTGTACCTTGTCTATGACGAGCTTCCTTTGCATTATCATGCAGAAATTTAACCTACCACAGATATGAGCATGATAATTTTCCGAATTTCAATATTAGTTAGATGTGAAAATGATTTCCAAAACAAATTTTTTTTTGTAGCAAACAATGTTTCTTATTTTTTAAAAGGCTTGACTGATAAGTTTCAATTAATGTTGCTCTTGAACTGTTGATAACATACGGGCTTTGCGAAGCATTCTACTCCACCAGCTCTTTAAATTTACAAATTAACCTCTGCTTACAAAGACAGTTAATCTCGCTGATCCAAGTCTCAGTTATATCTTGCTGATCTTGAAAAAACTTCCATGTATTTAAGTAAAATTACATATAAAAAAATATTAAATGAAACTAGCAGCAAGAGTTTTAATTATAATTAAGATTGCACTTCTAATTAAGACTAGAATGGACTCTGGGTAATGAATATTGAATTATGGTCAAATGACAATGCAACAATTAAGCTAGTACTGTAAATCTTTTTAACTATCAAAATCAAGCCACAAGAGGATTTAAAAAACCACTTTAATTTAACAAGCAACTCTTTAGATTATTCCACATGATGGTTTTTAAAGGAAATAAATCCCAACAATTGGATATCACCAGCCACTAAGTTCACATCCTTAACCAATCAGCTCAATCAACCCTTATTTTGAATGAGAACTGTTTTCAAAAACACATGATCTTTATTAAATCCTTCCCTATACAGATCCATTAAAAACTTCCTATGGTTTAAAAAAAACTGAAAAACTATCAGAAAAGCAGCATCACACATAAATGTGCCATTTTGTGAGCTCATTAAACATGTCCAACCAAAATGGCTTTTATTATTAAAAAATATTCTTTGTCATTTTTATAGCAATCTTTTTTGCTCTTATTGAATTCTGATTTTTTCATATAGTATTCTAAAAGTTAAACTTGTAACCCAGAATACCACAATTTTGAAATGGATATGGGCCTGTTTTTCTTTCTTCAAAAAAAAAAACAAGCACATAAAAGCATCTTTGTCCCGATAAACATAATCCATGATGCACATATATCTTAATTGAAAGCCTTTATATAATTTAAAAACAAAATAATAGCTCAACAATTATACATTAGCGGATGTAGAAAATTAAATGCGGAAAGTTTAATTACTAAACACCCTTCAAATGTTGAATAACATTTACTAATTCACAGGTGCAATGTAAATCAAGGAGCTGATTCTAACAGCAGTAAATGTTTTCTCACCACACTTGACTTGTCTCATTAATTTTTGATAAATTATAAAGAAAAATAGTTCTTTGCTTCACATTTTCTGCATATTTATTCTAGGTCTGACAGGTATATTTCAAAAGACATTTTGTTCTACGAGAATCTGGCTTGAATCTTTTTTTCGTGAAATTAGGAAAAATATTACAAGCAGTGAATGAAAATAAATTAATCAATTACAATTTCTTGGGGCCTGTGAAGATCTCTTAAAAATTTTTTTAGGTGTATATATCAAGTTTCAGTAAGGAAGGATTCTGTGTGTATCTATTTTAATAGAAATTTATGGCTTGTTTAACTGTATAGGATAGAATTCAAATTTAATATCTACTGAAATAATAAATATGCTATTTAAAATTTTTAAAATATATAGTAAATTTAATAAAATTTCAAGATTCTTAATGGTTCACAGAACAATGTATTAAAACATTAAAAAAACAGTTCTATTTTACTGCCCTTTAAAATAAGTTTAAATTTTAATGTATTTGTTCTTTCATAACCATAATTGTTTATTTCCAATCCTAAAGGATTATAATAAAATTTGGGATATAGCCTTTGTTGCTCCATAACCCTCAAAAATCAATTAATCAAAAATTTCAGTATAAGTTAATTTCATCTAGAACTGTGAAAATCTTTTAAAATTTATTATAGGGTAGATAATTTAAAATTTTAGATACTGTTGCCCTAAAATCTTGAAATTCCCCAAATAAAGGACTAAGGATTGAAATACAGTTTAACTCCTATCCTTGGCATGATTTTGAAGATCGCCAAATTGGTATGTTTTCACAAATTAGATACTCTGCAGAATAAAATAATTTATCACTTACAATTTTTTTTAGTAACCACAGGGATTAATGTTAAGCAGCTTTTCAACTCAGTCTAAGTATTATTTAGCTAAGTTATGATTAAGCAAAAAATTAAATACATAAACAAAACAAAAAAATAAAGGAGGTGTATTTTCAAAAGTAAAAGATAATGTACTGATATTTCATGGTAGATGTAACATACAAAAAATAGTCTGAATTAAATATTGTTTTCTCTTCACCTTCCTTTAAAAATTTGACCTTTTAATCATAAAATAAACATACTCAACACATAATTATTTTACTTTTTGAATCAGAAACATCTCAAATAATATATGCAATAAGATGATCTTTTCATTAACATCTCCAATAATATTGTAAAGCAACAACCATAAAATTAATTTTCTTATAATTCAGTGTTTATAAAACGTGTGTAAGCTTTTTATACACAGTTTCCAGTAACTGAGAATCTACATGTCATGGTAATCTTATATTAATAGGTTTACCATTTTGAAAAGTTGGAATAGTGTAAAAAATTATTCCATTAGTTTAATAAAAATACTGATTCAAAAATATATCTTACGATAATTTAAATATGCCAATTTTAAATCATGTTTTTGAAACTTAATGCATAATAGCAAAAAAGTTAAAAAATTTATTTTAAAACCCCTTCAAAGAAGGTGGTTAAATATATATATATATCACAAGACATATAATTTGGCTATAAGTTTTACCTTAATAATTCAAAGCTTAGTAAAAGAAATAATTTCACACTAATAGATTATTTAAAATAGTTTCTAACAATAAAATGATAAAAATAATTCTAATTGAATTTTACAATAAAAAGAAAGAAAAGAAAATATTGGTAAAAAAATTAGCAATTATTTATAAAATTTACATCAATTGTAAATGTTAACAAATATAAAGAGAGCGATTTGTTTTGTTACGATTTTATAAAATACATAATTATGTAAAGAGTAATTTTAATAGCAAATTAGGATTCATCAAAAAGCTATTAGCACACACATTCTATAAGCTGAAACGTATAACTATATCAAAAAAATATAATACTTTCAATTATAAAAGCAACAACTGAAACAATTTAACAAAGCAGTCGCGTATCGGGGACTTACGAACATAAATCTATATTTCTTTCGTCTGCACACATAAACAGTGCACTTATAAGCAATACAGGTTTCGATTTTAATCACAGATGAATAATCTCACCTGGAATAGCCAAACAGTGAAGGGGCAAGGAATGCGCTTCTTCAGGTAAATTTTCCATCCAACGATCAAGACATTTTTTATTTTTATCGAATTGTAAATCAACTTCAACTAAATCGTTGGAGTCCATGATCGTAACAAAACCGATCAATACACGATTTTGTGAAGACGGAGTGTTATGTTGCCATTCCGCAAAATGGATTTCTTGCCATAGCAACAGTTCGAAGACCGAAACCAGTTTGTATGGAAATTGACGTCACGTATCGGAAAGAAAGAACATTTTATTCACCATGAAATATATTAATTAAAATTTCATAATAAATTTTAATCTTCATAATCTATATATTTATTCTAAAAGAAACCTGAATAATAAATACTATTGTAGTATTATCATCTTAGATTTAATTTTTATTCCTGGTCCCAGATGAGATTTATACAGTCAGTCAAAAATGTTTTCGAACAATTGTTCAAAAAAAAAAAAAATAAATAAATAAAACCATTTGTTGAAAGAAACCCAATAATATAAATGTTAATTACAAAAAACTATTGAGTATGAAATCCGAATTGATAAGATAACTATCTTCTATGGAAATGAAGCAGTTTATAGTCCTCGATTCTCAAAAGGGCTTTCGTTTCGATGATAAAAGAAAACCTGCCTGGTCACGAATATATCTGAGGAAAGAGTAGGAAAAGAAATGTGGATTCCTCTCAGAGCAGTGGGCATTGTGGAACTGCCACGCTCTCAAAATCCTCTTGATAATATCGAAAACATTTAATGTAATGAGTCCTTTTTTCAGAAATTCTTTCGCTATACTTGTACAGTATGCAATCCTTAAGTTTAATGTCAGTAACCATCTCCCAGTTTGTGAAAAAGATACAAAAGTCATTTTAGGGAACTGTGCGCTTTACAGTTCCAGCGGCGAGATGATTGACTGTAGTGAGCATGCGCACATAGGAAGTGGCGTGCTAGGTTGTAAGGAAAAAAAACGCTTATTCCCGCAGTACCCACCCAACCATGCTGGTGGAATGAAATATAGGTGGTTTTTTTTTACTCCACGTGTCTTGACATTTTTTATGTTGCAGATAGAAAAGAGGTCGTTCAACACAAAATATATTAGTAACTATAATTTTGATTGACGTCAATAGAAAAGTTGGCTTTGCAGTGATGAAATATGCACTGTTTGTACCTTGTTTGCTGTTTGGAGGTGATGTACCTAAGCAAAAATTGTTTCAGAAACGTAAACAAAATGAAAGAAAAAACTGAAGAGCATGAGAAAGTCAAAGAAGCACGTTGACAATCTAGTTTCATTGTCACTTTTACGAGCCGTAAGTATTAAGGAGAAACTTAGTGAGGCATAGAAACTTTCAATGAATGACCATAATATAAAGTGTAAAAAGCACCATGAAATTTCATCCAAAATAATAGACCGCATTTTCTTTAGTAGAAACTTTGAAACTCCTTTTCGAGGACATGATGAACAAGACGATTCAATAAAACCAAAAGTATTTAGAGGATTAGTAAATTTTGCTTCTAAATTAGACACAGATTTGAAGAATAACTTAAAAATTAGTTCACTCTTCAAATGTGTTTTTATGACTTCTTATAATGAGATACATAACTTCCTGTTTCAAATATACCATCTGGAGACAAAGACAGAAATGAGAAAAGCTTCTTTTGTAGCTATCATGACTGATAACACAACATTTGATCTACGGTTTGTATTGTATGGAGGAATATTTGAGTGTTTTCTGTGATTCATTATTTCAAAAAATCAACTACAGATGGCATATATCAAAACGTATTTCAGAACAATGGGACATACTCTTTTATAGAAATGGTTGAAAACTGATTGCTTGTACTTATGATAGTGCAAACGTCATAAAAGGCGAAAAAGCAGGAATTCAAGCAAAAATAAAAGCAGTTTATAAAAATTCATATTTCGTTCACTGTTATGTACACCAACTTAATTTAATAACGAGAAATGCAGCATGTATTACACGAAACGCAAGAATAATTTTCTCTAACATGCTATCTGCGAGTATTCCAGAATCTTTCTCAAGATCACCACAACGTGTGCTCATTCTTACGAAGCATATGGAAGCCAACATTCCAAGCCCATCTTCTACAATATGGAATCAATATACGGATCCTAAACAGAGTTCATGAAAATGTGCAACCTTTAAGAAACTGCCTTATTGAATTTCAATCCACATCAAATGCAGATCAAATTATTGCTAAAGCAAAAGGAATTTTAATACTTTTTAGAGCATTTTCATAAGATTAGGCCCCTTGTTGAAATAATTTATACCAACTGCAATCTCGAGAAATTAATGTGTTTAAATTCAATCAACATAAACAAATTTCACAAGAGCTATTTTAGAATTTAGAAATTCAAAGAACTGAAAATCCTATAAAGACACTCATGGCAGAAGCTGAGGAAGCGTGTCACTATTATATGTGTTGATGTAATGGACGGAATGGTTTTCCTAATATGATTTCAAAAAAAGGCTAAAGTTTTTCTGCAATTGCATCCCCATTAATTTTAGCTGCGAGCCGCCACTGCTCTCAGAGACATTATAAATGAAACTCATAAAGATATATACGAATGATTCAAAATTTGTAGTTTGTTAAACAAGAGTCCAAAATAAAAAAAAAATGATTATTTTCAAAGCAGTCGTTTAAAACAATCAATAGTACTGAGTAAACAGATTTATTAACACAACAATTTATATAAATCAACAATAAAATAATTTATACAATTTAAACAAATGATTTATTCAAATTGGTTATACAAATAAAACGAATGATTGATACAGATGAGTTATACAAATAAAACAAAGGAATTATGAAGATCAGACATATAATTTACGAAGATGCTCCCGATTTACACAGATGATATACAAAAGAGTTATTCTGTCCACACTTTTTATAAGTTATCTAAAACAGTGGATTTTTTTTTTTGAACACCAGTTGTAAAATCTGTTAGAATTTTTAGAATTTTGAACAATAGTCCATAACGTTTTCAAAAGTTCTCGGATAAAATTTGACAATGTAACTGGTATATAATCATACACGGAGTATATCCAATTCTGATTTCTTTCTTTCCTCTATTAGATACTTTAAAGTTTCTAAATAATTTTTATCTCTCACAAAGCATGAAAGTAAAAATCCATAGTTACAATTCCTGTAAATTTTTTTAGCGTTATGTTCGAAAAACTCGATCACCGTTAATCCCATGATGGTAATTATGAATGAATGCATCATTTTAGATTCTACCTAATAGTTACATTGCCTTACCTTATATACTATCCAAAACCTTAAAAAATGTGGTTTAATTTTAAGTATTTTTTTTAAAAATTATTTTTTAACAAAATGTATTCACAAATTTCATTTCTATTCCGCACTTTTATCGCTTGAACAAACATTTAACAAAAGTTTGTATTTACAAATTTATGTTTCATTTCAAATCCATGCTGTCACATCAGTAAATGTTTAATAAAATTTGCATTAACAAATTTGCATTTCAATTCTAACTAAAGCTTTTATCACGTGATTAGTCCTTGGCACTTTTGAGACCGTTTAAATGTTTCATATTTTTAACAAAAAAAAAAAAAAAAAACATTTAAATTGTTTATTTTAATGATAATTTAAAAGCGAAATAATTATAATTCTAAAATCAATTTATAAAACTAGCACGATTAAAAATCAGTTGATTAAAGTCGGGTGTAAGATGTCCCCTATAGCGATGGCGACGAAACTTAGCGACTTCTTAGATAGGTCGCCAAACGTGTTTAACTTAAGCAGTGAGTATGGAAAATGAGAAGGAAATCACAATAAGCACCGGAATCGTTCGAAGAATAACCCATGAACGTTAAGATTTAAGAATTTATTAGTATTAATTTTATATAAGAAATCATTATCTTTAAACAATTATTAATTAATACATATTTATAAATAAATTATTGGAAATAAAAAAGGCTTGGTTATGAATAGTTATTTATAAATAATAATGATTTATAAATAAGTTATTTATAAATCATTATGGATTATAATGAACTATTCATAATTATAATTTATAAATAAGTATTAATAAATAATTATGAGTTATAAATACTTATTTGTAAATAATAATTATTTATGAATACTTTTTTATAAACAATTATTGTTTATACACAATTATTCCAAGAATTTATTGTTCATAGACAAATAAAATTATTTAAAAATTTAAGATTTTTATAGAGCTATAGTATGACATTTTTGCTGTAATGAATAAGCTACACATTACTTTCTAACGTTAAGAGGAATGAGTGCCATGAATAAAATAATTCATAAAAAAAACCCTACCTATCTCATCAGAATTCCTCGTTATAAGCTATAATATAGTAGGCCAAATCTTCCGATTCATTTTTTTACCAAGTGCATATCTTTCTTGCAGACCGAACATTCAACCTTTCGAGCAATTAAATTTTTATCCAAACGCCACTGTATAAGATTCATTTTCCAAATCATAAAAATTCTGTAAATCATATTTTTCCGACATGCTTTAATCTTTAAATATACTTCAACAAAGAAACAAATAAAAACTCTTGATCTAACAAAAAAATGGCAAAAAAAAAAAAAAAAAAAAAAAGAAAAGAAAAAATATTGCGTTATTCTAAAAATATCTTCCATTTATTAAAAATCGTGTGCCGTTTTTAACAAATGACAAACAAGAATAGAGAACATGTGACATATGCAAAATTCTTTTCAAATTATATGCATCAGGGTTACCGTAACCTAAATCGCCACATTTAAATCATTATCGCTCCAAAAAGTCGCCAATCGCCAAGGGGACACCCTATACCCGACTTTAACCAATTAGTTTAAATAATGAAAAAAAATAAGGTTTGGCAACATCCATGTTGTATTCAGAAAACCAAGCAATAAAATTCATTAGTACGTCACTGTTATAGTGGTACCTCACGATGAATCGCCAGTCGAAAAAGAAATATCGTCAAAGTATGTTGTATTACAAGATAGGCCTCAAGAGTTTGGCGACGACCTGATGTTGTCTAAATTTGATGGGCGCCACTATAACAGGGAATCCCCAAATTATTTAGTCGTCCTTGTTAATTGATCTAGCGAATCTAGATTGCCAATGTACCCAACGAAAGACCGATAAAGGGAAGTTTACTGAAATAGCAAGGGTATTGGCTGCATGTTATAGGATGTTGGAGGAATTTAGAGAAATGTTTTATCGTTGCAAATAATCCGTCGTAAGATATTTAAAAAAAAAAACTTCATATGTTGGGAAATTTTGAGGTTTTCATTACTCGGAGAATTAGTAAGACTTAATAGGAATTTATCGCTCCAAATCAAAATGCTCTGGAATAATAGTTGTAAAACTATGGCGTAAAATATTCGATAGATTTTAAGCAGAAGAAAAGAAATCAAAAAATGATCCATCAGACACAAGTTCCTTGCTGCTCTGAATTATTCAGTTCCATCCCTCTCTCGGCTTCCCCCGGTTTTAAATCAATAGAAAAGGTATATACAGGGGAAGAAACTCAAAGGTTTCGTGGATCATTTACTCATCTCGAAGGCACGTTTTCGTAATATGAGCAAGCAACTGTCGTTCCTCACCACACCCGTTCACGAGCTATTGAATCTTCCTACCGATGAACAGAGAGAGCAACCCCAACCCCCCATGCCCAATACAATTCCTTGCCCAGAATTAACCAAAGAGCGCAAGGGCGAACTAGGAAGAACGAACGTAGTGAAAAAAAAAATCCTCCTAAAACATCAAAGCAGACGGGAATGAAAGAATTACATTGGATTCGAGTCAGAAAGATTTGAGGGGAAACGGTTCTTCATAAGTCGGACTATTCTGAGGCGAAATTGGTTCGAATCAGTACAAGAACTAACGAAGAGGAAGAAACTCCAAACGGAAAAGTTCTTAGGCATGCAGCCAGCTCTTTAATTCCTTTCAACTATTCATGTAAGTTTTGTAATCGATTTCTTTATTCTATATGTGGAAACAAGTTTTCATCATTTTATTTGCATTATTTAATGTTCAATTACAGAATTTTTATTCGATA
>BMAW01117680.1:236147-270012 GCA_019974015.1 Nephila pilipes | reverse complement strand
TATTAAATACTGTTGTAGTTTCAAAAAAAAAAAAATCGCCAAATTTGCAAATTATCATAATTAATAATTTTTGCCAAAATGTTTTGAAAAGTTGTCCTTGTAAGACGTATATGGTGCAACAAAAGTAATATTGTTTGTTTTGGTAACTTCTACCTGGGGTTGGTATACCTTTAATGAATTTTCAACAAAAATTTGAAGGGGAAAATAGCGTGCGATTGGAATTTTGCCAACCTGTTTTGGTCACCGATTCAAAATTCTATAGAGGAAGGGGGAGCATTATCACATCTATTCTGTGAGGTTATCACTCAATAGGGGTTTATAGCTCTCATAATAAGCAAATACTAACGATAAGTAACAATACTTTTATCCTTAGTATTTGCTTTCTTTTCGTAGCCCGTCAGCCACTGCCATCAGTTCGAAGCCCAGCGTTGCCCGAGGAACACCACTTGGAGGTCGGCTACTTTGGTCCCTCGAGGGCTGCCCGCCGGTCAACCCCCGGAGGTGTAAAGAAACACCCCCATTTATCCACAGAATAATCTGTAAGAAAGAAAAGTTGTTTTGGAGGAAAACAATGCACATAAAAATCACTCACGAGAAAGGTTGCGAATTATCTGAAATAAAAGAATGTGTTACATTCATTTGAAATAAATATTTAAAAACTTCTTTCTTCAGAGACCATGTGTAATCGCTAATATTAAAGAAAAACTTATCAAGCCAAAAAATTATTTTTAAGAATTTTTAAGCAATAGCAGAATAAAAACGCTTTGAAATAATAGAAATATCATCCTATGTAAAAGAAAAGATTTTCGAAATATAATAATAAATATGTAAAAAGAAGAAAATTCTTTTATAAACTATTTGTAAGCTATTTCAAAAACAAAATTATAAAATAAATAAATATTTTGCAAGAAAAAAAAATAATCTTTAGTTATGCAAATAAAAACTGAGTACTAAACAGAAAAATAAAAATTTAAAAAATGTAGCAAAGGTTAATAAAAACTGCTAAGTAATTTTGAAAGGAATCCTGAACTAAGTATCTTCCCCATATAATTTTCATTACACAAAACATTATGAAAAATAATTTGACAATCTCTATTGTAAATTCTTCCTTCTGTTAAATTCATCAATCATTAATTTTGATATTTATGTTGCATATGATAAAGACATAATTTTTCCTGCTAGCCATTGAAGGCCGCACAAATTAAAATAATAAAAGTTTTAATGGTAATAAAAGATATTAATTAGGTGCAAGAGAAATTGGAGCCAAGGCATTATACGCCCAGATTGGCACTTCGATTGGGGAGGAATTTTTTTTCTTACTAATTTCACAATGAAAAAGTTACTGAAATGCGTGGACTTGGCGATGGAAGATATTTGGCGAAAAATCGCTAAATGTAGGATTTCGGGGTTCAACATGGGTTCATTATACATGACAATCCGAGAATTTATCCTGCTCAGCGGATTGTATTGTATATGCGCTTCTCCGTAAAAAGTCACCATTTGGATAATTTTAAAAATTCACGTCTAGTTTTGGGGCTGAACTACATTTTTGACCTATACTGGGACGCCGACGTCGTTTATTTCTATCGTTGAACTAATGTGTCCTATTTACTAAATACAAGAAATTTGGCATAAAAACTCACTTCGCCAATATGATGCCACCATCAGTTTCATTAATTTAATTTTGCGTTAAGAAAAATTTATTTTTTTAAAAAAATAGCGACTACTCTGAATTCAAATACTCTTTCGATTGTTACACAAAAATTTAGAGGAGGCATTTTGATACATATTATATAATTTTCATTTGCAGTTAAGTGTAAAAGTAATGAAAGTTTAAACTAAGCATTCATGGAGTGATGCAAAGAAGTTCGTTAAGTCACTGTCGCAAAGAAATATATGAAATTCTAGTACTATGTACGATTATGTTAATAGCTATATCAAATATTTTCTTTCCTAAAAATTAAATGCAGTGCACTTTTTCGAAATTTTGTTAAAACCAATGTGTGATCTGCGCCAATAACTATACATTCATTCACTTATAATATTTACAAAACATTTATACCTAAGAAAATTTTATTTCTTGGAATACTTTTATGAAATGATTAAATTATTTCTGAAGGGACAATGTTAATTTTTTGCAAACAAATTTCGCCTATTGTCTTCAGTAAAATATTTAAGTAAGAGATTCATTGATAAGTTTCGTCGCCAGTATTTCGTCATCACAGAAGAAAACGTCGCCAAAGCTAAGGATAAATATTAACAAATATAATTATTATACATTAAAAGAAGAAAGAAGCAATAGAGGATGTAAAGGGAGAAACAACAGAAAAAATAAAAGACATCACAGTCACCTTGGGCGGCTGGGGTGTCCTTACCTTCGGCACGAGAGCCCTCATGTTCGGGAATCGGTTGGCTGAAACAGGAGGTTCACTTACCTTGGAGACCAGGGATCTCATCTTCCGAGGTGGACGGTTAGGAAAAGAAGGTGGAATTACCTTAAGGAGGGTGAGGACATCCTCCCAATCCATCGGCTCCTCTTCTTGGATGGGATCCGTCTTCCAACAATCTGAAAGGATAAACTCACAAACAGGGTTAACTTCCGCCATTTCGTCGCCAAATGAACGGATTAGAAAATCGCCAAAACTAAACACTAAATCGTAAGCCTAACGCTACAGAAAATTTAAAAATTAAATACTAAAAATATATTATTCAATAATATAAATATCAAAATTGATAAAATTAGAAATATAGATTGAAATACAATAAATATTAAGTCAGTAAATCAACAAAATAAGGTCGCTTTTTATCAATGAGCACTGAACAGGTATAATGCACGTTCAGTCGCTGTGAAATCTCACATGAAAAGGAAGAATTTGCTTTAAACAGTCATATTCTATGAATTTTAACCAATCGGAGTGAAGCAATCAGAAGTGAAAGTTGAAGTAGTTCAAAGTGAGATTTAACCGACTAATAATCATTGCCTGTTTTACTTGAAACTGTTATTTAATTTAAACTTTTAAAATACATTTAATATAATGGAATATATATACATAATTCTGCAGTTAAGTATTATTATAGCTGACACACCTCTGATGCTTAACGGATTTTAATATCTTTTAAAACACAGACCAAAGTTCATCGAGGTGTAATCACTCATTAAAAATGTCATGATTTAACGCCTTCACATTGACGAAGATTGGGTGTTTTGTGTTGGGGGCCAATTTAGGTTACGACTTTGTCACATCACATGTACTCAAAATTAAGCGGCCTATTGACTGTAAAAAGCGATTCTCAGAGCTGCCAGGAATAGAAAGCCAGAGGTGTTGTTGTTTTCGTGTCCATGGACATAGCAAAAAACATCAAGCACTACGAAGCCATATTAGTATCAAATGCCTCGAAAAGCCTCCAAGACAACGGCTGCCAGCTCAGGTAACTCAGGGCCGTACAAAGTATCCTGTAGGGGTGATAGAGTGGAATAAAGCCGAGTTTAAGTATTTTTGGCGCTACAGACGGGCATTCCAAGAGATGCCTTGGCGTAAGTTGGACTTCAGGGAAGTTCTTGCAAAACGGATAGTACCTGGATGAATTTTCATGTTCTTACAGTGACCCGTTCTTAGTCTATTTTATGGTGCTTGTTATAATTCTGGGTCAGTCGAAGTCTGTTACCAGTGATTTCTTGAAGTTTTGAGTAGTGAGTCTATGTCTTGCCATTGCGTTGGCATTTGCCAGCGGGATGGTAATGTTGTATTGGACAAGGTTCCTTGTTTCTTTGGTTAAAGAATCCGCACACTCATTCCCCTCAATGTCCACATGTGCAGGAATCCAATGCAGAATTTTCCCTTGTGATCCAATCTTTCTAGGAGGTTATTTATAGCGGAGCTGATGTTGGTTTCTCCTTTTTCTATAGCTTGTAGTGCAGAATTTGAATCCGAAGAAACTGCGAGACCCTCTGTGGAACCCAATATCCAAAAGTCAGTTAAGTAAATGGTGACGGCTTCCTTTATTGCCAAGAGTTCACTGGTGAAGTTGGACTCAATCATACAAGTATTAATTCGATGTTTGTGTATATTTCCATCTGGGTGGGCAAAAAAGACCCCGGCACCTCTTCTATCGAGGGATTTATCCCAGGAGCCATCAGTGTAGGTGACTGCCATGTTGTCCTTGGAGAGAAAATTTATGGTTTCAAGGCCTTTTTGTTTGAGGACCTTGGGGGGTCTTCCTTTTTAGAGGTCTGTTGTAATAGATTCAAGCAAAACCTGGTGTTGCCCGGTGGTGTTTTTGGAATGATTGGTTCTGGCAGATAGTCTAAGGAAGAGTGTGTCATTTGGATATTCCTTCTGATTTCTTTATCTAACTGGAGCGTTGTTTCAACCTGTCTGAATCTTTCCATTGGTTAAAACCCTTGCGGAGATGTGATCTGTGTTGTTGCAACGGATCTTGTTTGTGAATTTTACAGTGACGAGTTTGCGTCTGCTCTCTAAGATAGAGAGGCCGCACCCATGCTCTGAAGTTACGTTATTAGATGAAGAGACCCCTCCGATTATGATTTTAGAGGCGCTATGTTGGACAGAGTCTAGTTTTTGTTTGGCACAGGTAGAAGTAAGAGTCCAAATTGGGGAGGCATATTCAAGCACTGGTCTTATTACAGTACTGCTCGTGCTTTTAAGAGTATGGGTTCGTGAGCCCCAAGAGGTACCACATAGTTTTCTTAGGATATTTTAGCGCTCTATTTGCAGTGTTTTCGATGTGTTTTGAAAAAAGTAGTTCAGGATCTAAGATTATATCTAGTTATTTAGGATGGTCAACTCTTTTTATTTGGATTCCCTTATCTTTATAGTCGCACTAAAAGTGCTACGATGTCGTCTGTCGGTAGAAAAAAATGCAGTAATAGGTCTTGTCTGCGTTGATGGTCAATTTCCAATCTTCAGCTCATGCAGCGATGCCCTCAAGAGTAGCATTGATTACCTCCTCTGATACAGCAGTATCTATGTGTGAGGGCCAAACAGCTACATCATCTGCATAGCAAGCGATTTGGGTGTCAGGAGGAATATGAGGAGGAATGGTGTTCATATAAATAAGGAATAAAATTGAAATTAGACTGATCCCTGCGGTACGCCAGCCCTGAACTCATGTGACTCAGAGAGCACACCGTTATACCTCACAGAGAATTTTCTATCACGAAGATTGTCGTTAATTCATATGAGCGCATTGCCCTTGACACCAGTATTGTAACAACTGTGGCCAGTTTCTGACGCCATACACGATCAAAGGCTGCAGAAAGGTCTAGAAGCACTGCCATGCGATGAGGCTTCATCTTAAGACCATCTATTGTTGTCTGATAAAAATAGAAGTGCTAATCTACGGTACTGTGAGGGGCTGGATATACAGTTTGGTAGAAATGAAGTTTATTGTACTTGATGAGCCAGTTCATAAGTTCGTGGTGGATTATACGTTCCATTTGTTCGCAAAGTGTGCTGGTGAGTGAAATGTATCTAAAGTTATTGCAATCGGATGAATTTTTGTTTGGCTTTAGTATTGGAGAAGAGTGTTGTGAACAAGTAATAAACAATAATAAGATTAAAATATTTATGAGCCCAACGAGGATTAATGTATTAAAATTAAATCGTTTTTAATGCAGAATATATATATATATATATATATATATGTTATACCGGATGTCCATAATTAAACGACCCTACTTCAAAATTGTGTACAGACGAAACTATTGTTCAGAAAGTTGTAAAATTCTGTGTACGACATAAAGAAGGGATGGGAATTTGTTTGAGCGAATAAAAAAATTAGTTCAAATTTTCGTCACTAGTGGGTGTTTTTAATGGAGATCATATATAGTATACATTTATAACAGTTTACAAATTTTGTTAGAACAATAAATGCTCAACATTATTACCATCATTTTCAGCTACTATTTGAAATCGTAAGATAGCATGTTCCACGGTTGACCGCAGTGTGTTCTGGGAAATGTTAAGAACATGTCGTGAAATACTGTCTTTGCGATCAGGTAAAGTTCTTGGTTGATCCCAACTTACCAGCTGTTTTAAATGGCCCCAAAGCCAAAAATAGCATGGATTAAGGTCAGGCGATCATCGAGGCTACAAATGACGAAACTGGCGGCTGCTCACACGTTCTTCTGTGAAGTGATGTTTGAGAACGTCCTTAACACAACGTGTAATGTGTTGAGGAGCTCCATCTTGCATAAAAATTATGCGTGAAAGGCACTGACGTGCTTGCAGGTCCAGAATAATTTTATTCCATAATAACGATGCATATCGCTGTCCAGTGATAGAACATGTTACTGGACCTCCAGCACCTAATTCCTCGAAAAAATACGGGCCAAGAATAAAAGACGCGGAAAACTCACACCACACCGTTACTTTTGGTGAGTGTAGTGGAACTTGTAAGGTGGAATGAGGATTGTCTGTTTCCAAAATTCGGCAGCTGTGATTATTCACCGAACCGTCTAAATGAAAGTGTGCTTCGTCTGTCCAGAGGATATTTCAAGGCCATTCTGGATCAACTTCCAAACGAGCAAGAAACTGCAGTGAGAACAGATGTCGAGTCTCGAAATCATGTGGAAGCAATTCCTGCACAAGTTGAAGCTTGTATGGATAGTAACGGAGGATGTTTCGCATGATCTTCTGGACAGTTGAACGAGGCAGATCCAATGCTTCTGCCACACGGCGAACACTTGTACTAGCCTGCACGTTGGATGCTTTGTCCTCTTCCACTTGAAGTGCAACTTTCTCTATTGCTTCCACAGAAACAGGTTTTCTTCCTCTTCCAGAACGAACATTCAACGATCCTGTTTCTTCAAATTTGGTTACCATTAATCGAAGATTTGTAGCAGTCAACGGACCTTTTCGCATCCCCTTTAAAGTCCGAAATTTCCGTAGAGCAACTATTGCAGAATTATCGTTTTGATAGAATAACTTTACAAACAACGCTCGATCTGGTAAATGTAATGACATTCTGATTAGCAATACCGAGCACACTGAAAATAAACTAACCTCCCGTGAAAGTTCATTGCTTTTATAACAGTTGCTGTGTGACGTCGAAAAAATTTGCATATTTTCGTCTTCCTTCGAGTAAATCCTTTGAAAATTAGTCATCGAAGAAATTTAATTAAAGTTTGCAGTTCATTTTAGAGATTGTGTTTTTTAATGAGTATCAGTTATTGTGTTACCGTATCCTGTGGACAAAAAAGTGATAAAATACAAATAGAAAACCGGTAATAAATGTGGCCTTTATTCAAAAACGCCCTCTAGTGGCGAAATTTTGAACTAATTTTTTTTATTCGCTCAAACAAATTCCCATCCCTTCTTTATATCGTACACAGAATTTTAGAATTTTCTGAACAATAGTTTCGTCTGTACACGATTTTGAAGTAGGATCGTTTAATTATGGACACCCAGTATATATATATATATATGTACAGAAAGAGGGTTTATGGCTTTTTATGATCGGTATCTTGGGGGGGGGGATCCAAAAAAGAGACGGATTTTTTAAAAATGATATTTAACTGAACCTAATATATATGGTATATATAAATTATTTACAAATAAATTTTAGACTATGGTGATTTACATATTCAACAAATATCAGGTTACTATCACATCTTACGTCCAAACACCATGGCCACTCCTTTGCATCTGGCTCTCAATTGGTGGACCCCGTAGGAGAAAGTTACAAAACAATGGTCTGATTCGAGGCGCCTTTAGTTGTAGGAAGGAGTTAAAAACATAAATTTCTACAGCTCCGCTAGTTCTGACCGTCAGTTACCTCAGCGATATTTGGTCATGACCGTACAACATTAGAGAACACAAAATTATAAGTGAATCGAAATTTGAGCAAAAGAATGTACAAAAATCTATATGCAATAAAAATATTGTCAAGAAATTTTAAGAAATTTAAAAAATAAAGAAATATGGAACTTTGTGATTGAGAACATTAAGTTTAGCCAGAAGAGAAATATTTCATTAGATCAGCAGAAGATTTAGTTACATTTGGGCCTGCGTGATTCCCTACTTTCTCAACTTCATATTTATTTATGAGCTTAATTTTAGAAACTTGATATGGTTCGAAAAATTTAGGTCTGAGTTTGAGGCTTGCACCAAATTGTGTACTTTGAACCGCTACTAAATCGTCAATTTGGTACAGGTGAGCAATTTTTTCTTTTCTAATATGATTTTTCTCCGACTGAATCTTGAAAATATTTAGTTTCGCACCTTGACGGATAACCTCATTGCTCTAGATATTCTTCTAGATCCTCTGTTAGTAAGTCTAATCTTTATATTTTCTTTATTTCTCATCTGAACCCCAGTTAACAATTCAAATGGTGTCCAATTAGTACTATGACTCATACAGTACTGTTCAGGATTCCTTGTAGCCTGTCTATATACCGATATCATTTTGTTGGGCCATTAAGTGATAACTTAGTCAACACTGGGACAAGAATGTGGTGGATTCTTTCGACTTGATTGTCACTTGTGGAACTCCATGGCTATTTGTGGATGTTGTATTCCTTCTTCAGCACAATAGCCACGAAAGGATTTCGAAAGGAAGGCAGATCCTCGATCGGTTATTATTCGTTTTTGGTTGCTGCATGTATTATATTGCATTTTCAACATTTTCACAGCGTCTTCTGCAGAAATCGTTTTTACTGGGTATAACCAAGTAAATTTTTATCAGTTGACGGAAATGGGTCCATGAAATCACCATAAGTATTTAGAGGTGATTCATCTTTAGGTATTGGATTTAGAAATCCTTCCTTTCCCTCTGACTTCTTATTGGTGAGAATGCAAAACACACAGATAACTATTAGATGTTAGGTAAGTTTAGTTGAATTTGGAATAAAAATTTGAAGCTTGACCACTTCTTCAGTTTTGGCCACTGAGAAGAGACCCGCTTCATGAACTAGTTTAATTAATTCAGTCTGTATACCACTAGGGGTAACTATGAATTCACGTCCGTTTTCAAATTTATACAGTATCTCATCTTTTTTCGAAAAAATCTTGCGATTCCTTGCTACTTAGGTGTGTCTTTAATGTGCTAATCGGCGCTATTTTAAGAAATTAACTAGCATTTAAAATTTGGATAATGGGCAGCGCCTCCAATATTATTCTGCAGAATCCGAACTACAAAAAAGGGGTCTATGGTTCGTTTTTTTTTTTTTTTTTTTTGTAAATGATGCCTAGTGGAATTTCGGATCTTCAGAAAAGAGATGAAATTTTTAAATGATATTTTATCAAGCAATACATGGTGTGTATAAATTACTAACTAACAAAATTTAAACTATGGAGATTAACATATTAAACAAATTTCAGATTACTATCCCATCGTGCATCCAAATATCTTTGAATCTGGATGGACCCCGTAGGAGGAGGTTACAAAACAGTGGTCTGATTCGTGGAACCCTTAATTGTGGTAAGACGTTACAAATATCAATTCCCCCTCCTCCCTCTTTCTCTTTATATATATATATATATATATATATATATATATATATTTCTGCTACATATTCAACACTACTGTCGTATTCTCATCTCGACTGTAAGTCTATCTTTCAGGTCACGATAGTCGTTCTTCAGGGGAGTCATCGAAGTCCAAACTTTTCGCATAACAATACTATTTCACATTTAATATAGTTCTTTTACTAAGTTTTTCATTTTGTTAAAAGTCAGATTGAGTGTATCTCAAATCGTAATTATTTTCAAATTACAGAACTGGCCTTATCTATGGCTTGGCATATTTTAGAATCAAGGAAATCAGCCCATTTAAAAAAAGCCGTAACCTTTTCTTGTTTATTATAAGGATTCCAAATAGATAATAATAACATGCATCATATCCTTAAAATAGTGAAAGTAAGATATATACTTGAATTTAAAAAAGTACAACGAACGGGTGTCATTATTAACTTGATGAGCCGTCGAGACGCAATAAATTATCAGTCAGTAAAGCTTTAACTAATTTTATTCTGTCTTTGAATTATCAAAATAAAAAATAAAGCACTGATGTAAAACGTTATCTTAATCATTTCCTTATCTAAATATTATAAATGAAACATTTACTTATTTTAATAATAGAAAAACTGGATCCAATATGAATACATATATTACTAGTTACTGGATCCGAGTCGGGTAATTACTCTTAGAATATCATTTCACATTTACTCGTTCCCATATAACGAGTAAGTGCGCATCAACCCTGTTGATTACTCTATTCCCTGCTATCTGTCTTCAATATCTCCAGTCTCTAACTCCTTTTATTTATATACCTCATTCTCTATATTTCTTATATAATAAGGTTAATTTGCATGTAACACGGTTCTTTCACAAAGCGAAGTTCTCAATTCAAATAATATATTAAAGTAATCCAAATGTTAGTATGGGCGATATGCGCAGGAGGGCCCGTTACAGCAGTGAGTTTTGTGTTGATTCTAAGCTCGTGGGTTGTCAGTTTTCAAAAATTCTTGCTAGTATGAAATTAATTTCATAAAGCTGTGGGTCAGTGATATTTAAACATTGTCAATTCACAGGAACCTTATAACTTAACACGAGTTAAGTTTTTTCGGGAATCCCCATCTCGCCTTTAGCAAAATATATCTTGAAACATTATTTAAAGTAGAGATCAATTTGTTACATGAACTTTGCAGGTATGTAAGGATAACCAAAGAAAAATATCGCATTTCTGAAAAAAAAATTGAAACATAAAATTAATCTAATTTGCTCATTATTAACATTAATTCGGGCTCTAGATGCCACTTACCCTTGCATTATATTGAATGATTAGAATCTGCTGCATTTTTTAAAAAATAAACTGTTGAATAACTCTATTGATGTTACCTGCAGTCGCATTTCATATTCAGCGTTTAAATTGTTCTTACATTTTGCTATTGTTCCCACATACGTTAAAAAGATTTTTCGCAGAGCGCACAACGGAAATCTCGTCTGCTGATGATCGCAGTCATACAGACTCCGCAACGAATGTGAATTTATTTCGCATACACATCGACTGAACAATTGAAAATCCAGAGCTACTTTCTCATCACTAATCTCGGGGACTTTTTGGTAACTTGAACTACATAAAAATACAATTTCTTCCCAATCAAAATTGAAAGGATATTAGATAAATCGGAAAAACATAACAAATGTAGGGAGTTGAATTAGAGATATGATTATATAAGCGAAATAGAATTGAAAAGAAAGAAATGGGAAATAGATAATAACGACAAGCCAATAGATATTTGTAAAAGAGAATGAAACACCATAATTAATCGATTGGATTGAAGCGACTCCTCGTTATAGTTCTGAGATTCGAATCTGATTTTAATGAGAAGTGTTTGAATCAAAACGAGTGAATTGGTAAGTTACACTTTTTTATTGGAAGATAAATTAGGGTTGATTAAGTTAATAGGGATTCCAGAGAAAGAATTATTAACTATTCTTTGGTACTTAATAAAGTATTCTGTCTTGTTATTACGTATCTTAATTTGGAGATTTGAACTTATTGACTATTCATTTAGACTTTAAGATGGCCGTAGAATTAAATAATGATTGAAATACGTCACAATTTTGTTCAAACGTTCTGCGCATACTCATCACTTTAACATCAGGTTTACTGATTACATGGCTTAGTGTGGTTTACTATGAGGAATCGGGTTAGGATTAGGGACTTAGAAGGAAGGGGAAAAAAAAGGATAGAGGAACAAAGTTTTCTGTTAAAACTGTTTTCTTGCCATAATATTGTAATATGACAGAAGCTATCAGTATATTAATAATTTTTATTTTTCTTGTATTAGATAATAATAATTTTTTAACACATTTTGTTCTCCATTTCAGGAAATAAAATATGTAAACCATGCATATTGAAAATATTTCTTTTCTAAACACCACGTAATTTTCATGGAATGCCGTGTAACTCAAAAGTTTCTGTACAGCGTGGTAAATTTGTACTTCATTCTAAATGCATTTACGATTCAGATAAATTTTTGGAAATTAGCACATTCCAGAATTTAAATTTTCAAAACTATTTCAATAGCTTTAAGTAAATTCCAGATATTTTGTTATAATTATATCGGCAGTCACACTCTCTTAATTTTAGATAATTATTTTAAATGTCAATAATGATTCAGTTTGATAACGATTTTAAAGATCAGAAATTATTTAATAAGTTCAAAATGATTTGAAATGATCAAATTAAAATTTCAGTAAGCGTTAGAGATTACATTGTACTTATTTTTAAAATTAGAAGGTTTTATTTTTTAAGGAAGCAAGTTTGTGATACTTGGATTAGTAGTTGATTTGATAGTTTTATTGGTAAAAAGTGTAAAGAAAAAGCTAATTTGTGAAAAAATGTTTTATCACAAATTCGTGTAAAAGGATATATGACTGTAATCCGTGAAAAGATCAAACTTTGTCCTTTTCTACCTTTATTTTTACAAATATACAAAACGTAACATATAAAGAAATGGCAACATCCTCCACGAACAAACAACACGTTTGGCATAAAGACAACAGAAAGTCATTTCCCTCTGACTTTTTAAGCTTCACCGGAAATTGTCACATTCTCTTCACAAGAACTGATCGATAACGTGAAGGACACCATTGGTGGCTGTAATGTCAGAGTAGGTGACAGGAACAGAATTAATAGTAAGGATGCCTGGAAAATAAAACGGAGAAGAGAATGAGTTCAGTAAGGGTTAGAGATTACACTGTAAAATTGAACAATATGTCACACTAATCTGAATTGAAAATACGATTGATTATATATTTTTATTAATATCATCAAAATTAATAGAAAAGAGAATACCTAGAAAATATAACAAAAAGAGAATGTTTAATAACAGTTCTCATAGAATGAGGTAAAAATTCCGAACTATACATCTCCCACCTACGAAAATAATTTTTTTCCTACTTTATACTTAATTTGAATAAAAAGTGCAACTGATTCCAGATATTTTATCTATATTTACCAAATTGGAACGGATATTGAGAAAATAAAACGGAAAAGGTAAATAAAGGGTTTAGTAAAGTGTAAAGATTAATCAGTAAAATGCAAAAATACTCTGCCCCTCCTTTCAAGTATAACCTCTCAAATTCTACGCCTGATTTGATTTGAAAAAACGACCAATTCCATATTTTTTAAATATGCATCTTCAATTCCTAGTTCTTTTTTTTTTTTATTTCATACAGTTCTTGCGCTATTATCGTGCGTAGATACTTTTTATTATAAAACATAATCAATTTCACTAATGTTCATCTCGCAATAATGCTCTTAATAGAATTAAATTCCCAAACATAAATGTGCCATTTATTTCATTATCAGTCCTTTTTCAAATTTAAGCAATTTTCCAGGGGCGAATTATCAAGATTCCATGGAAGGTAGGTAATGTACCTTTATATTACAGGTGTATTCATAGATGATCATTTCTGTTAAGTTATCTTGATGGAACTGGGAAATTTTATTAATTGTGTGCATGTGTGTTGTTATTAAAGTATTAGTGATGAAATTCAAGTACAGTTTTATACAAGAAATGAGAATAAATGAACAAGGAACACAAATATTCCTTCTAAAGTACTCAATAAAAAAATTACAGAATTTATTAGATCCTTAGTTTTTGGAGATCAACCAAATATTTTTCAATGACTAAGATGTTGAAGAATCAGGAAGCAGCCTTTGAATGTAAATGTTTTGCTGAATATTTGTTTCGGTGTTGACTACGATGCTCATTCAAGTATGCAATTATAAAAAAAAAATTCGGTAATACGGAATCTATAGCATCAGAATAACATCTAACAACACTATAAAATGTTGAATTTAAGCCCTTGTTTTATAGCAGTTTTGATCTATAGTACAGAGCGATTCTTATTACGATTTTCTTATATATCTTGAGATATTTCTCCGATGATTTTTTTGGACAAGACTTTAGTAACGAATTTTATCTTTCTTACGACCTGACGATGTTGAGATCTAATAATTTGCACAAATGTATTTCTGTAGATCGGGTCGAGCCCATAATATTTTAAAAGAGATATTTTTATTACGGATATTTTAGAGAATTATCATTTTTCAGTTGTCACGATAGGTAGCTCTGCTAACATTTCACTTAAATTTGTATGTAACGAGAGCGAGTTGCACTCGTAAGTAAGAAGGAAAGAAGACGTAGACAAAATAATGTTTATGTTGTTGGCTAGGCCCAAATACTTTTTCAAAGCTGAAAATTGTATAAAATAAAACTCATCTGTAAAAGACTGCAGAACAATCACAATGTCGTGCATTAAGTGAATAATTTTAATCAGAAAACATTTAACAGTTCAGTTGGTAAATTTCTTTCTATGAAACTTATGACCCAAAAGCTATCCGTGAAAGTAAATCTTTTATTTTATTCAATGAAATATATTGAAATAAAGATGAAGATGTAAATTAAAACTTTTTATGACTATTATTCTAAATTATAAAAAGAAATTTAAGCCTCTATTTTGTATCGAGCATCAAATCATTTTTTGAAACTTAGTAGAACTGTAAATGTCATTACTATCAAAGTGGAGAAATTCTTATTATTATGAGATGAGAAACGTCGAAAATATTTTCGTGGTTCATTACAGATTATTACAAAGCTTTTTCTCAAAGCGATTTTTGTCGTTTCATTCCATTCTTATTATTATTAAAGAAAAATAAAATATTTAAAATATCCATTCAAAGTAGAATGAGGAGACAAATTTTCTAAAGAAAATAAGAAAGAACATTCGATAACGATTCGCTCTTAAACAAAAGAGATTAAAGAAAAAAACAAAAGCTAAATTCGAAAAGCTTACCTTCCTGCAGAGATAATGTCACTGGCGTGTTCTTTTCACTATTCTTATTCAAGTCCTCCTGCACACCACTCGAAAAGAATGTGCCTCTTACAAGGTGCCTTTTAATTAGATCTGTGATACGAAACAATTGGGCATTGTTAATTAGAAATTTTTAATTAAATACAGAGAGAATGAAAAAAAATTGACTGCAATAATTTTAAGAGGAAAAATTGCGTAAATATGAATAACTTATTAGAAAATTAGAATTTCGTTATCAGTTATTGATAGTTCAAACTTAATAGAATGTAAATTTCATTACATGAAAATGTAATAAAAAAAAGTCGTAGTGTTACAATACTGTATTCAAATGGGGTAGAGAAGGGGAGTCTCATAAGTATTGCTGTATACTGAAAGTTTAAAACTGAAATTTTTTTAGGCTGAATTCTTAATATTTTTTTAGAAAAAATTCATTTTCAATATCTCGTACTTCACATAAGTATTCTTTTCATCTCAAAAGTAAACAAGGAGATTTGAAATTAATTTTGAGATATGAGTTGAAGTTAGGAGATCCCTTCCCCCTCCATGAAAAATTCTCACTACGACAATACTCCATCCTGTCAACTCAAATTTCTATAAATGGATTTTTTCATTGTAACAAAGAGTTACATATCAGTGGTTCTCATGCGTATTCCTCAAAGTGCCCCTTAATGAAAACATTTTGTCTGTTCTACCTCTTATCCTGACCAAAGGTTTTAATATACCTCAAAATACAGTGCCTCTACATAACTGTATTTGTAACTTTTCTCTTAAATTCGGTTTTTTTTTTCTCCTTAAAATTTTGTGGTTAAAAATTTCGAATTCAAGTAATTTATTTACTAACTTAAAATTGTTGTAGGTTAACCAAATTTTTATATTCAGTAAAATATACGAATAAATGTCTTACCAGTGATGTCGTTTTGGTACATTTATTTCAAGCAAAAAAATTCTGATTATATTTGAAACTGTTCAATTTTTGACGTTTCTTTAGTATATAGTGTTGAGTGTTAATTAAAAGGAAAAAGTAAATATAATGCAATGCTAGCTTCTTATAATTATAGATTAATTTATCCTAGTTTAAGTTAAATTTTCGGATATTGCTTGCCATGGCATTTATAGTAAGATAATAATTTTTTTCGTCGTTAGGTAGTATTTAGTTTGCCTTTTGTATTTACGAAGGTGGATCAAATATAAACCAGACATTTTTCATAGCGACGGATGAAATTTATACATTTTGCTATAACAACTATGATACGTTTCATAAAGTTTGAATAATAATTTTATTCATCACATGTTTATTTCGGTTATACATTTTTAGTCGGTATGTCCTTGAAACAAATTGGTCCAGAGTGTAATGGCACGTAAAAAGTGGAACTGTTCCACTGAAAATGAAAACACGAAGCGAAAAGTTTTTGCTGTGGGATAGGGGTATTGGGCACATACACGACCGATCTCTGCAGTGAACCTTTCGACCAGATTAAGGCAGCATATCGATCCAAAACTTTCCATTGTGATTTGTAATGTTTTCTTTTTCCAGGACAATTTAAAACCCTACACAGCTGGTGTAACACAGGAAAAATTAATGAAACGTCATTGGACAATACCCGTACATCCTTCCTACAAACCGGACTTAGTACCATCGGACTACCATCTGGTTGGAACTTCAAAGAAGTATTAGAAGGAGAAAGATTTTCACTTCGAATAAACAAGTAGAATAATCGGTGCAGAATTGGTTCCTTATACATACGACTTCTTTTCTTTAACAAATAGGGATAAAGAAGACTGCCAATACTTTGAAATAATGTATGAACCTCAAAGCAGGAAGGAAAAAAATAACACACATTGGTGTAATTTTGGCTTGTAGAATTTTGGAAAAGAATTGTTGAAAATAGCCTCGTTTATATTTGATCTGCCCTCATATAAGAAATCTAGATCGACTTCAGCTGTTTGTAGTTTAATTTCAATTGTTTTGGAAGCTTTTTCTTAAAAATAAATTTGTACTGAAAATTCTTTTCAGCATCTATTCGTCAAATTTGAATTTTTGTTAAGGGGACTTGAGTATGCCGTAAAAGGTTTTCAAGTATCTCTAGAGGTACGTATACTATAGTTTGAGAGCCATTGCTATATGTTATTCTTACTTGATAAATTGAATATATTTTCTAAAAATATTCGAAATGTATTATCTCAGTAAATTAAAAGATTAAATGCTAGACAGCTCATTTTTCAGATGATGGCTTGTTAAAACAAAATCGGACTGGAAGCAATCAAACGAACTTACAGGCTTGCTTTTCAACAAAGGTAAAAAGTGTTTTTTTTTCACTTCCAGTTATAATAACGTAACCGAAAGGTTACGGTATTCTAATCATTACTGAAAATAAAACGAACAATGATAAACAAAGCAAAACTCGTTTTCCTGTCTATAAGAAATGTAAAAATATCTTGAAGAACAAGGAAAGAAAGATACCTGTGAAAGCTTGCTTGTCGTCGATGAGGGTCTTCCTTTGTTCTGGTGAGAGAGACTGGAAGGCCGTGTCACTGGGAGCGAAGAAGGTCAAGGGACCCGTACCTATAGCATAGTAAAAATAAAGTACACATCCAACGAAACAGCTTTGAGAGATTACATTGTAAGAGTATTCTTGCTAAAATTAGGGGTTATTTCAAATATTATTTTTAACATTAGGTTTCGATAATTTTCTGAGAGTTAGAGAATAAACAGTCATGAGACTCCAAGAAAGCTGGATGACAGATTACAAACACAAATACGTAAAAATAGGTTCATGTATTTTAATAACTAGAACTAGGATAATAAATTTCGATTTTTTTTTAATTTTCTTGAAACGAATTCGATAATTAAAGAGGAGTTTGTGTAATGTCACGAAGCAGGATCCAAACTTGGAACATATTTTCAGAATGAAGAAAAAACCATGAATGTAATTATAGTATTAAAATAATGTCATGCTGTTAAAACACATGTATTCATTTTTCATATTAAGTCCTGAAAGTTTCGAATTATTTCGTAAATGCTTCGTTTTTTACTTTAAATATCAATTTAACGTTATAATATTTAAAAAAAAAAGTAAAAATGAACATATTTTAAACAGGAAAAAAGAATTTATTCTATCGAGTACAAGTAATGTATTAAAATATGCTGTTTCCCATACAATGTAATAATCTGAATTAAATATTAGAGTTGGAGTATATTCTATTTTAAAAGAATGTACAGATATTCTTTGTGATTAGGTGAAAACTCCTTGTAGATTCAATTATTTTTTACATAAAAGGCAAAAAAAAAAAAAAAAAAAAAAAAAAAAATTAAAAAAAAAAAAAAATATTAAAAAAAAAAAAAAATATAATTTTAACTAATTTAACTTGAAGTATGTGAAGTGTCATTTTATAGGACTCTTTCTGGAAGTATCTATATAGATCACGGATTGTGCTATTTATAAAAATTCGATCTTTTATTCCTTGAAAAATGCTGTATTAAATATGAAGAACTGTGTACTAAAATGCACAGATGTTATTTCATATCCTTATCGATTATTAGCTGTAATTCATAGTTCTTCATCAATTCAAAAGAGTACTATATTTCAAACACACACACAACACATGTACGAGAGTGGCTCAAAAAGTGCTTGTTTCTGAAAACAGATTGTGTTGTTTAGGCAAGTTGGTGTTGCCATTGCGTGCCACCATCTGTTTAACAACACTAAAATAAATTTGATACTGATTCGTAGGTTTGATTTGACAGCCATTTGTGGGGAAATAAAAATCTGATTGGTGCTCACGGTGAAACCAAAAGCGCCGAGTTGTCATTCTCGATTAGACCTGTAATTTTCATTACACAACGGAAGCCAAGCAACACTCAAAATAGTGTATTTGCTTCCACTGAATTTAATCCAATGATGGCGAAGAAAGTCTCATAGGTTGGAAAAGCTATGGGACGATTTTTTTTAGATGAAAAGGGTATCATACTCATAGACCTTTCAGAGAAAGAAAATGATCTATGGACAAAACTGCAGCGTGAGTTATACATTCCCATTTGCAATTCGTAACACGGATACCTTTTGAACAGTCTTCATGAACTTTAATTTCATATTCTTTTCTTTTGTCTTGTTTAATTTAAAATATCACAAATTAAATGTAATTTTGCTCTTTATTTTGTTACTTCAAATTATTCAATGCAATCTATTCATCTCCATCAAAGACTAATAATTTTTTTTGTCATACTTCAAAATTCCATTTCCCTCTCTACATAAGTTATACAAATTAATACGTATTTAGTCCGTACAGAAGACAATATTTATATCTAGATACCCAGTCCAAGTCGCAAACCCGTGTTTTGAAAAGAATATGAGTTCTTAATAAAATTTTAAATTCACTGCTAAGAAATTTTATATAAAAAATTATGTTTAATATTGGGCCATTCAGCGCTCTTTTCAGAATATTAATACTGTTAGTAATGATGAAATGTGCACTGATGAGTTTTTCATAAAAAATACAGAAAATCACAGTAGAGAACTGTGCAACTTGTAAGACTGAAAATCAATGCATGATAATTTCATGAATTAGTACGTTAGATTTTGGATCAGTAATTTGTTCCATTTTTGTGCATGATCTAGATTGTAATACATTTTCTAGAAAACAGTGAATAAATGATAATAACTGTTATTTAAAAGTTCGTGTCCTCACTATATACGAAAGAGCAGCAAAATTCACTTCATTAAATTGTGGATTTAAAACAATCATTTTTAGGTAACATCAGGTTATTACATTTATTTGCTGTGCTTTCCAGAAATATCTCATAATTCCTTTTTAGAGTTTATAAATGTCTTAAATTAGAATCTTCAACGGGGTGAATTTTGCTTTTCTTACGAGTTTTATTTCTGAGGAAATTATTCGATGATTCAATCAACTAAAATTACTAGCCTTTTGTAATTATTATCTAAACCATCGTCACCTTTAAGAAATAACAATTTCTTTTTCCAAATTAAAGAATTTTTTGAGGTAAGAAGCGCTAACTTAACATTTCAAGAGTTTTAAAAATATAATTCTTATTTGACTAGAACTCCGTTTTTGTGATACTATTTGGTTGACTGCAAGTCATACCAGTAAGTTTGTTAAAAGGACCAACATTTCTCTCAACTGTTAATCGACTGCATTAAAATTATTTTTCAAAGTCAAACTAGAACTTGTGATACATGAGAATTAAGCCCCAAGTTTCGTAAAATTCTTTGAAACAATCCTTTTAAGTAGGAAATTAAGTAACCAATCGTGCCAATTACTAATGGAATCTTTGCGAAAACTTCGTTCGGAGAAGAAAGATTTTAAACGAAGTTGTACGTGGGTTTTTTCTAACAAAAGTGCCTATACATTCAGGATTAAATAGTTCTAAACTGCTGTTCAGTCCTGGCGAAATAACATAATATATCTAATAGATTTATTCAAAGATATAAATCTATTAGATATATTAGATTTGTCAAATAGCACCTAAAACACTGATTTGAGAAATAGCACTTAAAATAAAACATCTACTTAGCATCTTTTTAAGTTATACATTTGAGAAAACTTAAAATGAAGGGGGAGGAATTATTTTTTAACTGTTTTTCCCATCAAACTTCTCAAATGTAACACTTTTATTCAGAAATATATATGGTGCAATCCTTTTCACTTTTGTTAAGTATTAAGTACACGTTATAATGAAAGGATATTTCTGAATATTTGATTAAAAACAAGTTTGATAATGAATAGAAAAATTTCATAATTTTAGAGTTCTAAAATTGAAATTTTTTCAATTCATTTTTTATTTTTTACTTCTTACAATTGATCGCAGTTTTGACTCAAACCGAAACTCACTGCTTATCCAAGATATTTGAAAGGTTAAATACTCAAATAAATATTGGAAGACACACTAAGCCTCGTGAAAGATACGTCTCCCGCAAATATTTATAATTCTCTCTGTCCTTTCTATTCATTTAACGTAAGATATTTCCATGTGTATATCTAATAATCTAAGATTGTTTGCAATGAAAATGTTTGCAGATAATGCATCTGTTTACTCTTGAATGGGATGAAATTCGATACAGACCTTTTCGTTTCAAAACTAAGGTTGTGAAATAGGAAATTGCAGTGAACATAAGGCCGAATTAAGAGGAAATGGTATTTCACAGAAACTGATGAATGTAAACAGAGAATCATGAATGCTTAGCGTAGAATGTGTTTGATATGTTTGCTGTCAACATTTGTAGTCGAAAATTACCTCCAGCTCTGCTTTCAACAAGATTACAAATATCAACCATTTCTCAAGTTACAACTAATATATATGAAAACAACTATTGGATCTTTTGTGTAATGTATCTTGTTATCTGCTTAAAAATATTACTTTTTAATAGTTATGTCGCGCATTATTTCCTTAACAAAACATTTAAATTTTCATATTTGAGTATACGGGTAATGTGTAAAGTTTTAATTATTACTAAGAAATATCCGAGATATCTCAATAAAATTTATTCCTCATATAAATTGACCCTTTTGTACATAATGTTGTACATTACAGCAATTGTTGATTTTTTTAGGTTTCAGGAAGCCATAGATTGAAGTAACTCACAATATTAAGAAAATAGTCTGCTGAATTCTACCATGATGGCTTTCGAAAGGTCAAGAAAAGCTGGGGGCAATGCATAACTGGAATGTGACTGTGTATAGAAGTCTTAAAAATAATTAATAAAAATTAAGTATCGATCTCAATTATTTGATAGAGATAATTAAAACCTTAAGATACTGCGGGTTACTTCAATCTTGCTTCCTGAAACCAATAAAATCATCATTAATAGCTGGGATCAATTGATATAAAGAATAAATTTTATCCTTATATTTAGGTTATTTCTTAATATTAATTAAACATTTAAGATACTCCCTCGTATACTAGTTATTTATATAATTAAGATTCATAGTAAATATTAAAATATAGTTACATAAACACAGTGATCATATATAATTTTACCTAATTTTTATTTACTTTATTTTAGTTGTTCTTTTTTTATTTATTATGTTCTTCCATTCTTTTTATTTTATGAAACACCATTAAATAATAATTGTAACTCACTACATCAAAATATATTCATTTATTGCTTGTTGATGACTGGTAGAACCGTCATTTTAAATAAATAATATATTTATCTCTAGATAAATAAATAATTGGTGAGTTTATCATAAAATATTTTGTGAAGATTGAATAAACTAATGACGTAAAGGGTTTGTGTTTTCTAAAGTTAGTCACAAATATTTTTTTAAAAAAATTATGTTAATAGTATTTTATATTCTTCTGAATAATTTTCACACGTTCTCATAAATTTGTCAAAACACGAATGTTAGATTTTAAATGTAATCGTCAGTAAATCTTGGTATCACTTTCGTTATTGATAGATGTTCACTATGTTAATTATACGTTATTTTTGTATAAACCACCAATTTTTTAATACATTACTCTGAAAAATTAATTACGAATTTTGGAAATCTTCTTTCAGTGTTATTTGTGCATTTGTGAATTAATTTTTTTTGTTTCACTATTTCGTTCATAAAATGATACAATTATGTAGAATTTATCTCTCAAATATTCTTCACATAAAATTCGAAATAATATCGAATGTTCCAATATGCATTCTTAATGATTTAAAGAGTCTAAACAATTTTTAAAGTTGACCTTAAAATAACAATTTCTAATTTTAATGACTTCTATTTTAAATTACAGAAAATAATTATGATTATTAATTAATATATTCCGAATTATTAATTATAATAACATATAATGTAATGTAAAAGAAACTAGCCTTTGTTTTCACTTTAATAAAGTTAATATAAGTTGTTCTAACTTCTACAGAAGTAAGTGTCGTTTGCAGTAAAGACCGCGAAGATCCTCTTAGAAAGATCATTACCTGACACAAGCCAGCTGAGACGAGCAGACTTGATGGCTTCAGAGAGCTCTTTGAGAATGGGTGAAGCATCCACGATGTTCATCAAATTCCCTGTAGGTTGGTAAAGTACTTGAGTCACTGGAATCACTTGAATGGATCCCATGGTGGCCAGAGCGTCTCCGATTGGTGCTCCTGCAGCTGTCACTAACTGAAATGCAGAAAGTGCGACACAGATGTTTTTTTTTTTTAAAAAGAAATCTTTGAATCACTTGCAGTCTGAACCCGTTAACGAGCGGAAGTCGGGATACATGATTACTAAGCAACAGGTTCAGTGAATGGAGGATTACAGTATTAATATAAATCGAGCAATAATACAATTTCCAACATCAATATGAATTTTCTGCTTCGCCAACACTTGCGAAAAATTAGAGTTACCGGTTATTTTTGAAAAAAATAAATTTACGATCATAGATGCTATTTTTGCAATATATAAGTCAATTATTTGTGAGGGGAAAAAAAACCGAAAAGATATTTAATAAAAGAACATTTAAAATATTTAAAGAAAATTAAGCTTTTTGTTTTATCAACAAATTCCTTTACGGATGATTATTTTTTTACAGGCATTTTGTTCCTTCTTAATCTCTAGCAGATCTAATTTGTTGTACTCTAACCCGAGATCTCTACTGTACAGAAAAAAAGTTATTAATGTCTACTCTTACCAGACGAATGACTCTTGTGACGTCATTCGAACAAAAGATTATTCTGAATTTCATAAAAAGGAAAGTAAGAACTATGACACCACAATATCTAGAAGTGATAACACAAGCGATTGCCTATCGAGGGCGTGTAAAGCGGCCTCTTGTGTTACTGAAACACGCAAGTTAATAGAGTCAGACTATACATCTCCTAATAAGCAATAGATGCAAATTAGAATTAAGATACTACATATAATTCTGTCATAAATCCTGAAACATTCAACCGACTCTTGTCAAGAAAAGAAAAAAGATTTTAATATGCGTACCTGTTTGCAATCAGGGGTAACGCTGGAATAGATGTTGAATCTAATAGGTTTTCCTTGCAACAAAGTAGAGGAGGTTTCATCATTGCTCAATGAATTGAGGTTGATTCTTCGAGGAATGATGTGGTACTGCAGTAGCGACTTCGTTTGTTCGGGGTTGCTGTCGATGGAATATACCATGTCTTGAGGCAGAGAATTCACAGCTTCATCGGTTGGAGCAAAGACGGTGTACACACCTAAGAAAGAACATATTGAAATTAAAAGAAATTGTTTACAAATCATTTTTTACAACCGTAACTACAATATTGATTGTTCTTTTTTACTTGTTACTATACATAAATTATATTAAATATTTATGTTTTTCAGAGGGTGTAATATATATGACATCTGTCGGTGTGATGAAATTATAACTCCTCTCCCTCGTTGTCGAGGAAAGAGGTTGCCAGAGGTTAATTCTGGATTAATACTAAAAATTATAGGATCTATGTTTTAACAAATTGTTCTATATATCTTGTCAACAAGATCAGTCCGAATTAAAAGTAGATATTGCTATATTATAGTTTTGTTTCCAATATTTTTTTGACAAGTACATGAAAGAGTCGGTGCAGTGCGGTGTACCACACGGAACACAACAATGAGTGGTGTATGTTCCTGAACGATCAAAAAGGCTTATATTTAAAAATTTTGTCATGTCGCGCAACAAGGTTAAGGCTCTGTCGACACGCCACCTCGAATTTCCGAACGTCATGCTAATCATATGGAGTTTCCTACTTTTCTCTTCAAAGCCAGATTTTAGCTTTTAATTGCAAAGAATAAATTCGCTTGGAAAAAAAAAGAAATATCTCTGAGTGATTACTTTCTTTTTTTGTCTTCAGAAAGTATTTTTAAAGATGTGAAAACTCACAATTACATTATTGATATCAGTAGATGTGTCTTTCTCTCCTTGAAAAGGAATGGCGAATAACTTTTTTTCGTGAAAGGATGACAAGCCAGGGGAAAATTGCAAACCTATTATCTAAAGTACGCTTTCCATTATCCCTGGACGGTAACAACAACAAGTGGTTAATCAAAATATAAAGAAATTTGAAGGAATGGAAATTAATTATTCACATAAGATTTCACCTCTTTTGTATTTAATATAAGGGGCCTCTGTTTTAAATTATTTAAATCAACATTTAAGTAAACATAAATAAATCTTAATTTATCTAATCACACACAAATATATTTTAATATAGACACAATACATTTGGAAAACCACAAGTGCTTTAAAAATACTAACACAATTAAACGGAATCTCAGCATGCATTATAAACTAAATATTAGAGATGAATTCTCGCTAGATTTATAACTTGGAGTCGAAATCTTAAAAATAACTTGCGCGTAGAAAAGACAGTTATGGGAAATTTAGGTAGCTTAGAAAAATATTCTTTTAAGCTCTCATGATTTATATTTCAAATCTAAAACATGAAGATATCAGTAATAAATTATGATAATTATTCATAATGTATCTTTATTGCTAATAAAGTATTATTTATAGAACATTGTGAATTCTATTACTCAATTTTTATCATGAAATGTTTTAATGAAAATCGTTCAAAAATTCTGTAATAAAACTTCTTTTAATCGTGATGTCATCTTCAAATCAAAATATCATATAAAGATGACGAAGTTCGGAAGTAGAGAATAAAACAATTTTAAATGAAAAAAAAGATCCAATCCTTTCTTCACCATAAAAAACACAAACAGCTGAGTATTTGAGAAATAAAATAAAATAACACTTACCTCCATCATGAATCTTTTCCAATAACCCAGTATTTGTTATCCAGCTGGCAAAACGATTCAATCCCATTGCTTTAGCAAGGTCTGCAACATTAGCATGTTGTCCACTTACAACGTTACCACCTGTAAAAGTCTGAGGTTGGAACGAAGGTTGTCGTTGTCCGATTAATTGATTTGTTGGTTGTCTTCCACTCACAGATGATGGGCCAGCAGTTTGAGGCTGGGGATTACGTTGTACTCCATGACCAGTTAAATGAGTTTGTCCACCTGTTGTTGGTCTTTGAGTGACTCGTTGACCGGTAGGTGGTACTTGTCCAACTCGTTGATTGGATGGGGGTATAAGACCTGTAGGTTGAGATGGACCTTGTGGCAATCGTTGTCCACCAATTGAAGGCTGTCTGGCACCAGGTTGTAACCTAGTTCCTGGTTGTTGGGGTTGTTGGAACGGTTGGAGTGCGTTGCCTGGTTGCAGCTGGTTATTAGTACCTGTGACGTCTGGGCCTGTTTTAGAGACATAAAAATGACAAACGAGATTTTTGTTGGATTTTCACAGTTAAAAAGCAATTTTTGTAAGCATATCGCAGCTTAGACTACAACAAGTCAATTTTAAATAATTAATTATTTGTCGTTTATTGTTCTAATTTATTACGAGTTTATAGAACTTTATTTACAATCCGTATTAGCCCATCTGTATTAATTAATTTAATTTTATCAATGTTGATTATAAACCTCAAAGAGTATAAGGAATATACTTTTTTCTTAAGCACATACGCTAATAACTGGCTTAGTTTTTGTGAGGAAATATTTACAATTTTTATACTCAAATTCCCTTTGCTTTCTCAAAAGGAAACACACAGGTTAAAAAATTTTTAAAAACAAATATCTTTTTTTAAGGAAATGGATATTTATTTTCAACAAACACCAGTAAGTAGAAAGACAATTCAATAAAATTATTGAGCTCATTTTGGAAGGAGATAAAATTAGTTATCGGTTGACAATTATATAATTAATTAAAATTTTTTTTTTTCAAAATTTAATATGGAAACATTTTTAACTCATCAAACTAAAAAAAAACATTTCTCTCATTTACAAATCATTTTGTTTATCCGTCGTCTTTTGCTTTTGTCTTTTTTTAAATTAGTCCTTTGATTCTTCCTACTATAATGTGATAAGAGTTCGATTTAGATCATTCATTTGAAAGTTGCCCTTTTTTAATAAAATTACTGATAAATACGGTAATATTCTATTTCAAGTTATTCGATGCTTCGAAAATAATAAATTGCCATAAAAATATAAATAAAGAAGGTGCTTAATAAAACTTAATGAAAAAGAATCTTCGACTGACCTGTTACAGAATTATCTTGCAGGTTGAAGAATTGTAAATCAGAATCTTCCAATAAAATTTGATCTATCAGGTGGACAACGCCTGTTCCAGTGACGATTTCTGGAGTTTTGATATTGATATCATTGACTTGGTAACCATCTGAAAGTAAGCAAAATGCATAAATTATAAAATTATGACATTTTAAATTAGTACTACGAATTATGTGTAACATTAAGTGTTTTAAAACGTGAAATTATGCAATTTTTTGTGATATTTGAGAGTGTCTACTTTATAATTTTTAAAACTGATCTTTATGATAAGTTATCCGTCAAGGATATATATAAAGGAAGGATATTCTATACGAAAGTAAATATTCAATAATGTTTAAAAATTAGTAAGGAACAGCTTATATACTAATTATGCTATATAATATAACTTATACTTTCAATACTAAATTTTCTAACAAAATAAATCAGAACTTTTTCTTTTATATTAAGATATTCGTATATAAAATAAAATTCAGAAAGTACTTACAACTGACAACTTGGAATTTCAACTTTCCACCTCTAGCACTCGGGAATGTTCCGCCTGTCAAGAATTCTCTTCCGTAATGTGCGCCTTCAATGATGTGGTTCAGTAATATCTCTGCAAGTAATAAGACATATTACGCATCAAGTAATTCACCCAGACAGATTTTTTTCAATTGCTTTCATATATGTATTTTATTGCTAAAGTGTAGATATCAGGTAACATGCACATTTCCCAGGTAATCTGCAGCTTAACTGGGCCGTCCGTTAAGGTGCAGAAAATTGTTTTATTCTCTTCACGTTACTTAATCTACACAAATTACCTAGATTAGGGGTTTCCTAATATTATAAGGGTTACATGGACTTATCCACTAATTTCCAAGAGCCAAAACCTAATTAATTCATCATTTAACATACTGCAGTTTCGAATTACGTGCAATTTTTGGTTTCGGAAAAGTATCGTTTACAATTTTTCGTTTCTGCGACTGAGGTATCTAAGACCAAGGGGTGGACTTTGCTCCACTTGCAATTTCGGTTTGTACTTACGAGCAAGTGTCAAGGATTTGTCATTACGGAGGAGGCGATGCGCAAGCTGTTACCTACTGTTACGACCATGCTAAATATATAAAAATGCTATCTTACGGTGAGTACAGAAGTTAAATGCAGAATGTGTGGTCGTGGTCTCTAACTCGAGGCTATTATTGTTTCCGTCGAACCATTTGGTCAAGTATTGATGCCACTGAAGATTCGCCATGTAATGCAAGTAACTTTTTGTAAGTTTTAAATATAAATATCATATTAATTACAGTAAAAATGTTCAGTTTTATTAGGTATGCCAGTTTTTGTATTTCTTAATTGGTTTGTATGATTTACATTGTAAATTCTACAATGTAATCAAAATAAATTGTGATGGCGGAATTAGTGGTACTTACAGGTCAGTGTTGGGTCGCGAGCCATAATTTGGAGACCCCTGACTTAGATAATCTGCTCATTACATATTTAAACTGAAAAAGAATTTTTTGATCGAATAACACAGTAACATATCTGTTAGCTTAAATTAATACTCAGATGAACAACTCAGAAATACTAGGTTTTACTAATTGAAAAATGTTCTATGCTTTTGTCCGATGAAGTTATCTGTAATTTCATACAATAATAAGAAGATTATGAATAAAATATTCTGTTAATTTTTGAAATAGAATGTTATCTATTTATGTTCAATATCCACAAAATCAAGTCGATAGAATAATGAATGAACAAAGTAGAAAATGCAAAGTATCAATTAGATAGCTGAAAAGTAAGATCAGTAAGGAAATAAACAATTAGGTTCATTTCAAATTATTACCACTAAGGAAATGAATTGTCAAAAGAAACAGGTTATATGACGCAAATTATTAGAAAGTGAAAGTATTCGGAGGTGGCAAAATACTGGCGCCGCGAGTTTGATTAAGCAGAGGAAGAAATGCAAGATGGGAAAGGAAATTGGAGAAATACTCTTTTGCACTCAAATGATTCGGAATATGTTGACGTGCACATAACCTAAATGAAGTGCAGAAATCCCTTATTTTGTAGGTGATTTTACATTTAAACTGCTCATACCAAGTAATTTGCAGATTAATAGGGTAATGTTCACATTGACGGTTTTCGAATTTAAACGGTAATATATATTAGCCATTTAATGATTTACACCAGTGCAAAATATTATGAAGACGGTATATGAAAATATGAAGATTTCATACAAAAAAATGCTAACGAGTGTATAAAAAGCATTACAATTCATTTCATCATCAACAAAATCTTTCAGGGCCGCAATGATAATGCAGTGGGGTACTAACAAGAGTATTTGACTCAGTGACTCATTCAAGGATAATGCACAAAAAGTCCAGCAAGCCTATAGCATTCACATAAAGATAGAAAATTAAAATTTGTAGAGAAAATCTCAATTCACTCGTCACTTTATGCTTTAAAGTAATAAGGCATGATTTCTGAACTAGGCAAATCTTTGAGAAAAGCAAAATTAAATGAAAATATTACCAGATCATAATTCAAAGTAACCTCACTGAGTAAAGATAAACAACGTGAACAATCTACGAATTCGTGCAGCTCTATTTGTTTTCGAATTGCAAAAGATACTACGTATATTAACACGACAACGCAATCCTTCTGATAACCATAATTATAATAAAACATGATCACTCTTTCTTCAATGGATGGCTCAGCACAGGTATCTTTATTCAAGTTAAAGTTCTGGTCAGTGTCAAACCTACATTTTTTTAAAAATAACAATTCAAGTGGCTTTACATGGCTTTTAACTTTAGATTGAAACGTTTCAACTTGAATTCAGTCTTTTGTATCCATTAATTATTTTTTCGTCGCACAACTGTCTTAGACATTTTCGGTCAGTTCTTCCGTTGCTGACCCGCTCATGATACCCCCCCCCCCTCCAGTCAATTTCTTTCTCCCATGCGATAATCAATCACATTGAGACGTAGCTGAGCACTGTGTCTTAATTACTTTCGATCGTAGGCTCCCGAATGTTTTCTGTTCTAATTTCTATAATTTCGGTTGAGACTTATTTTTAATTACTGAAAAGCCTTTTCATTTATTGAAATTTGATGAGAGGCTACATTATTTTAATTTAACAGGAACCTCGTAAACAAGGCCATTGCCGTATCATAATTACGTATGTGACTTTATTTCTTGAGTGAAAAAAAAGTTCCTTACTTTTTTTAAATTCTAATTAACAATTCCATACTTTGCAGTACCTGCACATCTTTTATATTTACGAGAATGTTTCTTTAGTTAATTCATTTATTCAGTACAGTCACGCAAAAATAACTTTCAATACGGGAAGCATTTTTTACATACGTTTTATCATTAGGACCGATTCTGAGAGTGCTGCTATATTTCTTACACAATTTCTTACTTTTACAATTGATCCGATGATTAATAGTACATTGTACCAAAATGTTCAAATAAAATACATGATCACGATATGAAAAAAGAAGGTGTACGGGACTAAAATGAAAATTTAAACGGAATGACTCACCTTGAAGAGCAGTGACATTTTGAGATAATTCCTGGAATACAGCAGCAGGCAGTTGTGCAAAGGCATTGTCTGTGGGAGCTAAAAAGGTGTAAGGGGTTTGTCCTGAAATAATAAAGGGAAAATTTAGCCTCAATTTTTCTAATTAAACACCAACTGAAAAAAAAAGAACATTCATAATCCTTTCTGAATATATATATAAATTTTAATTTTTATCTAAAAATCAATTCCTTTATATTATCCAAAATTTGGAAAATTATAAGACTTACATTAATGATAGTTAAAGAATATATATATATACCATTTTTAATAATATATTTTGTTGATGAGGAAATAGTTAAGCTAATAATTCTAGAATAACCCAGTTTAATAGTTCAAAGTCTGTTACAACATTAAATATATTATATTCTATTTTTCTGTCTTCTCAATTTTTTTTTTTGCTTTTTTTTTAATTTTTCAAATTTTATATATTTTTACTTCTCTGATTTTAATGTATCTACTTTCTTTTAAATTTGCTTTCTGTTTCTCTCTGTATATATATATATATATATTAGTTTTCTACGATACACTTAAGTTTGATTGTCAAAAATATTTCTTAATTAGCGCCCACCGTAGACTCAGAAACAAATTCCATTAGATAAACAACATTTTTATTGGAAGCCTTCAAATCCCTTCTTGGAAAATACTTTCTTCATTGGAGGATGAAAATCTCTCTAATTGGGAAAATAGGATTAGAATCTGAAAAACTTTTCTAATTAGAAACAAATATATCTTGGAGCCTAGGTTATTTCTCTATGACTTTAATATGGAGAGGGCATATTATTTTAAAAATTCTTTTTAAGTTCTAAAATAAAAATAACTTAACTTCAATATTTGAACGAATTTTTGTTGTTCCCGAATGTGTTTCATGTTTTTGAGAGGATTGTTAGAGTCGAGAATAATTTTGGGATAAAATATAATTTTATTTACTTGTTTGCCATCTGTTATAATCAATTGTTAAAATTTTCACTAACGGACGACACACAGAACTTTATAGAACTGCATTAATCATTATCTATCGTTATTTAATTTTTTGTTTAAAAGAATTACAATAAGCATTCGCTTAGGAGTAACACTTGTCATAGCATGGGTTAGAAAAAGAACATTATTACTTATTATTACACACTGCTTTAATAACTATCTCAATGAAAGCTTTTAAAATATCCATATTTTAATATTTACTTTTAAATAATTTAATTATCGAAATAAATGATTAGTTTGTATTTACGTCCTTGAGTCCTCTTGGGACATATTGTGCCAAACACAAACTTAATTTTCACACTGTTGATAAAAATAAAGCACTCCTATGAAAGTTACTTCTGGGGATTAAAATGTCGTTCGAATGTTAGAATTTAGTTTCGTATCACCTGCATTAATACCAAGTCGGTTCTATCACATTTTCTGGGGATATTTAATGTGAAGTTGTTTGAAAGGAAAATATGTTCCAATGGAGGAAACATGACTCATGATGTTTAGATTAGCACTACAGAAATGTGATGAGCAGAATTAAGAAGATGCATATGTAAGTAGTGAAACGTTTAACTCGAGGATTGGTAGTTTGTTGGATGTAGATATGGTGAAATAAAGTTTTCAATGTCAGACATAGAGCTGCGTTGAGTAAGGAGCTTTAGAAGTGAATATAGAAAGGATATATAAAAGGACAAGGATTCAAGCCCTTATTTCTCAGTCTTCTAAGTATTCAAATTTGATTGGTACTGTAAGATAATACTTTGTCATGTTAAATATTAGATCAGACACGTATTGGAAACCTTTTCATAAATAGAACAAGACAGGGATTGAATTTTGATTATTTATAAATCAGAAAAAAATAACTTCGTTAGCAACAATGTATAACTTTCTATTTCTTTGGATTAGTAATTATTTAAATAATTAATAGTGACTGTAAAAGGAAGTAATATCGGGCATTACGAACTTAATAATACACAGTAGATAACTTCTCTCACTTAATAGAATATATATATCCACTGTTCATCAGTTATCATTAACATTTCTTTGCTTCAACATAATTATCGCGTATTTTAAAGACAGTCACAGTTTTCAAAATCAAGGAAGAGCAATACAAGGTTTTTATCCTATCTTTGTTAATGAACAATAACGAAGTGCAAATGTGTGACCCTGAAAGACTTTCTTACCTTGAAGCATATCGACGAGACCAGTCATCGGTAGAAGCAAGGCCAATGTTGACAGATCCGGTCGAGATTGGATTGCTCCTATTATGTTCTGGTGGGGCAACGGATACAGAAGTTGATTGATGACGTAAAATATTCCATTGTTGGCTCTCGTTACAGCTATAGCTTTAGCTCCACTGATCAAAATAAGCTGAAATTTAAGAAAGGAATCATTTATTGGCGTTTCACTCCATACCATATTAAAAGAGCTTATCTGACATTGATAGAAAGGTTGAACATGAAGCATACTTTGTATACCAAAGTCTGGTCCCACAAATATTCTAAAATTTAACAAATATCAACAAAGCATAGTATTATCTCTTAAACTCACTTAAAAGGAAGCAGAATTGTATGATTGAATAGGTTAAAATTAATATTGCTATAGAGAAATATAAGGGTTACTGTCGTGTAATAACTCGTTATTTTTAATCATGGTGGAGCGGTGAATATGATTTGAAATGGCTCAAATCGATGTCGCTGTAGAGTAATGTAAGATTTATTGGTGATATATCCCGTTATTTTGAATCACAGCCAATTGACGTGTAAGATGACAGGATGACACTGAACAGGTACCTCTACGTTGTGCCGCGTACGGAACTTTGAAACTCAGTTTAATTTTACATGCCATTATTCTACAAAACGGTCTTTGACGATGAGGGAATCTATGCTTTTATTTGAGTGTCGTCAGCTTCGATCATTCATTTATTTTACTACAGTCCTGTTATGATAAAGGGGAAAATCCTCTTTATAATTTAAAACAGGCACGTGCAACTTTGACAGGATTACAGGCCGGATTATTAAGATTATTAAGCATTAAGATTTTAACGCAAAAATATTACGTGGGCCATAGCGCGAGAGGATTTATATGTATGGAAATATAAATGTTAATTAGTTTAATATTAATACATCTCTAATTCATCTAATCTCTCTATTACTTCATATAAACACTCATATTATAAAAACAATAAAAATAAGGAATGAGATATTATTCTAACATTTGAAAAAACATTTTTTTCAATGCTACTATTACGATTTCATGGTTGACACAAGATGATCAATATTCTGGGGTATTGTGGACGTTGAAAGAAGCAACGCGTTTTCTAGGCGCGTAATTCGAGCCTTTGCTTTGGATTTCACAAAAGTCTTTTTTCAAAAAAAAAAAAAAAAAAAAAAAAAAAAAAAAAAAA
>BMAW01117680.1:168795-236122 GCA_019974015.1 Nephila pilipes | reverse complement strand
TGGTAATTCGGCATTTTATATAGGACGTCCAAATAGCATCATCATTTTTTTTTCTTTGACAAAAGCTGTCAGTTTAAACCTGTCACGTGGGAGATAGATTTTATAAAAGTCATCCTTGATTAACTGAATTGTTTTTATTTTTTGTCTACAGAACAAGAGTGTCGATCAATCTCTCACGGTAAAAAAAAGAGGTGTTATTTTATACGTTTAAAAGAGTTTCGAGGATACAATGATATTTGGAAAAATCATCGTGACCATGGTAAAAATCGGTGGAAGGGAGAGATCTGACCCGCAGGCTGTATATTGCACATGCCTGATCTATCCCTTCAACATGATCTTACTTTCAGTAATTCTTTTTCTGACCGGGTTTTGGAGATACCCAGACGTTGCTGATTTTATTTAGTAAATTTAGTTAGCATTATTGTTACAATTTTTTATTTTTGAAAGCAAAAATTTTTTTATAGTGTAAGTGTAACGTCGATGTAATAAATCAATGAATGTTTTGCTTACGCTGTTTTATTGTGAGATTGTATTCGAAATAAGTTTTTTGCAGATTTTAACGCGACACTTCCAATCAATTCATCATCTACAAATTAAAAATGGAAACTGGTATAACGTAGTTTCGAATACTATGTAATTCTTGAACTAATTTGCTTAAATAGAATACTTTATTTTGTTGACGTACGTATAATTGGCTAAGTCAGTAAACAACGCTCGTTCATAATTTGATTCTTTTGCGCTTGCAGCAAATGCGTTGCGTGAATGCATAGTAACGGTAATCAGTCGTTTTATTGTTTAATCTTGATAAAAAAAATACCAGCATTTTCGTATGTACTCATGTGATAATTTCAATCATTCTTTCGATTAATATTAGTGTAGTAATATCACTCTTAGTTTTGAAACTCGTTCAACATTTCTATTCAAAAGACAAATAAGTTCAATGACCATGTTTTAATATTCGCTGGTAAACGTTATGATTGGACTCTAGAAAACAATCATTAATTAAAAATTTGAAATAAATCAGGTAGTTCTTTAGTGAAATTATCTCATTATTGGCCGTATTTCTCGAAATTACAAATGTTTTCTTCAATGTCAAGTAACATCTCAATTCCAGCTACTTTTCATTATGGTTTTTGAATATAATGTGGAAATCTTATAAGCAACACAACTGTCCAGTACCAAAAAAAAAAAAAAAAAAAAAAAAAAAAAAAAAAAATGGTACTGGCATTTATATAGGACGTCCAAATAGCATCATTTTTTTTTCTTGGACAAAAGCTGTCAGCTTTGGAAACCTGTCACGTGGGAGATAGATTTTACAAAAGTCATCCTTGATTAATCCGAATCTGTTTTTGATTTTTTGTCTACAGAACAAGAGTAGCTCGATCAATTCCATTTGCAAAAAAGAGGTGTTATTTTGACACGTTTAAAAGAGCTCGAGATACAATGATATTTGGAAAAATCATCGTGGACCATATAAAATCAGGAAGTGGGATAGATTCGACCCGCAGGCTGTATATTGCACATGCCTGATCTAAAAGATCCCTTCAACATGATCTTACTTTCAGTAATTTTTTTCGATTCCGGTTTTGAGATAAATCCAGACGTTGATTTTATTTAGTAAATTTAGTTAGCATTATTGTTACAATTTTATTTTCTGAGCAAAACTTTTTATAAGGTAAGTGTAACGTCGTAATAAATCAATGAATGTTTTTATTACGCTGTTTTATTGTGAGATTGTATTCGAAATTAAGTTTTTTTTATAAGATTTTAACGCGACACTTCCAATCAATTCATCATCTTACAAATTAAAATGGAAACTGGAATAACGTAGTTTCGGAATAATTAAGTGTAATTCTGAACTAATTTGCTAAATAGAATACTTATTTTAGTTAGACGTACGTATAATACAGTAATAATAATTCGATATAAAAACCAACGTTTTTAAAAATAACGTTTTTATATGGTAGCAAAGTGTATTAAAGAAAATTATTGAAATATTAGTTAAAACTGTTAGTTATTTTTAACTTTAAAATTTACTTAAAAAGATACATTTGTGAGCATATTAAGAAATTCATAATACTCATAAAATCAAAACATGCATTTGAAAGTTTGTAAGTCATTTTATTAAAAAAAAAAAAAAAATCGCCAAGTTTGGTGCCAATTTTTGAAATCGCGCCAAGTGTTTGGGCTAAACTGCATTATTAAAGAAAATATTAGTTAAAACTTGTCGCAAACGTCTAAATATTGCATTGTTAGGCGAGTACGAACGATTCTCAAAATTTCAAAGCTCTAGCTTGATGGGAAGTTGGTTAAATTAACGATCGAAAATTTGATGACACACACACACACACACCAAGTGAAATTCAGAAAAACGTTTTAAAAACAATGCTTCGTTCATAATTTGATTTTGCGCTTGGGTAGCAAATGCGTTGCGTGAATGCATAGTAACGGTAATCAGTCGTTTTATTGTTTACATAATTTGATAAAACACTACATTTTCGTATGTATCATGTGATAATTTCAATCATTTCGATTAATATTAGTGTAGTAATATCACTTAGTTTGAAACTCGTTCAACATTTCTATTCAAAAGACAAATAAGCTCAATTTAATTACGTTTTAATATTCGCTGGCAAACGTGTTATGATTGGACTCTAGAAAACAATCATTAATTAAAATTTGAAATAAATTTGTGTAGTTCTTTAGTGAAATTATCTCATTATTGAAGCATGTATTTCTCGAAATTAAGCAAATGTTTTTCAATGTCAAGTAAATATCTCAATTTCCAGCTACTTTTCATTATAATTTTTAGTTATAATGTGAAATCTTATACTGAACCATTTCTTGTAATTAGTCGAAATAAACCACACAAAAGATCTTAATAAGATTTTTAATATTTACTAATTCTTTAACGGAATTCCTTCACTGACCAAAGAAACATAAGTAAATTATAAAACTTATAAACAGAAAGATTCAGAACAGAAAATATTTGCTTCAGATTATAATCTGAAGTAAATATTTTCATATTTTGTTCTTAAGCTGTCATCGGCTCTCACGCGCATTTCCCTTCCCCTTCGTATGAGCCTTCTTCCGATAGTTGCATAGGCGAAAATACTAATGCCGCAGGTGCGCATACAGAATGCTTGCAATTTGTATAACTGTTCGCATTCAGAAATTAGTTGTTCTAATGTGTCGCCTCGATGGTAAAGTGAGAATGTGCAAGTAGTTTTTGGCCGCCTCATGATAAATAAAAAAATGGAAAGCGATTCAAAGAGGGCCGCCACAAACTACCTCATAGTAACTTTACTACAATGTTTGTTATGATAACCTCGCCTTGCGAAGGAACTGTGACTTATGTAATTTAGCATAATTATATAGAAGTACAGCAAATGAGATGGGTGGCTTAGATCAAAGAGGAGAATTAGTGAGATCAATAGGATCACTGTATTGGATAAAGAAATTGTGTGTTGAAATATTTTAAGTATGTATACCAAACTCGGAAGTATATTTGAATCGAACCCACTTACTTCAAGCCTATTTCTTGGAACTATTAAGATGAGTATAATTCTCTACTATAATACAGACAACGCCCGTATAACATGACACTTCCATAACACAGATTCGCTCTAACACGGTTGCAGAATTAGGAACATCCCCGTAAAACACTTTTATAGTCTAACATTCATTCATCTAATAATCTCATTCATCAGACAAATAAAATCGACGACATTAAATGGATGCTGGATAAAAATATGTCCGAAGAAAATTGGTATTGAAAATTTGATCGAGATTGCACATAACAGAATGGATGCAGTAATAGAAGTTGCTAAGTCTCTAGAAGGGGAAAGTTTTGACGATATGACTGAACAATATATCCAAGAATTACAGGTGGAAGAAGAAATTGATGAAACAGGTTAGGTAGAAATGATATCTGAAAGCCATGATAATTCAGAGGATGATAGCATAGGTGAAGACGAAAAAATTAAAAGAGTGTACTTAGCCGACCGAACAGTGAGAGTCATATTTCTTAAATAAAGATCTTTCAAATGAAAGGAACACAAAATTTAAAAGAGAACATAGGTGCTCAGCACCATATAAGGAAATTTATAAAAATCTTTTAACTAAAAGCAAGCAATCAAAAATAACAGATTTTTTGTGTGCAAAACGTAGAGTATGGATCTGAAGATGATGTAGAAAAATGCTCAGTGAATGAGAATATCCTACCAAAAAAGAAATCACCCTCGGTTAATAGTGCTTATTGATGACGAAGAAAGCATTGTTTAATTCATATTAATATGCATTACTTCTTAAAATTTTTTTAATAAAGATATTTATCTTATTTATAAAAGTCTAAAAGCATTATTTTTAATATTTGGAGCCGAATACCTCTTTTCGTAACAGTTCTTGGTTTCCTATAACACAGATTTGTATAAGAGGGCAATTTTTTTAAACTAACTTCCATATTATATGAAGGTTACATGTATTTGATTAAAAGGACGCGATTAAATAAATGTTCCACGTTAGTAATTTCTTTTTATTTAACTTTTTTCTAAAAGTGTGAATGAACAAGTTAAAAATATTTGGTTAATCATTACTGAGTGATTATGTTTAACATACCTCTCTCCCTAACGAAGTCAATTCATCACAAAATGACAAGATAATCATTCTTCAAGATTATTTCTTCATCAAATAAATGAGATTTGTAAATTACATCGGAAGTATATTCGAAATATGAATGCATTTTTGGGTTACTACTACACAAGCTGTTGATCTAAGAATTCTTACCCTTCCCCCATTAAGCATGGTGATGACCAGTTGGTTTCCTTCGAAAGAGGGCACAGTGTAGCTTTCACCCTGACCAGATGGAAGAATTTCGACATTAGTGATATGATACAGGAGAACTTGTCTCAGGAGATCTGGATTTTCTTCCAGTTGATCCACGACACCTTTCGGTAGAGTGGCGAAAGCGTCATCAGAAGGTAAGAAGACGGTAGTGGGGCCTGAAGTAGAAAATTTGAATGTCATTCTTAAAATTGAAGACATGGCTTAGTTTCAAATGAATTACGGAACAATAATTGAAAGGAATACAACAGGTTGTTAAGCATTTTAAGATCCACAGAACTGTTAAAATATGTATGAGAAGGGGTGGCAAAGTCTTTAGATTTTAAGGATTAAAACGAGTATTATATTGCACAAAGAATATAGTTAATAAATAATTCATTAAACTAATTCTTATTTTCAGAGGGGATATAGAACAAGAAGTTACCTGTAAAAAAAGCTCTCTCCCACCCCAAAAGAATTGGTAGAATGAGTAAGATTCGATAAAGAATCCTTTTTGAATGTTTGAAAAATGTTAGTTGTGATAGGGAAGTGTAATTTTTATTCTTTTTAAAAACTCTTTTAATGAATTGTATCACTTTCATAGTTAAAATAATTATACAAAAGTGAAAGAGTGCTAGTTTTTATATTGAGATTTGCGATTTTATACTTTGCATCATAAATTAAACATTTTTGTTGCATGTTTAAAAATTAGATTATCTAAATTAATTTTGAAGCAAAAAAGCGTTTAAAAATTGTCAGAGAGATGGGAATAGTTAAGATTACTGCAAATTTTCAAATTTCACGAATTAAATATCGAATTTTGTTTTCAGTTCTTTTTTTTACACAAATCGAAAAAAGTTAACTAATTTAAACTTACTAACATTTTACTTTAGCTATGACATTTAAAGAATTTCTGAGAGATAAACCAAGTACAAAATTATACACATAATATATATTTAAAGAACTTTGCAATAAAATACAATGTTTACTCTTTAATCACTGGGAAGATCTTTGAATTAAGTAAAAATATTACCTGGTCCTGAAAGGATATCTTCGATGCCAGCTTTTTGGAAAAGAGAGAAGATTTTTGTCAATTTCACGGGAGTTCCTCTGATAAGTAGGGCTGGATCTTCTACTATTTCATACAAAGTTCTCCTGGTATCCTCTCCGGGTGTTGAAGTTCCAGTAACAGACACTGGAATTCTTGGTGAACTGGTTCCTCTTCCTGGAAATGACGTTACAAAGCCTGGTTGCTGTCGAGGAGGACTGATGGGCCTTCTTTGAGGAATGAAAGGTTGATTTGGTTGAACATCTGCTGTGCCAGTGGGTCCTAAAGGTTGATTCGTGATTCCTGTCTGTGGATATGGACCTTGAGAATGTGGTCTTGAAGTTGTCCTTAGGTTACCTTGTGGTGGAGATGGTCCTGATCCTGGAGATGGTTGTTGAGAACCGACATTTTGAGGTTGAACAGGTTGTCTGCCAGTTTGCGGCTGGATTGGATACGGTCCTCTCGTTGGTTGTGTTTGAAAAGATCCAGGCTGTGGTTGGGAAACTGAGCCACGCGGAGGTTGACGAACGCCCGTTTGAGGACGACCAGGAATTGTTACCCCTGGTTGCTGTGAAGGAGGAGATCCAGGACTCAGGCTTCCAGACACAGGGGGTTGACCTGGAGTGAAAACTTGATTTGTGACTTCAAAAGGAGCATTAGTTGCTTGCCATGATGGTCGTCTAGTTGTTTGAGTATTAGGACCTCTTGGTCCTTGTGGTTGTGGGTAAGTTGGACGTTGTTGAGGCTGTTGGGGCTGAGGTAATTTTGCTTGTCCCTTTGTCGGATCATGGGATCTTTGTTGAGGAGTTTGCCTGTTTATTTTGCAAACAGGACGTCGGTCTCCAGGGGCAGGTCGTTCCAAGAATGGACGACAGTCTCCTTGGACATCAGTAGGGCATAATGGTCTATTATCTTGAGGTTCATTGGCTTGTCTGCAATCTTGGGGCTGTGATATTTCTTGAGTTGGAGTAGTTGGGTTAAAAGTGCTCGTAGTAGCGCATAGAGGACGATTATCTGTTGGGCTAAATGGCGCAGAAGGATCTCGACATCCTACTTGATTTGGAAGAGATGGTGAACAAAGTGGTCGTCTGTCTCCAGAATATGTTGGTTGACCAGGCATTCGACATCCTTGACCAGGTAGTGATGGAGGACATTGGGGTCTTGTATCTGAAGGGTTAAATGGTTCGTTCGCTTCCCGACAACCGGGTTGTAAAACATCGCTTGGACATAAAGGTCTAGGATCGGATGGATTATAGGGTGCACGCTGACATGGTTCTGACTGATCTGATTCAGGGCAAACAGGAAGATTTTGATTACCAGGTGTTAGTATATCTCCCCTCTGACGACAATTTGGTCTTTGACGGTTGGATTCGAAAGGTGGTTGTTCATCTGGTTGAGGTACTGCAGGAGAAGGAGTAGGGAAACTTCCGGGTCTTGGTTGCGTGGGCCTAGATTGTTGTGGTGGAACAGGTCTGGGTGGTCGGTACGTTGTGCGCTGTTGTGTAGGAGGTCGTCTTGTTGGTTGAGTAACTTGTTGTCGTTGTTGCCAAGATGTTGCTGGCTTCTGTGTTTGGATTTCTTGTTGTGGATTCGTAGTTGTGAATGTCTGACCTTGATCTGAATCTGGTCCAGAAACTTTACCAACTGTAGGAGGTGTGACTCTGTTATACGATCTTGTAGTTTGAGGTCTTCGTGTAGTTGCTGGACCTCGTGGGGGTGTAGGATATCTAGGAGCCTGAGTTTGCTGACGATTTACCCATCGGGAAGTAGTTTGAGGGGTATTTGTAACTGCTGGGGATATTTCTTGTTCAGGATACTCAACATTGTCTGGATTAGTTTGAGGCTGTTGAGGACTTGGGGGTTGTTGCCAACTTTGTGGTTGCTGAGCTCTTGGAGGTTGTTGACCCCTTGGTGGTTGTTGCCAACTTGGAGGCTGCTGGGTTCTCGGTGGCTGTTGACCTCTAGGTGGCTGCTGGGCTCTTGGAGGTTGTTGAACCCTTGGTGGTTGCTGAGGTCTTGGTGGTTGTTGGCTTCTTGGAGGATATCTTGTAGTTCCATGGCCTCCTCCATGTTGGGGTCCAGGGCCTACAAGCGTATTTGAATCATCTTCAGGCTGAGGTTCTGCAAGTGGACCAACAGGTGATCTAGTTACTTGATTTGGTTGAGGAAGGGGTCTAGGTGTTTGGCCAATTCTGGATGGAGTAAAAGGTCCTTGAGGTTGCTGTGCTGGTAGTCCAGGTCTTGCTGTTGGCGGTTGCCTACCAAAAGGAGGTTGCGTTTGAAATGATGGAGGTCTTCTTGCTGGAGTGGATGGTGGTCTCGGAACTTGACCGGATGGTGGTCGTGCCCCTCCAGGTGATTGTGGTTGACGAGGAGAGCTTCCAGAAGATGGTTTACATTGGCAATCAGCATCAACTCCCTCGGGTAATAATACACGATTTAGAACATGGATTACACCATTTGTAAATGGAAGGTCAGGAAGAACAATAGGAATGTCGTTTGCAAAGATTAGCCCTATAAAAGATGTTTTCTCTGAGTTAGATTTAAAATGTACACGTTTTAATAAATCTTATATATCAATTTTATATATCTTATCAGAGTAAACACTTTTCACTGCAAAATTAAAAATCTTTAAAATTCTTTTGAAGGAATGGTTAAATTAAGACGAGAAATACTTAAGGATTTTTAAAAGGCAGAAAAACATGAACTAATTTAAAATTCTTTTTCTTTTCAACAATGAACGGATAAAAAAAGAAATGAGAAAATGGAAAATGCATAGGAATCAAAATTTTGACGTTTTGATTTATCTTAATCGAAGCACAATTTATGATATTTAAGAAGATAATTTTAAAAAAACATTATAACTAATTTCATTTATTTATTAAGTATTATTATTATATTTTCAAAATACATACAAATACTGATAACTTTCAATCTTCAAATTTTCTTTTGAAACATTTATAACTTATTACAATTAAAAAAGGGGAAAGAAAATAGAAATTATGAAGCTACATTTCATGTTGAAAATTATTTGACGTCATTTAGTGAACACAATTATGAAGTTTGACAAAGTTAACATTTATCAGCAAAAATTTGACAGCATTATTCTTCCGCATGTGAAATTTTCGAAATAGCTACTCTATTTCAAAAATGCTTAAATCTTCAAAGCCAATTTTTTTAAAACTGTTATGCAAACTAAATAATTATTGCAAGAATCTCAAATGGCGGAGATAGCTCTTAAGTTCCACGAATGATATACAAGTGAAAAATATTAAACAGTGAAAGTTAGATGATATAAAGTCATGTAGAGAGAATTCAATCACATATTCCACCCTAATTAGCAAAAGAACAACAAATCATTATGTAAAAAAGGGAAAAAAGCAGAGAAAGTTTAATTACAAAAACATTCAATTAATTTTGCTAAAGAATACTTTTTTTTTTCAAGAATCATTCGATAAAAAAAAAAGAAAAATGTCTGTTTATTCTATTATTTCACACAATATAATATTAAAAGTAAAAAAAAATGTAGTCTAAGATTATTTTATATGTATAATTGAAATTCTATTTTTCTCAACAAAAAAACAAAATAATCATATTTAACTCAGTAAATTTACTATCGAACTGAAATTTTGTGTAATCACAATCCTCATTTGATAAATTAACACTTTTTATTACGCAATTATATCAACTGCATTTGATTCAAATTAAATTGATATTCTACACGAATTTTGATTGTTATTCCATTTGAAATGCAAGTCCAGCTGACGCATGCGCACACGTGGCAAATGACATTGAGACTATTATTTTCCTGAGAATCGTTCAAGATTAGAAATGAGCTCCTACTTATTTTTAAGTGCGAAGTAAGGGCATTATTCAAAGGAGCCGTAACAATACACGAATATAGAAATTGAGTGTCACAAAGGCAATCATTTATGTGGGGCACAAATTTGAAAATATCTTTTTACTTCGGTAAAAAGCATGTAAGTTGAATAGCAAAGCAGATAGCAAATATACAGGTTATTGAGTTCAAATGTGGTTGACTTGATAACTATGTGATTATAGTAATTATTGTGAAAAAGTCATGATTTGAGTTTAATTTGGTTGATCTAGTCTATAATCTGCCTATATAGGAGAAGATATATTATACAGAAACAACCTACTTATTTGAATTAATGGAACGCAGTTATTTATCATCTATACTTTTCTTTGCTGTTACGCAAGTTCATCCGACAATAATAATAATCATGTCGTAATCAATAGACTTCATTTTATTCAAGAATATCGTCTGTTATTGTTCTTCAGCCGTAAAATTTTTTTAAAGCTTCATGACTTTTTCGAATTTCAACGTTTTCTATTACTTGAAGCAAAATTAATAATAAATATCCTTTTCAGTCGTGTTGTCCTTCATACTATTCATCAAATATTACTTGAGCTTTGTGATTTCTCATGAACAGTTTTGGAAATAAATTCACCTATTCTATAATTATTCAAATTAAGAAACATAAAGCTCAACAACCTAATCAATTAATGTGTTATTTATCACGCTAAACAATGAAATCTACTCAAATTTTACTATTAATAGTTTTTATTCATTTCTAAAATTTAAGATATATATTCTTTGTTATTTTATTTAATATTTTGAGAAATTCAAATATGCCGGTGTCAATACACTGCATAGCAGTTGCATATAATTTCTGTCATAATAAAACATATCATTATTACTGGATTGTTAAATTTTAAAAAATAAATATTTAAATGTACTAGTAATCACTGTTATTTCCTACCGAAATTCAGTAAGGTTTTATTAACATAGCATGCGCAATAGACAGTGTAAAACAATCTTGACAAGCTCAACGATAAAATTCAGAAATATATCTGATTGTTCGGTTTTAGAAACAAACATATTTGAGGCATTAGTTATAAAATTATTAAACATTTTGCGTAATTATCTTGTTAGTACCACACTGCGTATCATTTACTTATTGATGTATTACTTTTTAACTAATAAATCACGTGAATAAATTGCAGCTGCCGAAATCTTTAGTATCGATTTTTATTTGATCAAAGAATCGATTTGTCTAAGCGCATTCAAAATGCTCTCCTCCTTTACAAAGTAAATGCAAATTGAAGTGAATTCAGTACCTCTCTTCGTGGTGAAGATTATAACCTCGCCTCCAACAGTTTCCCATCTCATGCCATCAGTAATACCTCCGGTATAGATACTTCCAGGTAAAATGTGGTTTAATAAAACCCCTACAAAGAAAAATGAAAATTTATTGCAAAATAACTTAAAATTAAAGCAATACAAAATGCAAATATTTAATTTTTGTGTTAAAATATGTAACATTTAACAAAAAAAAGTTATACCGAGTTTAGCATTAAAGCGTTATAGATAATAATAATAATAATTTATGATAATTTAAACATAAAAAAATGTCCGAATCCTGATATTCTCTCTGAAAGAAAAGAATAAGATAATTTATTATTTTCATGCATTTCCTATATTTTCTACTTGATATATGTGTTACAAATCGCTCAGTAGTTTTCTGTTTGTATATAACAAATCATCTTCGTTCAATTGATCTTTAATGGAACTAATTTAGTAAATATTTAAATATAAATGTTTCAAATATTACATGTGTTTTGTTAATAAAAATAAAATGTGTTTACGTTAGAAACTTTTATTAGAAACTAAATTCAATTGCTTATAATTTTTGTCATCTGCCATTGCAAAGTATACTTACCACACGAGTAGAGATTTAGATAGTAAATTGGATTACAGAAAAAATACCGAAGCGAGCTATTTATCTTTCCTGTATTATTGAAAATGTGATTAAATGAAGCAGCAGATTCAAAAATATTATTGGTAACATGTAGGATATCAAAAGCAAGAGTCCTTGAATATTATGTAATAAAACTTCAGAATAACATTTTCTCAAAAAATATTAGGGAATATATTTATTCAATTTTAAACGTATTTACCAGACATTTGTGGTGCAAATACATAAATAATATGTTTTCTTTCATGAAATTAAATTAATACCGACAGTTTCACATTCCACCCAAAAGTAACTAAAAATTTATAATGATGCTCGGAGAAAAATTTAGCTGCAATAATGATCAAAGTTTTAAACGCATATATGTTTTTATAAAGTATATATTTTAATGCATTATATTATATTTTTAGCAAGATTAATCATAATGAATTTAAAGCATCAGCTATTTCCCTCCAACTCACATTTACTGTAAATATACAAATATATAGATTATTCCAAATTGTATTCCATCTCTCCAATTTATTTTTTAAGCGAACCAGTTAAGGCTCCCGTCTATCCGCCATTTTCTTTTCGTGGACGTAATGTTAATCCTCTAGGATTTCGACTTTAATTCTCACATCTTTACTATTCCACCGATTTGAATACAACGCAGTGCATCTGAAAGAGCAAAAAATAATGAATGCTTCTGTAGAATTACTTTTTTCCTCCGATTTTTAAGAATATATTTAAAAAAAATTTTTAGTCCAGAAAACAAGTAAACGAATCATGAAAGTAGGGATAATAATATTTTTAAAAATCGGAGGAAAAAAAAATTCCACAGAAGCATTCATTATTTTTTGCTCTTTCAGATGCACTTTATTGCTTTCAAATAGATCAAGTAGAAAAGATGTGAGAATTAAAGTCAAAATTCCATAGGATTAACATTAAACTGACGAAATCAAAATGGCGGATAGACGGGATACTTCATTAAAATCACCGGCAGAAGGGATATTTAAGGATTACTTCTCAATGCGAAATATTTATATACTTTTTGTAGATGTAGGTCAAAATCTATTTAAAAATAAATTATTTTGATATCTCAATATTATTTACAGACGAAATAAATAATTTTTTTGAAGCTCCTAACAGAATTTGAAAAAAAAAAAAAAAAAAAATCACGAGGGACCAAATCTTTCTAAAACACTTGATCAAAATTATTATTCATTACGATATCAGTAATTTTTTCCATGACCTGTTGTCATTTTTTCCCCTTTTTTTTAAAGTTCGCATGTTGCAATTGATGGGGGAAAAATACTACATCTTTTGAAATGTCAGAAGTTTTACAAGCGGCATCCTGGATACAATAGTTCGGGAGGGATTAGGCTTTTGCATAAACATACTTTCAGCAAGACTTCTGTTGGAAGAAAGAGCGTCCTTGAACTCTGCACTCAGGAAACCAAAGGCGTCATCATCGGGTGCCAAAATGGTAAAAGTTCCACCTGAAATAGCAAAAGAATTAATTTTTCAAGAATTCCGAATCTTTCATTGTGTGAGCATTTTGTTACCGACTGCTTTAATTTAATAATTTGTCTCATTACTAATTTTATCAATTGAGTCCGCTACGATAATATTTTGTATTCCGAATTATTATAAACAGAATCTTGTCGCGTTTTGTGTTCTTTAGAATCGAAATTCGTTGTGAATGTATAACAATAAATAACTTGTGTTAAAATTAGAATGGTGTTTCTATATTACACGGAATAAATGAAAATACATATTTGACTCACATAACATAATACATAACTTTATCCTATTATTAAAGAACTTGAACGCGATAAAATTTAGTGTGATGAGTGATGATTGAAGTTTAATGTCGCGAAAGCCAGACATGGCTATGCTGCGTCTAACTAGGCGTAACTATGATTCAGACAATTGAAAAAATGGGAGGACTTAGGACTTCGACCTATTTAACGTAAATCAGCCCCGCTTCAAACCCGGGTATTGAGTGGCATCAGGACTCGAACCCATGACTCGACGAAACGCTGGCCGCAAGTTCGGTTGAAAATAGAGAAAGATTGCTAGGGAATCTCGGGAACCACGTCCCCCGTATGTTTACCAAATACAGTAAACCCCACGGGAAAGGAAAAATATTGCTAGGATGCCTAGAGTGAGTGATGCCCGTATTTACCTGAAGATTTGCCCCTGATGGCGGAAATGAAGTTACATCAGGACTTATGAAAATGTATGTATTCCTTATAAAAATTAATGCAAAATAGTTATTATATTTCTTTTGAAATCCCTTTGTTAAATTATTCCTTTAAATTACGACGAACTACTTATTAATATTTTAACACCTATGAATAGGTAATGATTAATTATGAAACAAAATCAATTGATGTCTTAATTTTTGGAAAAAATCTTTCTATTCTAAATTTTAATTCTGGACATCACCCAATTTAAATGCTCTGAAACAGCTCTTGATTTAAATGTTCTGAAAATCAAACAGTTCTGGAAAATCATTCATTTTAAAAGTTCTAAGATATCGGCCAGTTAAAATGCTCAGAAATATTAAATAGTTTTGAAAAATAATTCAGTTAAAAATGCTCTGAAATGTTAAATAGTTCTGAAAAAATAATTCTGAGAATTAAATAAATTTTGAAGCATTATTAAATTTGAATGTTCAGAAACATAATTTAGTTAATTTTTGAAGTATCAATTTAGTTTAAAATAGATAAATACAATTTTAATGAAAAGGAAAGCATTTAATATTTATTTTTTGAGTAAAAATAGAAACATTGTTTATTTATACTTTTAAAAATCACTCAAAAGGAATTTTTGCACTTCAGAAATAATTTTTCTTTTCTGCAATTATTGCAAATCTCTTTATGATTCTTATCTTTTCTAATTCTTAGGCTTCAAAAAAAACAAAAAATAATTTTACAAAGATTATTGTAACAATATTATATTTTTTCTAGTAATAAATTACTGCCCTTAAGTATTTATAAAATTAGCATATATTGTTTGATCACATAAAAAATTAAAATACAATTAGTTCATCACAAGATTTCTTTCTTTTTCGTGGTTATAAAATTAAAATTTTTGCTTAAATATAATTAATATCAGCAATGATTTCAAGATTGTTATAAAATCAAAACAATCCTTATCTTAAAGAAAAAATATTTATGTTTACGTACTGGTGAGATAATCTACGAGTCCGGCATCTATCAAAAGTCTGTACAATCGTTGGTTCGATGTTTTTAAGTAGGAAACTGTATCTTGCGCTGGAATAGGGTACAGGGGGTGATCGATGATATGAACTCGTCCTAACTCGAATTGTAGATCGGGCTCTAGAATCTGTGCACCGGAAACTGTCACGATCTAAACAAACAATAAAAGGTTAAGCAACCGTCCAAAGATAATAGAAGTCATACAGAGCGAGAAAAAAAAATGTCGCATAAAATAATGCACAATGTCATGTTCGATCCACAAGTAAGAATGCTTGAAATTCAGAAGCAATGTAAACATAGTTTTGAAACAATTTTTTAGGTGACATAGGTGATGCAATTCATCTTATTTTTCCATTATTGCAAATAGTTTTGGAATGTATGTAAAAATCACAGTGATCTATTTCCCCCCGAAATGATAATAATGATAGCATTAATAATGTGAAATATGCCAATCAAAAAGTGATCTAGAATAATTTTTAGCCTTTTTTGTGTTCCGGAAGAATTAAATTTCCTAGTTGTCAGTGTTACACATCGGCATTATTTCAAGATGCAAATCAATATAAACTTCACTATTATATAAAATGAGAAGATAATACCTATATTTAAGAAATTTTAAATGTACATTTCTTTTTTAATATTGCTTAAGTTTATAAAACTCCACCGAGTTTTTTAACAATATATATTCTAAGTTTCTACTTTTCTAAGATTTTAAAAAAAAAGTTATAAGAAGCGATAATGAGTTATATAAAATTTAAATTAAATTTTCAAAATAGTTTGAAGGATTTGAAAATTTGTTTCGTTGGATTCAATTCCTGCTTCTCTAAAACTGCCTGCTTTGCAAGCAGTTTCTGCAATTTTCTGTATAATGATTCTTTTTGAGCAGTTTTAGGGGCTTATCGCTAATTTATTATTTTTTTCTATTTTTAATTTACTGTAAATATTCAATTCAGAAGTCATTCGATCATTTATTTATATGCTGAGAAGTATGATCTTTCAGCGGGGTTATCATTTTCTGGGTTTAAGCACAAAACAACAGGTTGAAACGTATTTTGACGAAAAAATTAATAAACTAAAAATAAATTAAAAAAGGATTTTAATGAATACAATTGTTTTTAATGATCAAAAAAATTCCAATAAATATATCTCTGTAAAAAAACAATAATTTATACAGTTTTATAATAATTTTCTATCGTCTTTTAAATGTACTTGGCTGGATTTTTGCCTCAATCAAAATAAGATTCCTCTGAATCTAAATGTGACATTGCATACAGACAGCAACAACTTGAATATATAAAGGATCTTTAAAGACATAAGACTTGCGAGGACGAGTTTGGAATCAAAACGGATGTGTCTTATGGTTTTTAACTGTAATCTATCACGAGAAATACAAAAGGTTCAAAGTTCACATTTTCTCAATGATTGAACTTGTACAACAGGAAATTGCAATTCTCAAAACATTTTGATTTCATCTTAAAAGGATGCCACTTAGCAACTATAATGGTGATCTATTATTCGATCTTTATCTGATTTGCTAACTTTCATGACAGTTTTCGACCTTGGATTGATGAGATCTCTTGGTAACTTACAAAGGATCGCTGTCAATCTAAACTTGTTTTAAAGGTGCACATTTTGCAACAATTTCAATAGGCAATTTTGTATTCATGAGGATTTAAGTCCCTTTTATGTACTCAGGAATGTTTTCGAGCTTATTTATTCCCCCCTATCAGAGTTTCATTTGTAAGATAAGAGTATTGCTGCGAAATCAACAACTAACTTCAAAACTTTAAATATCTGAAAAGTGGAAAATAATTTTTTTTGTCCTAAGAAAATATAACCTTAAAATCACTTATACCTTAGTACCTAAGAAAGGCAATGCGAGAAATTATGTATTTGTTCTTATATATGCTGATTAATAAGAAGAATAAGTGATAATGAAGGAAAATTGTAAATATCATAATAAATTATAAATTCTTCATGTTAAAAATGAATGAAATCAGTGTTGATTTTTAGCGAATGTTAAAATGTATCCATTGTAAGGCTTTGTAATTTTTTTTCTACTTCTTGTCGTAAAAATACGTATATTTTTCTACATATATATATATTTTTACCTCTCAACTTTTTTCCTGTGCTCATAGGCCATCTAGAGAATGATATAGGCCCAAACAAATTATTATAAAATTAACTGCAATATATTGTTATATATTAATAATAATACACATTGTATTAGCACAAGTTGTCATTTTTATTTGTTTAAGTTATATTAAATGTAATGCTAACTGCTATATGCGTGTGATCGAAGTAATAATATTTTTTTGTTTTATGATCTTTAATATTAATAACCTGTGTCAGGTTCCTACCCCACCAAAGTACATTACTTATGCAACCTCAATATATCATTTTATCTTATCATAATTAAGAAAAGTTGTATTCATATTTTATAACTATTTTACATCACTTATCTGTTTGTAATACTTTGTAAAAATCGTGTCTTTTCAAAAATCTAATTAGGTCGCTAATGAATCCATAAGAATATCTCGTCTCTGCAAATTAAATAATTTAATTGTACACATTATTTTCTATTTAATTTTAGAAATATATACTTAACAATGAAATTTTGTCCTATTTCTTACAGTTTTAGAATTAATTCAGTTATAAGCTAGAATAGAAGTTTAAGGAACAATTTAAGTTTCACACTACAATCGCATTTGATTATATTAGTAGAATTATTGCTAAGTTAATACGATAGGTAGAATAATTTTCAACTATTGATTAAAATTATTTCTTTATTATATATAGCTTATTTGATGTCCGTATTTTAATTTTTATGAGTTTCGAATTTGTATTTTGAAATCAGTGACATTAAATTTATTTCATGAGAAGCTTTAGCACAACCTCATACTTCCCCATATACATCTATTGTAGCTACAAATAGAATAGAGTGGACTTAATGAGCACTGGATTTCTAAGGGAAGTGAGCGCTGTGTAAGAATTTATATGAACGCAAAAAACAAACATTTTATGAGACTAAGAGTGCCGCTTACATTTCCGTAGATGTTGAACCTTAGAGGAGCTCCTTGCACAGAGTCAACAATCATCTCGTTGAGTATTTGCGACGAAGAGAAGTCTCCAGTGACGAAGTGGTAGAGTATGAAATCTCTGAGCAATTGGGGATTCCTCTTCATGTCTTCGAGAGTGCCACCGGGGAGGTAGATGAAGGAAGCATCTGTGGGCACAAACAGGGTCCAGTAGCCTGTCACAAAAGAGATGAGAAGATTGATTACAGAGAGATTCTCGATTGACTGTTGAATTCAGTCAATATCATGATGTTTTGAGAGTTTGATTTATCAAGTCTTTTTTTTTTCTCTCATTTTTAGAGGACCCTTCCTCTTTACCCCCCGCCTGCAAATTCTTTTTGTAAAATGACTGCAAGATCACAGAAGAGACTCACGGGCCCTCGTATTAATTATGAAATAGGCCCATAATGTGGTATTCGAAATAAACTTAATTACAAAATAAACCAAGCCCGATAAGCTGTACCGGATGTTTTCTTGTTACTGTAATTTTGACAAATTGTGTAGTAAAAATATGCTCTTCGACTATAAATATGTAACGGTTAAGGATACAAAAGTTTGCGCTTTTCATTTCAAGATAAGAAAAAAAAAATCGAAGAATGTTTAGTATTAAAAACGAATGAAATAACTTTTACTCACGAGCACTTAATTTCTGATACATCTCATCTAAGCGGACGGAAGCATAATCACAGAATTCATATTTCAACAGTATCTATCTACATGAATTAAATTCCACTTATAATTCTTTTGTAAATAAAAAATAAATGGCTGAGAATATACTTTCTACACATGCATTCTATAACATTTATTAGAAACGAAACGATCTAAAATGCCCCAAGTCAAGAACAAGGAATATTAATACACATGAGAATACTAACGGATTTATACGATTTATATAGGATAATGTGACTCAGTGGTTGTAATTGAAGAAAAATCATTAGTTCATTATTCGAATAGAATTTATGCTGCTTCTCCGTTTTATTTAACAAAGCAGTCACGAGTAATTATGGGCAGGATTAACGTGACGCATCAACAACAATCGGAAAGCTAACCGAAGATAGCCCCCTTCAAGATCACTGATCGAAGTAAAATCCTTGGACATAAGGAATGCAGCCAAATATATCCAAGCTTCGTATTACAAATAATGGCATCGGATTTTAATTATGCACATTAATTTTAAATTTTATTCCAAGTTAGATCATCTGACATTACCGCGAGCGATAAATGAATCAATATTAGCAATTTACGCTCAACAACGCATATGGCATAAAATAATTATCAACATAATGTTTCAGTTAGAGTTATTTATTTTTCTTGTTACTTATATAAATAAGTTCAAAATCAAAGAATCCTTAGATTGAATGATTTGTTTATTTAAACTTATATGTAAATGTAGGTTTATTCGGTTTGCATATCCCTCTCCATAAAAAAAAGATAATAATATCGCTTATTAGTTTTTTTGCATCATTATTTGCTTCCTTGTTTTTTTTCTTGAACTTTTTATTCTTGTCGTTAAATTTATTGCTTTTGTTTAAAAAACGTTTGGAAGTTTTTGTTCTAAAAAATTGATTTCCGTTTTTTAACGTTTACCTATTAAATTATACGCAAATACTTGTTTAAGCAAGCACATTTACGGCGATAATAATGCTAAAACTATCCTTACTATCTAACAGAATTGTTTAGTCAGGCATGTTTTATTTAATCATATTTTACCATAAAATAAAGCAAGCATTAAAAAAGAATTTTACGCAGCGCTAACCAAACATTCTGATTACAGTTATCAACTGCATAAATGTCTACCTAAAACTTTCTAAAGTAATAAAAGCGATCCTTTGAAAACGAATTGCCCCGCTTTTCATTTTACAGTCTCCTTTTCTTTTTTCTTATTTGTTTGTTCCTATTCATTTAGTTTGTTAGAAACAATAAAAGAGCGTGTTATGAAGGAGAAAGATAATGTGTATTTGTTATTAGAAAAGCAGAGTGCAATTGAGATTGCTTGCTGTCTTATAACAAATACAAGTCAAAAACGCGAAAAAAACCTACAATTTTTCATGGGAATTTTTGTATACAAAAGTTACATTGATTTATAGCAGCATTTATGTGGAAGAAAGAGCTTTCTTCCTTTTTTTTTTATCCATTACTTGTATTAGTTCTTTTGTTTACTATTAATTGTCTACATATAAAGAATACTATTAATATAAATCCATCCTTTCCGTGTCTGTAAAAAATAGCATGTTTGATTTTTATGAACAAATATATTACTTCGTTAGATGATAATTTATTTTCAGGTATTGTCACTAAGTGCAATAGATTGCCATTTATTCAATGAAAGGAATAAATCTCTTTTGTGCCAAATAAGATATAATTGTACGCCATTTGATACAAATAATAATCTTGTTCCGAATATTTTTAAAAGACTACACTCCTTTATCGTGTAGTTCGAGTACAAAAAGTCACATTGAAAAACGAAAGAAACAAGCAAGAACGGTAGAATTATACATCGAACATCTGATATTGCAAATATTTTCGCTACAAAAATTGATGTTTACAATTTCCTATCCATGATTTTAGATTAATATAGATTTTATTTGGTCATGGACAACATGTTTTTGTTCTCGAAGCTTCACAAATAATATTTAGTTCATCAAAGATGAAATATAGAAGATAAAGAAAACTTCACGTTTTTTAGAATTATCTTATAACATACTCATATTTACTGTTTTTGCATATCGAAAATAATAATAAAAAAGGTGCATTAGTTGTAAAATAGTGAATAAACAGAAAACTTATTCACAAAGCTCATTATATTACTATAAAGTACTAATTTCTGATATAACTTATTTTAGTAATTTATACAGCTATGAAGAAAAAAGAAGCATAACTTTTTTTCCTTCGAAGAAATTCTAATATTGAATATTTTTTCTGAAAATGTTTTTTTTTAATAATGTTTGTATAGAAAAAATTAATGGAATTGAAAAATCAATTATTTTTTAAATTTAAACAGTAAATTGAAAATTAAAGTAATTAAAATCTAATGTTCGACTCAAAGTTCTTAGAAGACTATGAAAAATAAAAAAAAATGATAAAAGAGAAATTGAAGGAGGCAAAAGAAACATTATATATTTTTTTCAAATCTGATGAATTATGTGTTCTAGAAATTTTTAAAACTTCTCAATAATAACAAATCATACTACACCACCACATTTTCTTTAACTTTACTCAATCAAGATATTACTAAACTTATTTATTTTTCACTTTCATTTGAGTACAAAATTTTATTTTAGGAATACAAAATAATTAAATTCAAAAGTTCGATTCAAAGTTAAAGTTCTTAAAAGACTATGAAAAATAAAAAAAAAAAATGATAAAAGGAATAACCGTATTGTTTTATTCCATTTTATAAATGTAATTACTAACTTACCACCCAATCCTTGCAACACTTCTTCCAAACCGGCATCCCTTAAAAGTTTGCAAAACTTTTGCAGTCTTCTCTGAATTAGAAAATCGTACAGAGGGGCCAGGGGACCATCCACATATTCAACTTCACTGGCAGGAACACTCTGAAAATAAACAATAATGTATTTGAACTTCTTCTTATGAAACATCCACTTCTTATGAAACATCCAACTTTGATCCCTCTAAAGAACCGCTGTGTAATGGAGTTGATGCACGTTAAACCTATCCTTACATTAGGACGGTGTGAAAATTTAAAGAAGTAGTGCCAACTCAGGTGTCATAATCGTCTTTCGACTCTGGTTCAAAATTACAAGGTCCATCAGCAATAGCCCTTGTGTTGTTTTCTAAGACCAATATTAATAAACAGTCTCTCACTCACTCACCCAATATCCCGCGTACTAAAAGTCCAATCAAAAGTTTTAAAGAGGAGAATTAAAACGAACAAACAGAGCTTTATTTCATTAAAATTATAATACCCAATTAAAAAAATTGAAAATGGAGAATATATGTGTAAAAAAACCTGTAACGAGTATAATATTATTTCAGTAAAATAATTGGTCATTATTTAACACACATACATAGGCAAGACACCCGGATTTATTTTTAATTCATTTTTTTTCCTTGTTTACTTGAGGAAAAAGAGTCTAGTCATTAGATATAAAAATGTTTGCTTTAGTTGGTGACAGAGAGCTTAATAAGACCTGTGAAATCAAACTTTTGCCTACAGATTAAGAATGAATCCTACATTTTGCAGATGGTTTCAGGTATTTGGTGATTTTTTGATAAGACTAAGTAAAATTTTAAAAAAAAGTTTTGTGGGTAAACTAGTTTGTTGTGACAAACTGGTTGAATATGCTAAATTCAAAACTAAACATTAAAAAAAATCTATTGCGCAAATCAGTCAAATAAGGTGATTTTGATAATTTTAAGTGCTTGCAATTTTTAGTGTCTAATAGTGCTTGCATGATTATAAACAGCAATATATGTTGGTTCCTACGAGTGAGGTTCTAAAGTACTTGTGTTAGTACAGATGGTGTAAATGTAGCAAGTTGGTGCTACTACTGTGTGTTGGCATATATTATACCAACCCAAAACAAATTTGACAGTGATTCATAATTTAGTTTTGATTTGGCACTCATGTGACGTTGAGTTGTTACTGTCGTTAAGGCTCGGATTCATCATTAAGCACCAGAAATCAAACCCCACTCAAAATAAGGGGGTTTTAGCGGTTGACGATTTCTACCTGCTGGCGGGGAAAGAGGTTGATCCTGAACGAAAGGGACGATTTGTACCCCTGTTCTGTCAGTCCGGAGAAAACTTATCCTGTCACTTTTGTACTGCTCTTATTAAATAGGCCAACAGGGATTCCCCTCAGCTAGTTAATAGAGATTTTAAGTTCTGTCATCGTTATTGAAAAAAGCCGTCGCAGTTTGTTTCGTTTGAGTCTGTTCTAAAGAAGGGAAAGATGGTCTCATCGCTCGGAAAATTTACGGTGACGAATTTTTGAGATATTAAGGATGTCATACTCATCGACTTCTTGTTCCCATTTCTGATACAAGTACTTTTTGAACCGACCTTGTACATGCAATATCGATAGCAGTCGAATGCTCTTGCCTAAGACTTCTTCTTCTTCTTTTTTTTTTTTTTTTTTGTTGATCCAGAAGGATAAAGGAGGAATAAGAAGGAACAGATATAACGCGTGAATTCTAAAAATGTTCAGACATAATTCATAATTTCATAAACAAAGAGTGTCTAGACAGCACTTCAAAGACTTTTATGAATATTTTCATAGAGGAAAATAAGCAATGTGAAAGACTTCCGTAATAACTTATAGAAGGGGGGGGATGTATATCTATAATGTTTACGTTATAATGGAGAATATGATTGCGATAATTCATTTCTGTAGTTGATAAATCGTTTCGAAAGAAAATATTAAAACCAAATAATTTAATTGCATTCATAATTTATTTTTGTCTGAATCTTTAATAGATTTCAGACTTTGAGAGTGAAAAATTTCTATTCTTCGAAAGACAAGATGATGAAATTAATTTTTATCTTTCAGGGAATAGCAATTTTGAAACGTAAAAAGAGATCCTTTTTTCAAATTTCAGATTATCTGAAATTTGAAAGAGAGTGATGAAATCCAGTAAAAAACATAATTTTATTTAGAAAATCTAAACCGAGTTACATTTTGTAAAAAAGTTCTACTCCTTCACAACATATATTTAATTTAATTAATTCAACTCATCTAGAAATCAACTCAAGAAGTGAACTTCTCTATTTTCATTTTTTCCAAAAGAATTCTTAGTTACCAATATTTCTACACGAGCGATATATATTTTCTTTATTTTTAGGGTCTTATGAAATTAGATTGAAATGTTTTAAAAGAGCGAGGAACATCAAAATTTGATAACAATTCATAAAAATATTAGGATAAGACTATTCTATTTTGTGAATGTGTTTTACATAAATTAATTTACTCAACAATTTTTGTTCTAGTTTTCAGATTATTTCTTTCTTGTAGTCATCTGGTCTTTCTGATTTGAATTAACGTCACACTTGAGAAAAATAAGGTAGTTATTGGCAACCAATCACATAATTTTGAGTCTTAGTTGCGTGATGATGTAAACACCCCGAGCAGCTATCTTTCTCTCCTAACTTCCACACTACTGGATGACTTTAAAACCACCCACAGTTAGATATATCATGTAGCAATCCCTATTATTCCACTCAATGGATCTTCAGTGGAATCAAAATTACATATTTTCTATTGAATAGCAAAGATGATGCCGCCGCAGTAGCCGAATTGTCATGTTCGCAAACTTTCTAGCCGGCAGCCTTGATTTCACTTCAACACCGCCGTTACGAGGTTAGCAAACATGACCAATCGGCTACTGAGACAGCATTATTCTTTGCACACTCTTCTGTGTATCTCTCATCACATGAATGTGGTGTTATGTCGCATAAGTAAATTTTAGTGTAATTAGTGAAATGTATCTTGATTAATATTCGAAAAGCAGTCAAAACGTTTTCAGTACTCCGTATTTTATTTTACATTGTGAATAATTATGACAAATGGTTGAAAAGCAAATTACTTAATATCTGATAAAATTTCAGATTGTTATACGCTTCGTAGTACTTTCAATTTAAAGAACGTAAGTAAAATTTTTAATAAAATAAATTTTAATGAAATAGAATAAATTTTTATAAAATACGCAAAAATCAATGTAAAAATGTGATGCACACACACAAATTTTAATACTTTTAGAATGTTCCATAATAACGGATTACATGAAAATCGAGCAAAATAAAATAAAAGGAATTTTAAATTAAGTACTTACGCAACTTCATCTACATATAAGAAAAATTCGTTTAGGAATTTTTTCAGGTTTTCCCTTTATTTATAAATTATTCATTTTAAAAGATCATCTTAAAACCATAAGAAGTATTAACTAATTAAAATAATTTTAAAACACTTACTTCAAAAGCTTCGAGTGGGGCTACTTGAGGTTGAGGATAGGAACCTAAGAATAAAAAGAAAAACTCGATTAAATTTCGTTTAATAAAAAAGAAAACTTATAATACTTATCGTTGAATAAATTATAACTGCGAAATAATCAAATTATGTCTTATTTTTTAAAATTGATTTCATAAACTTAATGTTAATCACATGGAATTCCTACAAAAGTCTTCAAATCTTTTCCATTTTATCTATTTTATCAGTGTATCCGAAACAGCAAAAAATAATTAAGGTCTCTGCGGAATTACATTTCCCCTCCGATTTTTGAAAAACATTTTTATGGCTATTTAAAGGATTCATTTGTGAGATTTCAGGTCTCTAAAATTATTTTAAAATATTTTTAAAATTCGAAGGAAAATAGTGATACCACAGAAACCTTCATTATTTCTTGCTGTTTAGGATACACTTTTTCATTCAAATAGATAAAATAGTAAAGTTTTGAAGATGGTAGTAGAATTTCCAGAGGATTAACATTACGTTCACGAATTCAAAATAGCCGGTAAATGGGATCTTTAATAAGCGTAAAGTTAATATAAGTTTTTGATTAGCAGAATGTAGAAAAAGAAGTTCACAAAGAAACAGATAAAAAAAAGTAATATTTTTTTCTCTTGTTTGCTTTTCATAATACCATACATTCAAAAATCTAGTCAATCATTAAAAGTTTACATTCATTTCCGTGTATTATAAAAATAGTTTTTTATTTGAATAAGTAAAAATATAATTGTTTTATGAGACTAAGAAACTGAAAGATTTACTTATCAGAATAAAATATTTACAAAATTTTGACAAATTTTAATCTAGTTCAGTGCAAATTTATCGAAAATTTTCACCTTGATTTATAATTTAAATCAAACATGTGAATCTACAGCGATTCATTCAATCGAACAATAAGTAATAAACGTTTTATTAAAAATTCCGTATCTATGTTTTTGAGCTTTCCATTACTATAAATGGATCCCACTGTTCAGCAGTGAAAGGATTACAAGAGATTCGTAGATTCGAAGGGAAAACTCAATAAAGCTTGCATACATGAGTTTTATTAATTTTATCTATCTATAATTGATAATTTTTGAAAGTTTCAAAAGAAATTATTTTCTTACTCTGAAGTACCTACCGATACCAAAAGTTACTTATATTTACGAAATGAAATAAATCTTCCATCATATTATGAATTACTAACATTTATCCAAGATCAATTTTTAAAGCAATGACTGAGAACAATAAATTCCCTTTAGTATAAAAACACTACAAAACAAGAGATGCCAAGTGCCTGATAAAAAACAATAATTTTATTGTTGATTTTATTTTTTTTTATTATTTTTTTTTAACAAATCCATTTTTCCATAAGAAATGAAAGCTTTTTTTGTAATATTCATGAAGTTAAACTTTGATTAGTTGACTCATGTATAAATCTTGAAATTTGACATGCTTGGTTAAAATGGTCAGGAATTTTTATTATAATGCTTATTAAAATGCTACAATAATAATACCTAGAAAAAAAAGAACATGAATATTAAAAATATATGGGTATTTCAAAACAATGGAATTTTAGCTATTGATCAGTAATTGCATAAAAATTAAAACAAAAATTCTAAATTTAATAGAACAAATTAAAACAGTTTTCTGAGCATTTTTGGAAAAACATAGAAAATTGGATGGAAGGATTGATTACTTATTATCGTTACACTTGGAAGCAACACGAGAGCTACTGGCGATAAACATCCTGATTTATGGAAAATTGGAAGATATTCAAAAAAGTAATCTTATTGTTATCTATGTCAATCAAAACAAATAAATTCTTAAATAGCGTATTATTGATAACATAAAGGTTAAATCTGTTATTAATCCCACCACTTTTACAGCTGAATATTCTGTAATTCTTCAGAGATATATATTCCACCCAAAACATCTGCAAAAAAGAGTATTGAATTCTTAGAATATTCACCATGTATTTCCCTTTCATCAAATAGCATGCATTACTTTAAAGAAAAACGACAGTGACAACATGGGGAAAGTTCATAATTGTTAAAGAAAAATGAATGTAACATTTGCCCTTTTAACTTTGCTAATCTAATCTTAATGTTCGCAGAAGAAAGAAACCAACCAAACGTGACAAATTAACTCCCATATTCCTTTATCCAAACCCTTCACTGTCACTCCCATTCAAATCAAACCCGAACAAAAGAGGTTCCGAGCAAGGTTCTGAATCTTTTTAACCACCGGTTTGGGTGCCAATTGGTCGTTATTATTGACGGAACTTAATAATACCTTTGTCGGGCAGCCATTGACCAAGAAAGACAACAATAACGGGAAGCGCCTCACTTAACAAAAAAATAAACACTTCGAGGAAGGAGAAAAATTGAATCTCAAATATCTCGCCCGGAATTGTTTGCGGGCACATCTCCTCCCATATGTCCTGTTCCCATGACATCATTTCTTGTCCACGTCTGGAGAAACATATTTTTGGGAAAAAAAAAAAAAAAAAAAAAAAAAACTGAACGTCCGGGATGTTGAATTTTTTTGTAGAATATGCTAAAAAAATAAGAATTAAAATGAGTGGTAATTGATTAAGTAATATTTCCATCACATTGAAGATAATTTTTTAAAATCTAATAGTTCTTAATAATTACCATAAATGTAACATCGTAAATTCTAAATGTAAGGTAGAGGTAATCATCGCAAATATAATAATTCTTGGTAATCACTGGAAAGGTAACCTCCTCCAATTGCCGTACTCGTATTACGTATTCTCGAACACTAGCTCAAATACCTAGCGCTGTATGGAAATTCAATCTTCTAGATAATAAAACTTAGTTCTGATAACTGAAATATAAATTTCAGACTTAGTTCAAATCTTTCCCATTCTTTAAAAGCATGTTTAATTCTCGATAAACATTGTAAATTCTAAAGATGAGATAAAGGTATTCATTGTCAATCTGATAATTCTTGATAATCACAAAAATTGTAGCCACGTTCAATTATTAGTATTCACTGTATTACAGATATTCGTGTATTAACTTAAACACCCGGCATCGTGCGAAAGTTTGTTTTGTAAGTAAAACATTATTCTGGAATTTAAAATGCAATTTTCAGATTCTGTACAATTCTTCCAAATTCCGTAAAAATTTGTTCATTTCTTGACAATCATTGTAAATTCTAAAGGAAAGGTAACGGTAATAAAGATAAATTATTTTGATAACCATCGCATTATATACAAGATCTAATACCTGGGGGAAGTGAAGTTTGTGGGGGAGTATATAAATATTTAGAAAATTTTGCTCTAAAATTAAAATAAAACTCCAGGAATTAAAGCTTTTTTTAAAGATATTTATGCATTCTTGCTTTACAACAAATAGGTATATAACTACAAAGCTTTATGACCCGTTACAACATTTCATCGGCTTAACTTTTCTTCAACTTAACGTCATAGAAATATTTTATATGGAATGAAAAGAATAATTTTAAAAAAATTGAGTTATTCTGTGTAAAGTTTTCGAAAGAACAGATTTAACCATCAAAAGTACTAACTTTTTTAAAAAATAATCATTAAATTATTCATATAAATATAAATATTAAAGAAAACGATAAAAAATTGAAATCGGAAATAATATTCTTTTTAGATATTAAAATTAAAGAAAACGATATAATTTATTAAATTAAATCTATTTGAAATTAAATGTAATTATATTGCTGTCATAAAATTAAAATAAACAAATCACATGCATTTCTCACTTTATTTTGAAAAGTGATGATACCATTTTGTCATTGACCAAAGCAATAGCTCCTTTGGAGGCTAAAAATAGAAGAGGTATGAATAGAAATGGTTGTTCAGAGAGAGAAAAACTACTATTTAAAAATAATTTGCCCCCAAATATTAAAAAGGAAGCTAAATTAAGAAATAATCTGAAATTTTCGATATAAAAAGGCACAGCATTGAAATTTTCTTAAAATTACATTTAAGTAAGTTTACATTAAAATTTCCCATTTAATTGTATTTCTGATTGTATATAAATTTTGAAAATACCTCAACATGGAAAAATTACTTAAATTTCAATTGTGATTTTTATTCTAATTCCATTAGCATGAGATATATTTGGTAACTAAATTCATTATAGGTGAAAGCAGAGAGAGACATGAACGGTAACACACAACACAAATACATATGGAAACTTTCGATTTCATTTAATATATAAAGTTTAGAAATATAGTCATACATATATATTAAATCATTAAGTATTTATTAATTAGTCTTAGTTATTGAATAAATTCTTGTTTTGTTGCCTCACCGGAAATAAAACTAAATTTTAAAGTTATTTTATTTATGAGGAAGACTAGAGAGTAGTATGACCGGTATGACTTCACAAGGTCAAGCAATTCTGCATACTGCAACCGTAACAAAATTTTAAAATTCGTCATTTTCTTAGGCACCCAAGTGGCTGTTGTTGTTTTGACCAATAACAAAATGTCGTAGGTGATTACTTTTTAAAATTTTTTCCTAAAAGTTTTGCGTATATGTTTGATGCTTGCTTTCACCAGTGATGAATTTAATTTTCAAAAATAGGTCATGATAAAATTTTATTAATTTTTTTTATTGGATTGAAATAAAACATATATGAAAATTAAGTATTTTATTTATTTATCGATTGATGTATTATTTTAAATAATATATAATTAGGTATCAGCAAACGACAAAATGATTAAAATTATTCAAAATTTTTAGAACAGTTGTGAGGCTTCAAGAATTCCCCCCCCCCTTCTTTTGAATTTGGCGTTTTCCTCAGAATGTTTTGGGGTCAAATGATTTTAAATATTGATTTGCCATTATTATAACCAACAAAGAGGCTTTTATAATACATCGCGTAATATAATAAATTAAATTAAAACAGATCCCATTTAATGCGTTACAAAGAAGAGAGTGAAATCTATTCTTAGCAATGTATATTGCATAGAATCATTTCAAACTTCATGTAATATGTTGGGTTTGATTTCAGTAATAATTTCGTTTTATTATTTTCACACACTTTAGTTTTCCATCATTTTTTTTTAAAATTTTGTAAGTTTTCTTAATTTTAAATTTATAATAATTCGTTGAGCATAATTTCTATTTATTAACATAATTTAATTAAATTGGGGCAATGGTAATTATATTTCTCTCTTGCCTATGCATCTTTATCCATTCATTCAGAAAACGCCTAGAAAATGTGAGAGATATTTTTTAAGAAATTTGCTACTCGTCTTTCAAGAAAATGGTTAGTTGGTTTTATTAACGTCGTACTAGAAGCAACACGAGGGCTATTGGCGACGGTCGTCGTAACTTTGAACATTGGTTAAGTGACGAGGACGACACCTGATCTGTCACCTTCCCTCTTTAAACTTCCTAACCACGCCACGGGAAGACTAGGGACATCAACGAGATTTAACGTGCATCAGCCCGGGCTACATGGCGAGTCTTTAGTGGCCGTCTTTTCAAAAAGTGAAACGTAAATGTTTAGCTGTTGATATTTTATTGTTATTTCGTATAAGTTTACTTTTTTTGTACAATTACTAATTTTCATAATTTATTAGCATTTAAAAAATTTTTAAGCAACGCAAACTTTTTTATTATGTGTCTATATAGGGATCATGGTATGACTTAAATAAAACATCATTTATAATTTATATCATATACAATTAAATAGAAAATATATAATTTTATCATATAATATAATTATTAAATTATATATATATATATATATATTATATAATTTTCTTATGTATAATACTTATTATATATTTTTTTATTTCATAATATAATTTTATCTTACATAATTAAATAGAAAAATGTGTGCTCGTAAAATATTTTTATGTCCGAAACTGTTATTATGTTATTAAAGCTTACGCATACCTTTTTTGTCTCAGACTGTACTTTATCTGTATCTTCTAATCTTCTATAGAGGCATATATTGTGTTACTACATGCATCTTCTATATAACGTAATTTTTACCTGTATACTATTAACTTTAAAACTAAATCTGTATTCCATATAATGTGTGCGTACGTAAACTCCATATATTTATTTGTTACCAATCATCATGGAAGCAAACATAAAAGTATTGTTTTGTTAATTAGTTTTCCATTGTGCATAAAAACTGTTATTAATTATTTTTTGTTCGAAAAAAATCGTCTGTTTTATTTTGGCACTTTAAACATATCTCTGTAAAAGTTTGTTTTCTTTCCGAAGAATTCTACATTCTCGCTGAAAGTTGCAAGTCTGATTTTCACATAGATATATTATTAATTTAAAGTAGTGAACGCGCCCTACATATTTTGGTGATCTAGACGTGATTTGAGCATGCATCTCTTTTACATCAAATCAATATCATATTAGAATTATTTTATATGTGAATGAATGTATTTTAAAAAAAAAGACTCTCTTATAAATTTATCTGGGTTGATAGCTAGATTTAAAGAAAAGATATATAAAGAAATAAATTGTAAATACTGATATTTTAAAAGGATTTTCAAACAATATGTTTAAAAAATACGCAAAAAAGGTATTCAATTTATTAAATTACTTCTTATTTCACTAAATCCACATTTCGCGCAGTTATTATAGTGCACTTTAAAAGCAGCAGTCACAAACTGGGCTTCAAATACTTAATTATCCGTTGATTGTCATAATAATAATTCTATCATAACTTTTCGCCATTTTGTATCTAATGGCCAAGAAAAACAACACCAGAAAGGATCCTTCATAATAATAAAGTAAACATAGAATATAGGAAGGAGAGAGAAAAACACCGATAAACAAATTCTCGCCCGGGATTGTTTGATGTCGTACTTCTTTTTTTATGTCCTGTTTCCCTGACATAAATTTTTCCATCCACATCCACGAAAAATTTTTAAGGGTTATGCAAGGTGTCATTTGATTCATCAACGCCCAGGGTGATGGATTGTCTATGGAATGAACCAAAAAGTAAATTTTGCGAGCATTACGTGGGCGGTGGTAAGAATACAAAGATTGTGCGCCTTGAGGCTTTTACTCAGCAAAAAAAAAAACCTCCTCCAAGATAATGAGGTGCATTGTGAGAGCTGATTAACTTTAACCGCGGGAAGCAGCTTTTGTGGACATGAGATAGTGTCGCCGAGATGACTTCGGCCGATGTTTTTGATAGATGTTTTTCTTTCTCAACATATAAGGACTGTTTTCCGCTAGGAGGGTGAAAATTATAAGCCATGGTTATGAGTACCTGCAGCTAAGATAGGTTTTGGTAAGGAGTTCACGGGATAATTACGTGATCAAGAGAAAATGTCGAACAAAGGCTTGATAGAAATGTTTTATTTTTAGGAGACGCTTAGGGAGTCAGGCAAAAGGGAGAAAAAAGTTTGGGAAATAATGTCATGCTGAGAGTCAAAGCGGTTAATTTTACAAAGTAAATAATGGCAAATAATTTAATCCTTAACTCTTCGAATAAAGAAAGTAGTGGTGTTCTTTCAACAAACTTTTACGACGAAAACTACTAAAATCATTTTAATGAGGGTAGTGTACGAAGCACTAATCAGAACATGAATTACACGAAGCTATGATTTATAAATTTTACTTTATTTGCAATTTCTCAAAATTTTAAGTAGGTAGAAAGTCTATAATTTAATGAAAACAATATTTCTTTAGCTACGATTTTGTTTTTCAAAGCAATGATGGCTTAACTTTAAAATTTAATCACTGACACTCAACGATAAATCAAGTATATGCATTAGAGAAAAATTAGTTTAGAATACATTTTTTTTTAAGTTTAAAAATCAATTAGATCACATCATATATTTGAGGATTAAATATTTCAAATTTTTTTTCCCGTAATCTTGTTAGTTTTCAGTTTGTTGATATGATTACGAATTATTAAATTTAGCAGAAATATTCTACTGAAGTAAAAATAAAAATTGTCATGTTGTAACTCATTCCATATGGTCCAGTCCAGTGATGACGAATTTATTCCATGCGTTTCAAATGTAAAATTGTTTATTAACGTCACCCGGAGAAACAACACGAGAACACGAGGGCTATTGGTGATCTCGTAATTTCTCGGCGTTAAATAACATTAAAACATAAAAAGGAACCGGCCGTCAGATGAAGTTAAAAATGCTTGCTTACGCTTGAAGTGTACGAAGGACCAATCCTCATCTGAAGATTTAGCAAAAGAATTCAGCGACAAAAATCACTAATGCATAAAATTACTTGTTTTTACTTCTTTAATACATAAATATATTAGAAACATAAATCTCTTTTTTAACTGAAGCTAAAAATAACACAAAAGTATAGATATTTCGAGATATCACACTGCACCCGAGTTAGGGATTCGCCATCACTGGTCTAGTCAAAGGTTAAACTAATTCCACCAGAATGAAAATCCCCAAAAAATCATGAACTGGATGAGGAGCAGTAAATCTTTGTCAGGCCCCATAAGGTTGAAAAGATGTCCAGGAAAGGCTTAAGGTAAAACTACAAATGGTGCAGGTCAGAAAGGTTTTCAGTTCCTTGTAAAAAATGAAATGTTTAATAAAAGAAACTAAGCTCTTTAAAACACAAAAATGCATTAAATCGAAACATTTACTCGGTGTCGAAGTCTGCTCGCAAACCGAGAGAGAGAAAGATGTTGCGACTGCGTGCACTTCGTGGAGATGTAAAGCATATGCGCGCAGAAATGAATATTGTTATTTTTTGTGAGAAAGTAGGAAAATGTAACTTGTGTAGGGAAGGAGACTTGTGTTTTAAATAAATTAACACAGTCCATTTAAAGAAAATTGTTTTTATTAAATTTGAATGTGTTTGAGGGGTTTTTTTTCTAAATTACTTGGTTCGTCATAAGATTCTCAGATTAATATTACACTATAGCTATTATTATAAGACAGAACTTTTTAGCCTTTCGACATCCTTTTTGAACTAACGATTATCCACGGATTCCTATCCCAAGTCAAAGTATGATCAGTCATACGAGTAAGCGATAAAAATGAATTAATAAATATGTTTACAACCAGAATAGACACGTAATGAACCTCTTAAATAGATATATTATTGAAAAATTCATTAGTCAGAAATAATTATGAAATAGATATGATGGGAAAGCTTTTGCAATATTCAACAGCTCCCCTGTGAAGACACCGCGACACACACTTTGGGAACAACTGATATAAGATAATGTCAAAAGTAAATAAGATTGCATCAGTATGTGTCATTAAAAATAAGGTTGATTGATTGACCTATTTTATTAATGTCACACTGGAAGCAACGCGAGGGGTATTTGCGACGGACTTCGTAATTCTGAACCTCGATTAAGTGACGAGAACGACATCTGATCTGGCACCTCCCTCTCTCAACTTCCACGCCACGCCAACTAGGGGACTTTAAGCCTCGACAGATTTAACGAGCATAAGCCACGGCTACACGGCGGGTCTGCATCGAGAGTCGAACCCACGACTCGACGAAAACCACCAAACGAGGGTCCACGACCCTGACCACCAAGCTATCGCGGCCACTCAGAAATAAGGCATGAGAAAGACACACAAAAGAATAAAACGATAACTTTTAAGAGAATTTTGAAAGAATAGCATCAAAACCTCGTGATAATTAATTATAAGAAATTAACATACTAATATATCTTATCAGATTTTCAAGCATACTTTTTTTTATCATAATACTCTGTAAGCATATTTTTCAATTCATGTGAATAGCAATTTATTTCCAGAGACACAATTCATATTTGCTTCCTTATTTAGATTTTATAATCATGCTTACTCCATTATATTTCTAAGGGAAAGCTCAAGCTGATTTGCATTAATTTTTTTTTTTTAAAAAAAATATAACTTCTTTGATGTCAAGTACACGCAGGGAGAGAGAGAGAGAATCTGTAACCTTTTCATTTTAAATTCACCTATTTTTAAACTACTTACAAATGCATAGGCACGAATAAAAAGAAACGAAACGTTAATTGTATTTTTGGCAATGACGGAGTTATCAAAGATCGTGCATGAAGCTATCAACAAAGCTCAACACACTGACATACTTTCACACCCCATGAACGCATCCGATTATCATACAAATAATTACTTTGTATTATATCGGATGCATATCTAGTAGACAAGCAGTGACGGATGGCAATGTCGTACAAGTCTTCCGAAAGATATGGAATCACTTTTAGATAACGCCTAACCACCCCACCTCGTATCTGCTCTCCTGACACGCTTTTTTTAATTTCAAAAAACTTTCACTGAGGAAAAGCCCCCAGTTTTTTTTTTCTCTCTGCCCTGACCCCGGAACAAGGAAATACTTGTAACCACAAAGGGTGGAGTCCATTGAAAGAATAGCAGTGAGGTGAAGTGAAGAAAAGCAAATGAATCTCAGCGGGTTCCATTCTGGGTGGGATTATGGTAAATGATGTCTCCTTCGGTTCAGACATTATTGTTTTTTCGCTCTTTTGTGGTATTGGGGATTATTATTAAGTTTTGGCAATGTATCGTCAGCATTATCTCATTGTTGTGTGGGAAATGCCGAAGCAGTAGGCAAAGACCAAAGTGTGGCAGGGGTAGCCGCATATATTAGGTAGAAGTATGGGATCCAAAGAGGTTTAATGCGATTGTTTGAATTGTTAATGGGAATCGTTGTCTTTTCAAAGAAGTGCTTTGTTACAAAAGGATATGGCGTGACTTTTAAAAGTCTTAAGTTACCGTAGGTAGTTGTTTTTTGTCAGGAAACTCTTCTTTTGAAAGCTATTATTAAACGACAAATGAGAGATAAGTACAAAATGAGACATTGTTAAAATCTTATTTTGGATTACACCTGGAGATGTGTTGAACTTCAATTTCCATTTCAATTCATTTTGTGCTTCATTTCCTCCTTTTGTGTCTTTGTCTGTTGATGTTTCTGTGAACACACATTGTTAAAAAATAATCTATACAAATCCCAACAAGACTAAAAGAGACGTATTTAACTTAATAGGATGGATTACTTCAGGCTATTGGCTGTATGAAACTGTATTGTATAGTGTTAATGAAAAAGCTTTATAGCGCTCTTAAAAGAATTTTACGAGTATGAAAATTATCAAATTATACTCGTTTAATAATCTGAATTTCTTTTTAATGGCAATTGCGTGTTTTTGATTTAAGATCCTGATTTTTAGGGTGCAAAAGAGACAAATTTTAAAATGAAAACATCTTTTAAGAAACGCAGAATAATTTGTAATGAAAAAATAAATTACTAGAAATATATAATATATGTAATAAAATAAAAATTAAAAAAAATCAATGTAGCTGAAAAACTTGTGATCAAATGTACACATATAGAAAATAACATAGAAATAAATTTAACACAATGAAAACTCTGGGAAAATTATAACGTTCTCAAATTAATTATATTAAGGAGACGCTCTATTTTCTCAGTTGTATAACTCTCTCTCTTTTGACACATCTACTTCGTATTCATATTTAAGTTTTGATTACCTGTCAAAAGGAGCAGCGAGTCACAACGATCTTCGAAGAATCTTTGAAACAAAAAAATTAAAGTTATATCTGCATATGATAAACTTCTTAAATAATGGAAAAATTGCTGCTTATTTGAAAATCAGAGTTTCTTTGGTTTGAGTCTTTTTTTCCATCAAAGACCTGAAAAAATATAACGTTTAAAAAGAGGATTGCATTTTTTTAAAATGTCTTTGTATGCATCAAATTGTAGTTAGAGGAAAACACGTCTTTTCTTCCACAGGAACATAGTAAACAGCTAACTAAATTTCATAGATATATTAGGTTTTAAAAAACTCATCTACAACTGTGAAGAATAAAGTGGTAGTTGTATCAGTTGAAAAAACAGAAAATATCAGAACAACTAAAAGAGGAAGGTGCAAAGAACGCTGTCCAAAGAGAGACTGAAAAACGCATGCATTAAATTAGATGTGTAGTTTGTTAATATCATCATAGGTCGCCATGGTCGATAAACTAGCGAACGGTGTTGCTTCCATCGAGTCGTGAGTTCGAGCCCTGGTGACTCTTGAAGACCTGCCGTGTAGCAGACCTGATGCATGTTAAATCTAATCGAAGCTTCAAGTTCTCTCGTTGGGACGTGTGGAATTTCGAAGGGGGTGGGCCAGTTCAAGTTCCGCGCTCATTACCCTACCGAGGTTCAAAATTACGAGATGCGTCGCCAACAGCTCTCGTGTTATTTCTGAGTGCAACGTTTACTAACAATAACACTCACCACACTGGAACTACAGATTTTACATATTTAATCTGATATTATGACTGAAAATTCTCATTAAATAATAATAATTATTTTTGTTATTTTCACCGAGTTGCTTTGGAGTTTCATAAGCCACACAATCACTGGTGTAATTAACTAACACTTTTACTATTTCTTTCAAAGCATTTGACTTATCTTAGCACTTGTTATTCTTATTAAAATATATCTCAGTGTTATTAGTGGTTCATAAATTAAAAAAAACACGATAGTGGTTCAGATGAAACATATGTGTACCAAACTCAAAATTCAGCAATGTAGTCTTTGTCTCCAAATTGTATTTAATCTTTTAACAACATGTTTCCTTTTTTAAACGAAGAAAAACAAACCCCCAAACACAGTAGCGAAATATGTCACGCAGATGGGATCATCTGTTAAAGAAATAATTACTATAGAGATTATACTATTTCCTCATTCAAGCAAAAAAACATTTAACTTTCGCAGCAGTGCGTGAAGGATTAGCAAAGGCTCTTTCTTCACCTATGAGAAAACATTAAAGGATGATACGTTTCCTGAATGAAAGAAAACAACAATAAAAAGAAGAAAAAGCACGACGAGAAGAAGCGATTATAATAACGGAGGAATCTAGGTTCGAAGCTGAAAATTGATGGCCAAGAGATCAAAGTTCAAGAACGATCCTTGCGGTAAAGGGGAAATACTGGCTCTTGGGTATTGCCCATCATTCGGAAAGTGAAACCTGTTCAAAAAGTTAGTGGAACACTAATTGTCCAGGAGCTTGGGTTGCGCCACTGTTGGTAGTGGAAAAATAATCCGGTGTAGTTTTTCAATTAATGGAATGCATGTCAGAAGGACTAGACAGGTGTTTTTTGATATTGCCATTTTTCATGTTTAATTTGTATTTAAATTCAAGAACTCAGATTTTAATAAGGAGAAATCTACGAGAAATATAAGTAACGTTGATTTATGAAGTTAAAAAGTGGAATCCATTATTTATGTTGCCATTTGGGATTTTTTTTCACAGAAAAAAGTTGCTTTTTGCAGCACAGATACGTTAAAATGTATTTCAATGAAGTTTCTTTTTTGTCTTTTCTCTTACTAGAATTTTTTCAAAAATTATTTGTCAATTGAAAATTAAATGTTATTGGGGGGAGGGGGAATGTAGCTGTAAAAGTAAAAATGGAACTAAATGATTTCTGTTCATCTGATGAGAAGAACTGGATTGGTATATTCGAAAATATCATATTATAAACCTACAAATGAGTTTATTTAGAGTATTCAAAATTATTTTTTAAAAATATGTCTGTTTATTCAAAACTTATTCCAAATGAGGATCTCTGTGATATGAAATTGAGGATCGGGAGAGTTTCTCCATGTATTTAATTTATTGATGATTTAAAGAAAAGTATTGCAAAAAATTGTGTATTAAAAACCTATTTTTGCATTATTTTCTGTTTTTATAGAATAGAAACTGAAAGGGAATTGTGAGTCCTGGGGTGGGGGAAGGGTTAGAAAAGAAAAGAGCGATAAAAATATTTTGCCTCTTTAATATACCCAATAGTTGGTAGAAACGCATCATAATTAAGACTCCATAAGATGAAGAAGAATCTTGTGGTTTCTTTTTGAAAAATTGAAGGCCAGATGCGTTACAATACTCATGTTACAGTGCGCCAAAGACACATTGGGAATATATAATTCTGCAATATGAATTAACTGGAAGTTTATTCAGGCAGCACTTTGATCATCATGAGGGCTGTTCGCTGAGTAATCTTGAACCATGTAATACGAGTAATATGCACGACACATGAGCTGGCATACTACTCTCCAAACATCCACCCCATACCAACGTGAGAACATTGAAGCTCAACAGATTTAACATGCATCTATCCTTCTGTACTAAAGGCCTTCAAATGGCAATATGATTTGAACTCTGACGATTTCGAATAAAGATTTAAAAAGCGCAAATATTTGGTGGGGGGCGGAATTCCTGAAAAACGAGTGTTGTTAAAATTATTTTCTCATGTTTCCAAGCTTTTTTTTTCATGATAGTTGAAGTAAATAAGTTTTTATTTGAAGAATATATTTTTGCACTCTCCTAAGGAGAAAAATACTGATTTAATGATTAAAGAACATATTAAGCATGCAAAATGAGCAACATTATTAAACAGAAAAGATAAAACCATCAATAATTGCTTCTGAAGGAAAGAAGAATCCTGCTAAGTCACCTATGGATTATTGTGCATTTGGTATGCCGAAAAGATATCTTTCGATATGCAAGAACTTGCCGCGATTGATAGACTCTGAGAAGAGTGGATGAGGAATGGCAAGCAATACACTAACATTTTACACTTTTAACATTTTTAATTTTATTATTTTTTTAACATTTTTAATATTTTAACTAATATTTTACATTTCTATCAAAAAAGGACAATATAGTGGTATAGTCCAGAAGCAAGGTAACCAAATCGAAAATTTAAAAATTTTGTCTTTACATTTTAAATGTCGAAAAAACGGCATCGAAATCGTATGTATGTGTTTGTATTTTATGTGTTTCTTTAACCTATCTATTTACTGCACATAAAAATAAGCACAAAATTGTTCACACACACTTTATATCAACAATTTCTTTTATAATAGCATTAACCGTTCAAAAGAACATTTAACTTTAAGCACAAACACCAGTTTTGTGACCTGTGCAGGAATTTGCTATTAACTCTCTCTCCCTCTCATTTTATTCTAAGCCATGGGAAATAAAAATACTCTATCTCTTTGCTCTAATGTAGCATAAAGGTATTTTACTCTCGAAGAATGATGTTTCTTAGCACGCAAAATTGTCCGGAAAGAATTCCTCCTTCGGGGGTTTTGAACTGTGTCACGAACTTAAGGGCATAGATACGTAGTTATTGTCACGATGACGTCATTTTTGATGGAGTCATTAGGATCTCCACTATCATTTCAAATTGCTTAATGGTACGTGATGTATGTTTTTGTTCAGTGGTGGATATTTTGGACGCGTATACAGAAGAAGGACACAGATACTTTTTTTAGTTACAACTTCGTATTTATTAAAGGGAAGTTTTGTTTTGTAAAATTGTTTCGTAAGTAGTAACAAAGTAAAGAAGTGAGAGTGTTTTAAGGGGGGGGGAGTGTAAGATGTTCGAATAAATTAATTAAGAATACTTTTCCTCGCATCTATTAATATTGTGGGAAGGAGTGTTGTGAAAAAAATATTTGTCCTAAAGGGATTCTTGTACATAATGACAAAACTTGTATTGTTGTTTTATTTATTTATGCTGAAAAGAGTCAGTTGTGTGTGTATAAAATATAAACTTATTTAATTAAATGGTATTATTAACGCGAACGGATTTATTGTTAGGGGGAGGACTTTAACTCCAAATTCGATGCTAAAAGTAAGAGCGCTTTTTCAAAGTTATCTGTATTCAATCGTTCTATATATACTATTTCTAAATATTTCTTGTCTTACATATGAAAAAGATAACAGCGCCAATTTTAGACATAAGCAATCTTACCCCACAAGGAGTTCTCAATACTCTAGGGTAGTAACAGGCACATAATTTTAGAGTTAATTAAGTTTATGCAAGCTAATTGTCTCAGTTAAAATTCATCTAAGTTTGCTTTGATGGCATTAATTTTCTTATGAAGGAACGCTAATAAAATACCTGATGAAAGCTTAAAATAATTTTTTTTCAAGAAAAATCGATCTTTCCAGTGGAGCTCGGTATATATTCGGTATTTATAGGCATATATTCCTAATAAGCTTTATTTATTTTTCTCTGCAGTAGAATTTAAATGTTTGAAAATATTAAATGCATTATTTTAATGGGATTTCATATATATATCATTAGTATTTTTCCTGTAATATTTCCTGTATACATTACATTGAGATAATATTAAGACCTACATGCATCTTTTACAACACTTATTTCAAACATTTGACCAATATTTTCAATTTTTCAGAAATTCTAAGAAAAGCGAATTGCAAAAAAAAAAAAAAAAAAATGATTTTCTATCATGCAAACTTTTATTACCTAACCAAGGAAATTCGAATTTATTTTTTATACACAATAATTCAACGTTTTACTGCTGGGAGATGTATTACAACCTATCATACAAGAAACTCATTCTCAGATTTTTTGTGTTGTTTTTTAGAAGTATTTGCAGTACAAAACACACACTAAAACAAATATTTACAATCTAGTAATGCATTAATTAATATTATATTTTAGGATCTTATCCACTTTAAATTAAATAAGGCAACACATTAAAAGCAGCAAATCAAATTGAATAAATTGTTTTTAAAATTGTATTTCGTTCGACGAATACTGTTTCGCTAGTTGTCACAATAAATTTATAGTATGTAAATAAACATTTTGTTTTAATGAAATTAAATTTTATTAATTCTTTTAAATAATACTGAGTGAAAGGAATTGCTTGAGGTGCATTGATAAATTTGTGGAATTTTACTTTTTGTGCAGTGACCAGTCTTTGAAATGGGAAATTCGAACGACAGAACCGCGTTTGCGAAAGATCATAGCACATCACAGAAAAACAAACAGAAGACGAATCAAACTTCCAAAATTTTACCACACCCTCAAAGAGACGAATCGAAATACTTGGTTTGATAAACTAAACCAATCAATGTTATCTCTCATAATGAACTATACCACATGCATCAGCTTCATGTTCAAATTCATTTTCACACCAGGAAGGAACTGATGAAATTCCGCTATCACAATGGACTCGATCTAGTTATTAATTTCGTAACCAAATACTTTTAAGAAAGTTTGGCACGAACAAAAAAACTCCCTCGTGAGCGTCGTGTCTTCCATTACGCTTTTTTAAATATCTGTTGTATCTGATGCGGAATATCAAAGTGGTGAAAGTAGCTGTCACTATAATGACTGCTTTGAGGCGTAATTATCTCTCCCCAGATATTTCGTCTTTGTTCCGTGATGGAAAAAGAGCGGTGTAGGAATTGAAATCTCTTGAGGGTGCCTGTGTACAAAATGCGCTGTACCTTCAATTTATGGCAAAGGTGACGCTTAAAGTTATTAGGAGTCAAATAATTTCATGTGTCAAGTCGTTAAAAATCTTGAATAAAAACGAATAGGGAAATAACCTTCGAATGTGTCTGTTGTTGACTTTCCTTGGATGTTCGAGGTTGGTTATGTACTAGCTGTCACGATAGATTTTGAAATCCTTATGAAATACAATTACTTAGTAAAAATGTAAAAAACTGAATATACATGGTATCTTCCGCAAATCTTAATAAACAATAAATTGTAGTGTACAGTCTCTTAACAAGTCACCATAAGAATGAATCTTGATCAGATAAGGAAATGAATAGTTAAGACCAATTGTATAGAATTCAGGAAATGTAACTTCTGATGAGAAGAAAAAATAATTATGGAAGCACTCAAATATTTATACTTATTGAATCATTGTATTTTTAAATCAAATAATTTGTATACCAGTATTCTAAAACGTTAGTCTCTCTTTTTTCATTCCTTTTTAACTTTAAGAATATGTTTGTATTTTGGTTTAACTACAATTCGAATACCAAGCTCTACCAGACAAGTTAAAAACTAAACAATTCTTTTTATTTAAGCAATATTATAAACTTCAGCATATGAGATATAACATAAAAAATCCTTTATTTGAGAGAACAAATAATCAAGTGAACGAAGTAGGGGAACGAAGTAGAAGTCAAGTGAAATGCATTTGCAACTAATAAATTAAAACTCAAGAAATCTCAATTAAATCCAGCGTTACCAAAATTAAGAAATGGAAATATATCTCCTGCTTACAATATAAACTTAACCTTTCCAGTTTCTTCTTTCGACCTCTGCTTATAAGAAACTTATATATTAGAATTAAAAGATGCAGTTCGCTTCAGTTCTTAACATATTTGTATAAATCAATTTCCGGAAATGAATGGGAGTTAGCTAGAAGAGGAAGAATTGACAGATCGAAACAGAATCATGTTAAATTAATGAATAAATATATCTGCGAAACTCACAAACTCTTTAAATTATAACTTAATGGTAAGAAAGTTTACAATCCGAGCATGTATAATAGGAACACCATTTACATAACAACACATACATACAGAGAGAGATATGAATTTCTCAATGTTTTAAAAAATAGAAAAAAAGAGAAAAAGAGCAAGAGAAAACTAGAGACAAAACTATCGTTCTTTTAATTGCTTATTAATGCCACTCGAGGGCTATTGGCGATTGATCTCGTAATTTTCAACCCCGGTCAAGTGACGAGAACGATACCTGAGCTGGCATCTCCCTTTCCAGACAAACGCGTCGTGGTAGGCGTCCTTTGAATATCTTTTTCAGTAGAGAGGTCCGTTGATCAGAGATGAATGAAAACGACGTTTGTTGTATTAAATTGGATAATTACCTCAAGGCTCTTTTCCTGTATAAATCCGGTCTCTTGCCAATTTTCATAGAAAAAAAGAAACTTCCTAAATTATGGTAACTTAACAGAAATGAACTCTACAACCCGAGCATATAAAACAGGAACACAGCACACACTGCCATACGCAACAGTTTACATAGTTTTAAACTCAATAAAATATTTTCTTAAAAAAAAAGACAAACTCATCTCTCTTTCGCAACAGCAATTACACGGATCTCTTTTTCAGCCTAAAAATCGGCTGAGTAGAGATAAATTAAAACGACATTTGTTGTATTAAGTTAGATAATTATTTCAAGATTCTTTTCCTGTATAAAAAAGTCCCTACTGTTTATGGAAATCTGTACGATAATAAAAAAAACAATGAGGAAGAATCCGATTTTATTCCTATTTTGATATTATATGTCATTGATATAACGTGCATAGAAACGATCCTCATTTGCTTCAATACATATTTTTATTTGCTATTAAATTAATGAAGGTCTCATTCGTGCAATAATGGAAATTAAATGTAATGGATAATTGCAAAATTAATATTAAAAACAGGTTGATTTTAATCCAAGTAATTTAAAGCATTTTAATCGTATAAATAATTGAAAGGAACATTTACATCATTTCTCTTCATGGACTTTGCAATAGGAAACACTAAAAATGAAACTGAAAGTAATATAATACATTATAAAAATTTAAAAGATGAATGAACTTTTTTTCAGAACAAAAAGTGTTCTAAGAAACTATTAAACAATCGCGGATATTCGTTATACCCTCATATCTAACGTTAATTTTTGGAAAGTTGGGATGAACAACAACAACAAAAAAAATCCACCTCGGATATTGATCTCAGTAACGAAAAGAATGGATTTTAGGACCTTTTATTCAAATAATTAAAAATCTGCTTTAAAATATGAGATAAGTCAAAAGTACTCGTGTTCAGAATGGGAAGTGGAGCAACTTTGTTCTGTGATCGTAATTCCATTTTCTAATAAGTCTATTACTTTACGATTACCTTCACAACCCTAAAAAATAGTTGCCATAACTTTACCGGCCAGCGAAACTGTCTTCGCTTTCTTTGGAGTAGATTCACCATTGTTTTGATTTTTTTCTCAATTTCCGATGTATAATCATGAACCCAGGCTTCATTGACCGTGATAACTCGATGGTGCAGCAATAAAATTCGAATTTAACAGCCATTTGCTGCCAAATCAAAATTCACACATGCATCACTATGAAATTTGTTTTTGGCGCCGTTCAACAGGTGGCAACACAACGGTGATGCCACCAACTTGCCTTAGCATCGACGACATCGGTAGTTAAAACAGATATTTTTTTGTGCAACCTTCGTATATTCTCATATATATATATATTCCCTCATTAGCTCGGACAGACATTCTTATTTTTTTTTTTTTTAACATTTCAGTTGAAAACTTTCCATTCGTTACTTTTAAAGGAAAGAAAAAAAAGAAAAAAAAAAAAAAAGATTTGACAGATGTGGAAAAAATCATATTATAAAAATAATATTTCCTTTCTCTTTCCTCAGCCTTTAAAACTATCTTTGAATGAAGAACAATAAGAGAATAATACTCATTATATTTTACTTCGGGAGAATGATATGAGAAGAAAATACTTGAAACTAGGAGAAAAAACTACAGAAAAATTTTGAAAAAGAAGATAAATTTTGAAGGTATTTAGATGGATTTCAAACCTAGTCGCTGAACTAAGGAATTTACGATATAAGATTTTATATTTTGTTCCTTGTGATTAAAAAAATTTGTTTTGGGCATTTCGTATCAAAATCAATGTGTATTAAGGAAAAAAAAAAACCCTAATTCCTAATACGATGTTATCAGTTACAACATGTCTCGAGCTATGTAATCCTCTGAAATTTAAGTACATTTATGTTATTAAGATAAAATCATTGCCTTTTTCTACAAGTTACACATACTGGATTATTTCTATTTAAAGAATTGCACTAAAATTAGTACATATAAAATGTTATCTTTTTTTAAAGGAAAAAAAGCTAAACTAAAACTTAAATAAAATGAGAACGTTATATTTTTCGTACAGTTAGAAAAATGTTAATTACTTAAATGTTTAATGAATGATGGTTGGATGGTATATGTGTGTCATAAGATAACTTTGTTGCATAAATTGGATTTAAGTGAGTGAAATGAATGAAATTATAGAAGAAGAAAACGAAACAAATTGTTTCTTCTACAGAAAAAGCAATTTTTAAATAACGTTGGATTTTTAAAAAAATTATATTTCATTTTTGCTTTTTATTATTTAATAGATATCAACGTATTTATTTATTTATTTTTATACTTCACTAAAAAGAAATTAGAATTTAAACGTACAAAAGCTCTTGTGAGTGAATGGTTATTCATTAACGCCGCACTGAGAAGCAACACGAAACTTACTGGCGACGAACCTCGTAATTTTGAACCTCGATCAAGTGACGAGAACGATACGTATAATGAAACCTCCCTCGACAAACTTCCACATCACACCAATGGAAAAACTTGAGACCTCGACAGATCGTCAGCCCCACTACACGGCGGGTCTTCAGAAGCATCGGAGCTCGAACCCACGATTCGCCGAAAATCGCCATCCACAAGTCCACGACCATGACCACTAAACTACCACGGTCACACAAAAAGTTCTTAATTGTTAAAAGTTTCACTATTGGATATAAAATAATAATAATGCTTAAGGCTTTATTCTAATTTTAAATTTGAAAGATATTGAAAATAAATTTTTATAACTTCAGGAGATTTGGTATGGTTTCATTAACGTCGCACCAGAAGCAAGACAAGGACCATTGGCGACTGACCTCATAATTTTGAACCTCGGTCAAATGACGAGGACGACATCTGAGTGGGAACCTCCCTCTCTTAACTTCCACACCACACCAACGAGAAGATTTTGAGCCTCAACAGATATAACGAGCATTAGCCCCGGCTACATGGCGGGTCTCACGGACCCAGGGCTCAATGAAAGCAACACGGCCGCGAGTCGGCGACCATGACCACTATGCTACCGTGGCCATATAACATAAGGAGAGGACATTTTTTCAATTTTCTGCATTATCTGTATTTCTGAATAGTTTAACTCTGCTTTAAGCTGTTCAGTAATTTTCATTTTGACATTTTACTAAAATTTTATTTTTATTTTAAAATTAATTTTTTTTCTATTTTAAAATAGAAAATAAAGCCTTTTCAAGAAGAATAAAGATATAACTTTTTCAGGAAAACCTTTTAGAACTAATGAAGAGCATTAAATTAAAAAAGTTTTAGTTCCATTTTTAAAAATTCGAAATTAAAAAGAAATCAAAATAATATGAAATTATAGCTCACAATACAGTAAAGTCGATTTTCATTTTAACGAGGGAAAAAATAATCTTGATTCTGTGACAGGAAAAAAGATAATTGCCAAATTGATTGAATTTAGCCATCTAAGATTTCCATTATTTGAGCTATTTAGATTACATGTATTATTATTGGTTCAATGATAATAATGCGTTTAAAAAGAAAACAATTTTTTATTTCCCTACAATTCTTATTTGTAAAATAAACACTCGTGCTATTTTTATACGTCCTACACTAATATCTAAATAAAATCCTGTCATTCAGTTTATGTTTTTGTTTTTCTAAAGTTAAGAAAGAAAAACTTATACTACATGAAAATATTTCAGTTTAAATATACAGCCCTATTCTTTCATAGAAAAAATATATTGAAAGAAGATGAGAGAATATATAATATTATATAATCATATCTATTTTATTTGTCATTAGTAATTGATGTGCCATTTGTTTCATCAGTAAACACGATATATTGTTACAAATTTATCTCGATTAGAAGCTACAGAACTTCTAGGTAAATTATAATATGTAAAAACATTTGATTAAAATAAACATTCATTTAGAAATATTTTTGTAAATTTAATTCATTCATTAAATGTTAAAATTGAATAATGAAACGTTCAGAAACGTTTAATTACTTTAAATACTAATACATAAAACTTTAATAGAAATTTCTGTAATCATCTTTGACTATCAAATGATGATGACCTCTGTTCTCAATAACGACAGCCTCAATAAAAAAAAACTAGTAAAGAGCGCGTTACGGTTAAAGGTTAAAGTTGTAAACTCGCGTGTATGCACGACACCAAATAGATCATGCCCAATTTCCCTGCTAACTCATTTATAAGACCCCAAAAAATCTTATTATTCTTATTAATATTTAATGAGTTGATTTATGTAACTGGTAAATGTATTTCTAGACCGCCTGAAAAATCTTGTGTGAAATTAATGCTTCTTAACATACTTTTTAATAAAAATCTAGAAACAAAAGCAAGAAACCAAGAAAGATAGAGAGACTTTTTGCAGAATATGTTAAAAAAATAATATATTTGTTCCATGTTCTGTTCGAAAAATTGTTTCAAAGCGCAAAACTTTTTTTCCCCCGTGTTTTTTGAAAGGTTTCATGGTGATTTACATTTCCTTTTTTTGACTCACAGAAACATTTTCTTGTAAACAAATTAGCGTACATTTTGCCTTAGTACATCATACTTATTCTCTCAGAATTTCTTCTAAAATGTTAATTAATTGTTGTATACAATTAACGTAATAAACTCTTTTATATAAATTAATTATGATTTTAAAATTCAATAATTAATAATGTTCCTTTACAAAAACAATTTTTAATTCTTAGATTTAAAGCATGCTTAAAAAGCGTCTCATTTAGGAATTGTACGAATTTATTTGTTTTATGGAAATATAAACCCTCTTTATATATATTTATAAATACAGAGAGAGATAGAGAGATTGAGAACCAACCAATTATTTTATTTGAATAAAATTAATTAAAAAGTTTAAATAAATAAATTATTTTATAAACTTGAGGATTATACAGAATGTCTCATATTACAGAAATTCTTAGTTTGAAAGATTTAACAAAAACTAGCTTCATTTTGAGGAAAACAACAATTGAAATAGAAGAGGGGAAATAAATACAAACTGCAAATAAAGTCATTATTGAATTAAAGACCAAACCTCAGTCCAACATGCTGTATTGTAATGTAAACTATTAAAAGAGAAAGTGCAGCAATATCTTCTGCTTACGAAATTAATTTAACTCCTCTCTTCGAGATTGCTTCTTAGAAGAATCTTATATATGAAATTAGAAGATGCAATTCATGTTAATTCTTTATAAATTTGCATAAATAACTTCAGGAAATCTACGTAGACTCGTTTGGAAGAAGAAGAAGGACCGATAGAATGACATAAAATCAAGAGAGCAAACCACACAGTTTAATTAGAATGGATAGTTTTAATTAGAATGTTTTTGAGGTACTAAAATTTATTAGTACTTCAAAATTCATTACCTTCTCTTTTAGATCAATCAACACATAAAAAAAGATCGACCCATACGCTTTATCAAGATAGTAATTCATTAAGAAAACAACACGTGTCCTTGGATTATCATCAATAACTAGTGCACTCTTTAATTATGAGCAAATTTCAAACTTCGTCCTCTTAAACTTGAGTAATTAATATTCCAAAGTACTCATGTTTCGCTATCAACTTATTCGTTCATCTTTTAATATATCGGAATATCTGTGTAAAATAAGTATGCTTATCAGTGGCAATCCAAACTAATAAAAATGACAAAATTATAAATTTTACATTAACTTTGCTCCTTGTTTTATAAAGGAGAAATCGTTTATTTATTTACCTATTTTGTAAAAATACAAGGGTAATTTAGAATGTTATAACGCTTTTCTGATATTAAGCTGAAGTAATTTTTCTGTTACCCAAACCCCTCTTTTCAACAAAGAATTTCTTAAGAAAATAGAACATTGTATTGAGAAACGAAATTGGAGAATGGGGTTCCGATTATACAAAAACACATTTTGTTACAGATTTAACTTCTCGAAGTTTTCCATTTTAATCTTCAGATTCAGGATTTGATTATCAAATTTTTACAACTGTCACGTTAAAAAAAAATTATGAATTACGTTTTGTCTTAAGAGTGAATATGCAGTTGAAACTCTTTCTGTTTTAGAATAAAAATAATAACTTACAAATAAACAAACAAACAAAAATCAGTAATTTTTACCAAAAATACAAACTTCAGCCCTTAATTTTTGAATTTAGGAAAAGGATTTATTACTGTATAATCAAAGTGAGTTGATTAAATATTGAATGTTTCTTATTACGCATTCTTTGAGATAAACCCCTACATACGGAATTAGTATACCATAAGCAAGAACATATTTTAATACAAATTACGAAATTATTTGTTAGTTAGTTGTTCTAACTTTAGCGCAATGTTGTAATTTCATTCTAATGCTTGGAAATATTTTGTAGAATTAATAGTTATAGCAAAACAGTGATGTTTTGGCTTTGAGTCTGAATCTAATATAAAAAAAATTAAATTGGACAACTGTATCCTAAGTTTTTCGGATAATTCTTTTAACAGTTTTAGAGAAATATTTGTGTGTGTGTATAATAATAAATTCTTTTCATAAATTTAATAATTCAGAATTAATGCTTGTATTTTTGATAAAAATTACTGATTTTTTGTATGGTTCTTTGTAAGCTAGTATTTTGATCATAAAAAAAGTAAGAGTTTCAATAAGATTTTCAATTTTTAAAGAGAAATATTATTTTTATTAGATTATTCACATAATCGTGGTCTCTGAAATCTTCCTACCAAAGTATTTTCATTACCTACACTTCATAATTTTATTGAAGCAAGAGGTTCAAAACTTAATCTAAATTCTTGGCCTCTTTATACTTTTCCCCCCAAAAAACGTTTTTATTACTTCTTTTGACTCTTTATCAATATTTTTTGTTGTAAAATATTTCCACCATCACCTTTTTACCAAATTCTAACCAGACAATAGTTATAAACACTGAAATGTAACTGGAACGTTGCTAATGAAATAACGGATAACAAATAGGCAGAAAAATATCCCATGAGTTCTCAAACTCGCAAAAAAAAAACAGATATTGTTTCCAACAGAATCTACTGCACAAGTTCCCAGAGGATGTAAGATAAACTACTGAACAACTACTTTTCTCCGACAGAAGCAAATCTCCCATGGCCCATTCATCTCTTCCGCCTCTTAATCTTCTGACAGCTCTGGATCTTTGGCGAGCAATATTCTGTCAAGTTCAGTGTAAACATCTCAAGCATTTCTATTTCAGGAGCCTTTCAATCAGCAAGAACTTGGCGAGAGAGGATTTACGCCAGCACATAATGAAGAGGGAATTACTTCTCCCTGGGACTAGGATGGGGAATTTTTTCCCCGTACATCTCATTCGAAGAAGCTCTTAGCCTGAAGGCAGTAATTATTCCCAAACATCATCAAGTAACAAGAGACGTTGTACCGTTAGATGTTGCAATTATATGTATGGTTCGCTCGCTTTGTATTTAATTATGCACGTACCGCTGTTTATTGATTTGTTTTCCCTTAATTCGGGTTTATTACTCTTGGTAATTTTCTTGGGTTGATGGAGATAATTCACATAAGTAAAACAAACAATTGTTTACATTAAGATTTATCAAATGACAATGTTTCGTAGTGTATTGATTGTTCGAAAGAAAAATTAACATATAATACACTTACTTCTATTGCTCGTTTCTCCAAGTCAAGTTAAATTATATTCTGACTGTCATACTGTATAGAATGTGGAACACTTTGACTCAGTATTTCCATTTGAATCAATGGAACTTTTTTCTTCTTTTAAAATATATTTCGTACTTTATTTATTATACTACAACATTTTCAACTAAAAGGTGTTTTCGAATGAAATTGAAAAGCTGCACTTTCTTTGAATGTTTACAAATTTTAATCGAACTGTTCAGTAAAACGAGTAAATATTTTATAGCCTAGTAAAAACTTACATCAATATAGAACATTTTTTTTCTGTATGAAAAAGTGCCCTGACTTAACGTCCTATTCTTTCACGAGAGGCGAAGACAGTCGTAATAATATTTTCTTAAGGTTTACCTAGCGAGCCAATTGATCTGTTTCAAAATTTTGTTTTATAAGAGTTATTTAAAGTTAATTTTATTCATTTCATTGATTCCATTGCTCTTTGCATCTAAATGAAAAATAGGTCATGTAAACACTTTATTTAAAAAAGAAGTTTTAGGAAAAAAAACCCCGATAAAGTGAATTTAGTATTAAAGTTTTCATCGATTGGAAATACTCAGTATTATTCTTTTCTTTTCACTTTTCAAATAATAATACAAAAATTATATTTTTTACTATTGGATCAGACATGATTCTGATAAATAAAAATTTAAAGAAAGAAAATAATTGATGATAATTACATTGAGGAATATGGGGAATTAATTTTCGATCCATCGCCAGAAGCTCAAAATCATAAATCTGTTTAAGATAGCAAAGTGACTAAAATTTTATTTTATTATTTATACACAAAATTTAATTATTACATTTGAAATTAAGCAATTTTAGGTGAAATAAATTCTGTAATAATCCAATGTAGCTGGTGCTAAAAATGTTTATATCAACTGTTGTACTACCGTTTTGTTATGTTATTTAATAAATAAATGCGTCCGAAAAATGTTTCCAATATTAAATGCAAAAAGAAATTATAAATTTTAGCAATTTAAATAAGAATACAGAGCGTTGAAAATTTCGATAAAAAATTATTAAAAAGAGTGAATTTTTTCAGTTTTTCATTTTTCGGAAATTTTTTAAAACACTACGATCTGAATAGTTATTATTAAATTCAACATTTACTTTAAAACAATTAGTAGGGAAAAAATGCATAAATTTTAAAAAAAAAGCTAAAATTAAATACTCACTAAAAAAAGACTACTTTAAACAAAACAAAAAAAAAGGATAAAATACATAAACTGCAGAAGAAGTCTTACTTTTAACGCCTTGTTGTTGGTGCAGATTGGCCCCACCCCCTTGGAGAAGAGCGCAGGCCACAAAGCAAATCACCCCTGAAACCTTCAAGATCCTCATCGTTTTCTCCATCTCCACAGTCTGCAACAAAAAGCCGACTGTGTCAAAAGATTTCTGATGCTCTCGCCTTTTTAACAACTTTCTCCAAACAGGTTCCTCTCGCCAAACGATCGACCCCTTTCTCCATCTTCTTTCTCTCTCTTTCCGTCCTTGAAGAAAAACCGAAGGGGTCTGCCCCCCGACCGACAGACGGTTGGTTTGCTTCTTGTTTCAGGTCGAGTCCGGCACGAAGATCTTTATGATTCTTTTTTCCTTCTTCTGTCTTTTAGTGCAGCATCGTCGCCCAAACATTGCGGTTTGGTTCTTTGTTCATCAACATGAGCTGCCGATCACGCCTTTGACTTGAGATAACAGCTTCAGTGTGAAGTCTACATCTTTCTCTCCCTATAAAAAGAGATTGATTTGACATACTCGTTGATTATTGTAATGTTTCCCTTTGTTTCCGTTGTTTGACATGGATTAGACACTTCACTTCTTGATATGTTCTAGAAATAATTGAGAGAATGGTTCTCGAGCTAGTCCGGGGAATAAGATTAGGTTTAAGTACTTCAAATTTGATTTATGTTGAATACTGTTTTGTAAAAAGTTGTATTATAAAAATATTATATTGAGAAGATGTTTCTCTGTAAGAGTTTCTTTTACTGCAGTAATATGGCAAGTCATATATATATATATATATATATATATATATATATACATATTTGATCATATAGTCTTGATTAGATATCTGGTAGGACATATAGGATCGTTGATTTTATTTAATTTGCTTTATTAATTGTCGCACTTAGAATGATCGCTAGAGTATCCGGAGAGCGCGTCACCCATGTTTATCACGAACAGTAAACAAAGAGATAATTAGGACATCTCGGAGTCTTGATTTTCTTGCGTGCCTGAAGGAGGTAAGCCCCTTAGGACCGAATACAAGACTCGACGGAAACAATGCTATCCTTGAGCTCGCGTTTCTAACCACTCGGCTACCGTCACCGCTATAGAGGAATGTATCTTTGGCTAACGTGGGCTCGAATTCTTTCAACTATTTCATGACGCCTCCAGCATTTAATTATGAAGTTTTGTGATATATCATGAAGAAACATTTTGTACTGTGTCGAACTTCTCAGTTTCGATCCTCTGAGCCTAGATAAAATGACACTCGGTATATTTTTAGAAAAGTTATGTGATAAATATTGCTTCATCATACGATTAATGCTGCAATGTAGCATTTTGTGATTAGAGATTCCCGACATTTTGTTGAAAAATTAAAATGAAGAAATTGCATTAAAAAAAACCTTAAAAAGGCTTAACATTTTGGCACAATCAAAAAGTTTAGCAATTGTAATATTTATTTATCAGGGTCTTGTTATCCTATTGAATAAGTGTGACAACCCTAACTTTTTCTTAGAAAAATAATTTTACATGCTTCGCGATCTAAAGTTTCTTGCTAGTACTTGTCTAAAGGATATTTTGTTTGAGGTCTTTTGTTTCGGAATATATTATTTGTTGGTTATTATTCCAAAAATATTTCTTCATGTATTTCTTTTCATTTTTAACGTCTTTTAGTTAGATATCCATTATTTCCATGTGCATTTAAAACTTTGTTATAGCCTTTGCTAAAATGTTTTTCTCTTCGCAAATGTCTTACGAATATTTTATTATTCAAATTAAATGTATAATGTACCATGCACTTATTCTCTTAGAACATTTCCTTATATATATATTTCCTTTCCTTGATTCATATTTACGATTCATTTAAGTACATGAATGCAAAATAACTAATCAAAAACATCTCTAGTCTAAACTATAATATTGCAGGAAAGATTAAATTAAAAATTAAAAACAAAATTTTAACAATCGCTGCCTCTTCTATCTTTATGCTTAATTTACAATTTAAGCTCAATTTAAAGAATTCAGGCAACGTCTTACTGAAATAAATGCAGGAAAATAAAAATTAGGAGATAGTATGAGAAGTTCACTGCAGAGATATGTTGTAGGGACTTTTTTTACGGAACATCTCCCCTGACAACGATAATGTCGAACGCGAACAGGACCTTTGAAAGATCTTTTTTCTTCATCTCCCGTAATCACTCTAAGACAGATTGGTGATTTTTATGTCTAGACAGATATAAAGAAATAAATGGATATAGCTGTCAACTACTAGTCTTCAGTAGGGGAAAGATCAATCCTTTTTTTCCAGCCGTATTTGCCATGATGAACATTGAAATTTGACGCTTTTTTAAAATCAATACTAAGTGTTGGAATTTATCAATTACAGTTAAAAAAAAGTTCTTGAACTGCATGCGACGATTTTCCTTTTCCTAGAAGAGCAACTACAAATATCTATTCGGAATTTTTTTTATAAGTTCTTATATTTCGGTTATATTTTTGTTATTGTTCTCTGATTTAATCTTTGAAACTTCACATTATGTAACTTGAGCAACATGCAGCGCTCTGTATCTTCGCTTCTTGGGATTCACTTCCAAATGAAAACTGTAATTTTTGAAAACTACTTACCTCAAAAATTTATTTAAAGGCAAATTCAGTGCTTCCCTAAGGACGAAATATTTTCCCTTTTTAAGCTAGCCCTCGTTTATCAATAACAGAATATTCAACTGAGTTCAAAAAGTATTAGTCCATAACTTTTCGAGAGTAAAGTTAGGAAAGCGTGGTTTGGTGCACGTATTCAGTAGTAGCGATTAGGAATTAGAAATGAAGAAGGGGAATTTATTGAAGACAAAAAATGACAGGGCTTCTAGAGAGTATAATTATATGTGTGTGAGGGGAAGACGCAAAACAAAATTAAAAATATAGTCTCAAAACGGTACGTTTTTAGCACTATCTGAGCGAATTTGAACACAAAAGTAAAAGTTGAGAAGTTATAACAATATCATTGTGGTGTACTTTTAATAATAGAGTATAATTTTTTTTAAAATTTTAATTGATACAGTAGAACATAACTGTCATGGAAAGAACAATATAACTCATGAATTAAAATTAATTAAAAATGTTTCGAAAATTCAAAAATTTTCGGTGGCAATTTTATTTTAAAAAAGTATGCTTATCTGAAATCAATACTGTGTCAACAATGATAATTCTCCAAAATCCAACGAGTAAGTTTACTCTCTCGCGCGCGCGCGAGGACTTGTTTTATACCTTGTTATTCTACAAAACATGTAAGGAACGACAAAAAAAAAAATAGCTTTGTAGATTTACGATGTTTTTAGTAACATTTAATAAGTTGCTCAAAGCGATACAGTTTTATTTTATTTTTCAATTCTGGTATAGAAACAAAGATATACATGTATGTAATAGGTTTCTCAGAAAGTAACAACCGTGTATATAACGATGCACAGCACCTCATTTTATAGATATTTTCGCTAAGTAATTTTTTTACTAATGTGATTAAAGAAATGAAAAGATAGATAATTAGGTGAGAAATAAGGCAATTAGGCTTATGCAAATGTTTGTTTATAATTCCCAGATTTAAGCGACTAAAATGGATAAAAAAATGTAACCCCCCCCCAAATAAGTGTGTAATGGCGTCGCTCTTCTTTTCCCCACCCTCAAAATACTACCACTGCACGTATATGAGCGATCTTAACGCGCATGAGTGATTTTTCCCCCTACCTGCAGGATTTGTGAGTCACCGAAAGACGGACGATGAGTGAGGAAGTGTAAGGAATCTCGTCGGATTTTTGTTTTTGAAAAGAATGGCAGAAAAATCTGGCGTCAAATGTGATCCTAAAGCAATGAATTTTATGTAAAACTTGGTGATTCTTAAGTGGATATGATTCAGAAATCGCTTGACGAATCAAACGACTAAACTTCAATCCTAAAAGAAGCAGTTGGACCAGCTGCACGCTATTTCAAATTAGGCGGCCCAGCGCTGCTGCAAGTTACGAGGACGACGTCTTATATGGAACCTCTCACTCCAAGCGTCCATACCTCACCAACGGGAGGACTCGGGATCTCGACCAGGATAACGTACATCAGCTCCACTACGCGGCAAGTCTTTAGAAGCATTCGTGCTCGAACTCACGACTGGATGAAAACAACGTCGGATGAGAGTTCGTGACCATCACCATTAGGCTACTCCGATCACTATGTTCTAAAGAAAGCGAAGGCAGTATCATCGGCTGAAAAAGTTACGGCGAAGATTTATTAGGATGCGAAAGTCATCATATTTAAGGACTTCTAAAAAAAAAGAAAACTATAATTGAATAGTATTGTAGTGAGTTACCTCATTTCCCTTTCTTAACTTAATGAGCCCCCATGTGAGTGAGTAAATGAAGGATTATGAGAAGTTTAATAGCGTAAGAACTAGATGTGACTATGATGTGAAAAACAGGGTATAACTGTGATGCAGATATTTGAAAAAAAAAAAAAAATGGAGAAAGATAAAAATAGGTTGACGAGAGGGAGGGTCGAAAATAGAGAAGGATCGTTACGGCATCCTGGGGGAGCATCACCCGTGTTTACGGAAGACATTAAACGTAATGAGAAAGGAAAAGATCATTACGGTGCTTGGGGTGAGAGATGACCGTACTTACCTGAAGAAGATAAGCCCCTAGAAGCTAATAGGCAAGCTAAAAAGCTCCCCTTTATAGTTTTTGCTTCCACTTCCATATTTTTTTAAAAAATTTGATTTTTCTTTACGTACAGTGGTTGTATTTCTTGAGTATTAAACGAAATCCAAATCAAAATATTTTTTGACTAAAACTTCTTGACAAATGACCTGAAATTTTAACTAAGTCAAATAAATCTTGAAATATATTCATGACAAAACAGTCAATGACTTATTTAAATGTTTTTTTTTATTGAATTCTTAAGGAATTATTATTTCTTTAACGATGGCTATCAGTGCTCACATATTTTATCCCGATCTCGTAAGAAAACTGTAAATTCAGGTTGTAATTCTTCTGAAAGTTAAATGCTATTATTAAAAAGAAAATGAGTTAAATACAACCTTGACATCTCATTTCCACATATTAAAGAATTTTTATTCCTATTTTAGAAGGAAATTTTAATGTTAACTTCCGCGTGGAAATTTTACAGGAAATTTTGTCATGTAATAACACAAAAAACGTACACCAATCTGATTAATGTTTTAACGACTTTAGTGCTTTGACATTAAGCAAATAATAGGTTTTAAAATAATAGTTGTTCTTTTTTCTGGGAAAAAAAAAGAAAGAAAAGAAAAACTAGCATCTATCATGATACTCGCAAAGCTTGAACAATAATTCGATTTAATTTTCTTTCAAAGTATAAGCGATTTCTTTTTCTTAAGATAACGGAATAGCTCATTATTTATTTGAACTTCTTTTCTTTCCCTTTTTTTTTTACTTTTCCATTTATATTGTTCTTGTTCCTTCATTTTCGTATAACATGCTGTTTCGAATAATTCAGAGCAACAAAATGGTGTAAAAAAATTATATTTTTAGTAAAGAGAAACAAATTTAAAAATCTTCATACTTACATTTTATTTATTATTTATAATGAATAATGTGAAAAAATACCAAAGACTAAGAAGAGAATTCAAAATAACTGAAATAAAAAATACAATAATCATAGCTTACATAATCGATAAATAAATAATTTCGCAATAATTAAATCTTTTGTAATTAAAAAAATAGAAAACAGTTTTTTGTTTTAATTTCATTAATGTATGTATAGCTATGCTCAAATATTCTTAAACAAAAGTATACTAAATTCGTTCACGTTTTAATTTCAAACAAATATAATTAAAATTTGTATTGAAAAAAATTTAAAGTTAGACAGCTTTTAGCATTGGATTGCACTTGATATTAATTCAAAATGTTGCTAGAAATAAAAAAGGCGGTTCACAAGAAATTATGCATTGTTTTCGAATGCTGTTTTGTGATAATAGATTCATCTTAATCCTTTAAATATAAAATAAGTTAGCAAGTGCTTGTTTTTTCAGAACAGAATGATTTTTATGCATCTCTTACCTGTATTGACATCACTGGAAAAGCTTGTTGATGTAATAAATTTATAAATGAAAATCAATTTTCACCACTTTTTTCAAAGAATATAATTACATTTTTCAGCAAATAATTACAGAAGAGGATCTGTTATTCAAAACAGCTGGGAACTGGAAGATGTTATATAACTGATTTTTCAGATAAAGGATCATTTACGGAAAAAATTGTTCCATTATCATTCGGGGAGGGAGTGACTGACGAGTTCAATTGAAAAAAACCAGATCTCTCTATCATACGTCGAATCATGGGTAACTACGATCTAAACATGGAAGGAAAAGGAAAAATAAATGACAAAAAGGGTTGAAAATAGAGAAGGATCACTAGGGTATAGGTCCAACAGGTGCTTCAGCCGTGTTTACCAGAGGCAGTAAATCTTATAGGATTTGATTGAGTGTTTGCTTATTAACGTAGCGCTTAGGAGCAATATGAGGGCAATTGGCGACGGACCTCAGAATTTTAAATCTCTGTCAAGTGATGAGGACGACACCTTAGTTGGACCCTCCTTCCACCTCCTCTCCAAACTTTCACACCACGCCAATGGGAGGACTTAGAGCATCGACTAGATTTAACATGCATCAGCTCCACTACACGGTATGTTTTCTGTGGTAAGTTCTCGACTCCACGACACAGAAAGAACGTCTACCGCGAGTTTTCGACCCTGACCATTGGACTACAGCGGCCACAAACCTCATAGGAAGAAAAAAATCATTAGGGTGTATCAATATCATGATTCCCATTAATTACATATCATAGCCAATCTCCTGAAGGGATTAATGTTGTAGGAGCAATAGCAATATGAAAAAAAAGAAAGAGTGACATTAAACACAAAACTGTATATATTTAGATTACATATCTTACAAATAGCATAGAGAACTGAGGAGCCTAGTTCGACAAGTTCAAAATGGCTATTTACATTGGTCTACAGTTTAAGAAAAGTTTAAATATTTATTTTGCTTCAAAGCTGAGTCTCGTCCACTCCCTGCCAACGAAACACAAACATTTTAATGGCTGCAAGTGGACTGATTTGATCGTATGTCAATATTTCTCAGCCAGTACATTTGCACATTTTATTATGGTATTACTGTTCTTTTTTAATGCCAGATACGATTGCAATTCCTACTCCATATTCTCGAGTTATGTGATAGTGATTGTTTACTAACTTTGCTCTGAGAAGCAACACGAGGACTATTGGTGATGAAAATTTGTGACAAGGGCTATTTTGAGCTTAGATCAAGTGACACTATTGACTCGGTCGGACGATATTTGAGATGACACTTCCCTCTTGAAACTTCCTCAACACGTCTCTGGAGGATTTTGGACCACCAGGTTTAAAGACCGACTACACAGTGGTCTTTAATGGTATAAGGGCTTGAACCCACGACTGGACTGAACAAAGTGGCCGCGAGTCCGCGACCATGACCACTATGCTATCCGAGCTAAGATTGATCATTAGTTAACCGTAACGTTTTTGGTTAATCGATGTATAGGTTGATTAGAATTTGGATAATTAGAGCTGTATTTTATCGCAAATTTACCATTACTTTCCCAATTCAAAAATGCGATCCAGAATTTATAGTACTTCAAGAAACGAAAATAATTTGATAAAGTTTTCAAAAAATAAATAAGAGAAAGAAAAAGACAAAAAATGATGAATGGAAATCGTCAATAGCGCATTTTTATATGCGACGAAATGAAAAGTTTTTCCGAAGGTCAAGAAATTGAGAAAAAATTACAACTTTCTGGATGATTTCAGAGCCTAAACATAAAGAATGGGGATTATTGCTATCCTTCAGATAAATCATAATTCTTAGAACAATCACGGCCATTTGGCTGCGGATGTGGTGAAAAAAAAATATTGTAGTCTAATCATATAAGTGACAAATACGAAATAGGTAGACAGTGGCTGTCTTTCGGCTAAGTTGATCATCTCACTGAAGTAATCACTTATATTCAAAAATATTACCGTAATTTTCGAAGTTTAAATAATTTTCTATTCCATTAGTGGCATCAAAGTCATCCTAAATAAACAGATTTATGTCGGTTTATAGAAACATATTTAGGTCATACGTTTAAAATTAACCGTTTTTATGGCTTATAAAGAACAGCAAAACGTAAAATAGATTATTGTTCAAATTAAATTAATTAATAGATTATATTTATGAATCATATTTTATTAAAACTATTGTAAATAACAATAGATTATTACTGCCTTGGGAATCAGAAACGAGTTAATGATTGTGTCCGATTGTATTCTTCTCTTTTAAAATCATTTTTATTCTCATAACTGAATTTTATCATTTTATGATATATTGAGACATTTATTAATATATTGAGAATTTACAATACAGTTATTTATTCAAGCAAGGTTAGCATTATGGTTCGAATATTATTCTCATCGTTATTGTCTAATGAATATTAAAAATTCTTTATTGACCATTAACGTCTATCCAGAAATGAATGAAATAGTAATTTTATACATTTTGCTATATGTATTTGAAAACCGAATGTGACCAAAGGTGAAGGTTTCTTTAGCAACAATTCGACAAAAACAATATACGTTGATGGTGGTTTTTTTTCCCACTTTGCTTCCAATTTCAAAAATTTCGAAAAAGGGGTACAGGTAGAATCTACATTTTATATTTATATCAGAATACAGATGTGATGAGTGGGAAGGGAAGTTACGTTTCCTAAAAAAGTAGAATGATGCGAGTGACCATATTCTCTCATCCCGATAATTAGTGCCAGACAGCAGAATAATTACCGAACATGAGTATTCATCCCCACAACCGGGGGGGGGGGGCGGTTCATCAGTTATATCTATTGTAAATGATACTATGGCAAGAGATCAATTGTAATGAGTTTTCAAGACATAAGCAATATTGCAGATTCAATGCAAATGACTTTTAAATCGATACTATATCATGAACTTGTTTCAGTTAAGCGTATTACGATAAATAAGATTACAATAAAAAGCAGAAATCGAATATATTCTACTGAATATGACTGATTTATAAATAATCGATCACTGAAATAAGAATGTTTCTGTTACTACTGTTACTCTGTTGCTTTCTGTTATTTTCTTTAATAAGTAACTATAAATGTAGATAATGACAACTCTAATAATTTTAACAATAACTTTTGCTTACTGATGAATTTTTAATAGGATCCTGCTTTTTTCTATAAAGACGACCTTCGCGTAGTATAAAAGATTCTCAAAATGGTTTTTCAATTGAAACACTGCTCCAATTTTAACACACACACACACATATATATGTTATACTAGCTGATACCTGCCCGCTTCGCTGGACAGACGATAATATAATATTTTGGAATTTATACATAAAATATCAAGAAAGTTTTCAATTTTTAAAACTTTAATGATAATCTAAATTTAAAATTTTAAGAAATTTATTGTATGTAATAATGGTTATCCACGACTTTCAAATATATAAAAAAAATAATAAAAAGTCTCCCCATATATATATAATATGGATAAAATTCATTCCACCGTATACATGTTACACCTAGTATTGCCAAAGATGCGACCTTTTGTCAGAAGATTCATCATGTGCTTAACTTACAAATGAAATACCCTCGCAATGGCATCGTGTCTATCATAAGATTTTTGTCCTTGCCTCAAGACATCTTTGATTTTTGACCATTTAGGATTTTAAGTGACTGCAATCCTTAAAAAAAAGTCGTGCAAGTCGATACGTCCAAAATGTCTTACGTATGTCATAGCCTCGAGTTCGTTCATGCATGTAGCGAAGTTCTCCAGTAAACGAAGATTGTCTTGCTTGTACGCTACTCCGTAAGAAGTCGCCATTTTAGTATTTTTCTAAATTCCTCTACGTTTTATAGCTAAATTATACTTTCACCAACAGCAGGATTCCAAACTGATTTATTTCTATCGCTACATATGTACGTTTCCTATTTTCGACATGAACAAAATTTCGCATGAAGAGCCTCTTCGCCAAAATCTTGCCAATCCTCCATCAGTGCTTCAATATTAAATTATTTGGTATTTTTCCATTTCGCACGCGCAAATCTCACCAAGTAAACTTAATTGGTGACAATACACAATATACATTTAAAAAAAAATTCCGTTTGGCGTCGGTCATATCATTTTTGGTGATAATGTCGCCAAAAATAAAATAAGAGCAGATAAGAGTAGATTAATGGACGAAAATTACATTTTGGATAAGACTTCCGTAAAATCCTTTCTTAGTGAGCGTCTGCATCGCAAAATGAGTAACTATGCTAAGTTTCAAGTCAATCGGTTGTATAGTCTTAGAGATCTCGTCATGAGTCAGTCAGTGGTATTTCGCTTATATATATATAGATAGATATAGATTCTATGCAATTTTATCCGATTCAGCCTATTTTGTAACGTCCCAAAGTTATAAGAAAATTGAAACATTTTTTAGTCTAAAACCGTTTTTCAATATTGGTTCAGGCTTTTCAACGATATGTTATTATAGTTATAATGAAAATTTTCTAAAGAATATAAATTGTATTCCATTACAACCACTTTTGGACATTTTTGTTCGAAAACGCCTATATATTCTTTCTTATCGTATAAAAATTGTCGACCAACAAAAATAAATTTAAAAAATTATTGCTAAGTAATTTAAATTTCTTTCAAGACTCATATATATGTTAAATGACAATGTTAAGTCTTGCCAAAGTGCAAGGATAATTCAAAACGAACCTGTTTTTGAGAATAGATGGCATTGCTGAAGAAAGATGGTGTTTTCAGTATGCTCTGCCATCTCTTTTAAACAGCGCAAAACAAAATTGATACTCCTTAATTTGTTAGTTTTGATTTGGAAGCTATTTCCTGCCAAACTAAAAATTTTTTACTATGGGTTTTAACATGTCACCATCAATGAGACCCAGATTCAGCATAATATGTCGAGAACAAAACAGTAGAATCAAAAGAATAAGTTGATTCCAGTGAGTCTGTTCCAAAGAAGGCGAAGACGTTCTCATCGGCCAGAAATGTTACGGTAACGAATTTTTGGTATGTGAAGGGAATCAGCCTCATTCACTGAAAACAAAAAGAAAATAATAAATATCAATGGATAATCTAACAGTGAGTTACCTGATTCCCTTTCTAACAAGTCTTAAATATTCAAAAATAATAAATATTGTTGAAAACAGCTACAGTAATATAGCAAGCGAAGAAAATGAGACTGCGCAATCGATGTTTTACATATTTAAGAAAATTATTTACATTATTAAAGTAACCCATGTCGAGTTCACTGAGAACTAACGACAAACTGACAAATAATTTATTATCCCTTTCATCATGACGTATTTCACAGCTTTGAAGAGAAAGGCATGATTTACCTGCCTGCGCTGAAAGGTCAATATTTATAACTGTTCCTTGGGAAAGGTCAAACTTGCTCAACCGTTTGTAAACTGTCAAATATTTTACACTTCTTACAAACAAACAGGGAAAAGAATGTAAATGGGTTGGAAAGCAATACATTCTGACATTTTCTTGAAGCGAATAAATATGCTACGCAGATATGGTTACTTGGTACATTGTTTTTAAAGTTAACAGCATTTTCGAAAATCCTAGGTATTAACTCAAATAGCCTGGGGACGGAAGCGAAAGTTTTAATGAAAAGTTTTATTTCGTGCTTCTTTTCTATGAAACTGTAAATATTCGTTTTTCAAAAAGTGACTCTATTTTGTTAATAAAAAAAGAAAGAGAAAGGAAAAAGAAACAAAAGAAAATATATATGCTCTTTATAGATTCCATTTCGGTTCCATTAACTCTCAGTAAGTCATTTAAAATAGTAATGATAATGTAATTTTTTTTAAAAAAAAGTAGGGGACATATAAAAAATTGAATTTTCGAAAAACATTTAAGACAGAATTTGTAATTTTGCTTTTTTTTTTTCTGTATCTTGAGTATTTCTTGTGGATACCAGATCGAAATCATGTGTGACATAATTGCTATAAAATTACACTTGTGTAGGAAATGCATTACTTTTAAAAGGAAATTTTCCTGATAGTGTTTTAATGGATTGAAACAAACTGAGTACTAAGTATAATTTTTAACCTAATGATTGATGTGTTATATTAATTAATATTTTAAAAAGAATTATTTAAAAAAAAATTCTGTAAGTAGAAAGGGTTTAATTACGCACATTTATTTTTTTTTAAAGTTTATAAACTCGCTATTTTTTATCACATGACTTTAGACTAGGAATTCATAATTAGCTTGTGGAATGTTAGGAAAACAACATGTCAAACAGTTTTGATTAGGTCAGAAATTGGCATCCACTTGAATTCATTTCTCTTCTTAAAGTATTTGTTGCATTACATTTCTGAAGTTTTATAAGATTTAAAAGTTGTGAAAGGGGTATATTCCAAATTTTAAGCTTTTCCAAAAAGCTTATACACTTTTCATGATTAAAAGATTCTAACTTAATTTGAGTGAAATTATTAATAAACAACATTTAAAAATGCATTCTTTGATAACATCATTAGATACATTAATTAGCATAAACCTTACAGTTTTTATAATACAATTAATATAAGTATATAATATAGAATTTTCAGTTATATTGTAATGGGTACTCGGGTGCATTTCCGTTTAATTAATCTTTGGGGCTACTTTATTACGTTGTTTGAACTGAGAACCTTGCCTCGTAAAGAACCGGGATTTATGAAAATTATTTTTACAATATAAGAAGGGCTGTGAATCAGATAGACAGATAGGAGGTGTTAGAAAGAATTCATTAGAGATAAAAGAATTTGAGACATTGCTCCCCCCCCCCCCCCCCCCCCCCCCCCCCCGGCCCCCCCCCCATCTTCTTAGAGAATCTCGAGTAGTCTATTAGAATCGGATCTGGTTTATTCTCAACCCTACAGTTACCCTAATTGCTGTTATTAAAATAAATAGAATTCTCAATTATAATATTTGGCTAAGGGTGCGATTAAGACAACGCTTCTCATTAATAATTTATTTGATTTAGCTCATTCTAAGCTAGAATAAAGTGGTTAGAGTTTCTTGTTTAAAGTGGTTTATTTATCATTTCACAATGTTTCTTACTGATATCGAATCCAATTCGTTACAATAGGCATTTGAACTTTCAATTTATTTAAAAATCTTATTCCCGTCTAGTTTAAGGTTTGCTTAGTTTATATGGGGAAAAACACATGCATTTAGCACTTTATTGACAAATAAAAGTGGATTCATGATTTAGACTTTTTGGAGAAAAGTACAAGTATTTAAAGAATATCAGTTCAGTAAAGCATTCAAAATGTATTGATTATAAAAGAGCGTTGAATTTGTTTTTTAAAAAAATTATTTCGATTTAAAATCGAAACGATGATTGATTGAATTATAATTAAAATACACACAAAATTCTTTCAGTAAACAAATTAAGCTTAACTATTAAATAAAATTATTGCCTTTTATAATAAAAAATAAAAGGAAAGGATAAAAAAAAAAGATTCTATTTTCAAAAATTATATATATATATATATATATATGCAATTAATTGCAATCAAAATTTCATACAAATTATGACACATCATAGGGGACATTCTTAAAATTTTCTGACAATAGCTAATTTTTTTTTCTTTTAAAAAATTAGCTACTGACTAAATCGATGTTTTTGTCATTTTATAAAATGTCCCTCTTTTTATACAATCCCCACAATTAATTCCTCTCTATATACACTCCCCCAATTTGCACACCTATTTCTCACAAATAATTTTTTAAGAAATATTTGTTGAGTTTTTTTTAGTTCATAGTTAATTTTTCCTTAATAATGCTGTAGTAACATTGAATAACGTTTCAATATTTTCTCTTTATACGAGTATAATCACCCTCAAGAAATTTAAACATCATTTATGTGCATGTCAGATGAATATCAAATTCTCAAGATGCATTATAATTTCCACAGAAATATTTTTTGAACTAATATAAAACTTCAAATGATTTCAAGTAATTTTGAAGTTAAAAAAAGTAATCATAAAATAATTTTTTCCAAGAATCAGGGTTGATTCACCATTCAAGTCTTGTCCCTTTTCTTTGTCATCACTTTCAACCTCAACTATTGATGTTATCTGCGAAACAACTTCTGGTATTTGTGGGCGTATATCTTGGAAACAACTCGTTTCATTGCAGCAGCACTTTCTGGAATTTTTATTGGATTAAACAATCATGATTGGAAAGAAGTCCGACAAGTTCAGAAAGTAGCATGTCATCTTCTTTGGCATCTGACCTTACTTCATTTTCCATCATGGTTCAAAAGTCAGGAGTACTTGAACCAGTTTAAAATAATAACGGTCTTTTCAAATTAAATCGTTTTTATTATGAATTTACTCTATTGTTCACTATCGGTATTATGCATTTTTCTTATAATTTCGAACAAAATAGAATTTTGTCCCTCCTATATAAAAAATTAAAATACTTTTCTTGAGATACATTTCCTTTTCGTTCATTCCGATTAAAGAACTTCGACAGTAAAACTAAACACTAATTTAAATGAAATATAAGAAGATTTATAGCAGGACTTTGATATAAAGCATTATAATGATTAAAATGTCTTATAATCAATTCACTATGTAAAATGTTCACATATTATATTATATAACCTTATTCAAATGTTTAAATCTCTAAATGCACAGAGTTTTTGAAAATTTATGCATAATTGTACATAATTTCAAAAAATTATTTCAATATAAAATTCATGGTTCTCGTAAAATTATTTGAAATTAATTTTAATAGATTCTA